>CM037851.1:65400941-65806704 GCA_021234595.1 Delia radicum | reverse complement strand
AAACAGCAAGAAGATGTGCCAAACTTTAAAGCTATGTTGCGGAAAAACTGTACCAAAGATCAAAAAAAAAAGTTCGCCATTTGAATCAGCATGCCGAATTGATTCGATTGCCTCAACTAAATTCAGTTGTCACAACCGAATTCGGTTGCCACAGCCCCCAATTCGGTTACTACAACCGAATTCAGTTGTGACAACTGAATTTACTAGGTTGCAGCAACCGAATCAATTCGGTTGGATGAAATTCTCTGATATATCCGAATTTGTTATGCGAATGCAGGTAATTTTCTTATTGCAATACCGAAAATTTTCTATAACGTATTAAAACGCAAAAAAACTATAAAATATGTATTGTTGGCTTAACTGTTAGGTCAGACAATACACCGAGAGAATTCTCTGCATGATATTAATGAATTTTTGCATAGAAGCAGTTGGAACTCGTCCTAAAAGAAGTTTCATTAACTGTATGAATACACTTAGAATATTATGTAGGTAAACACCACTGTAAATGTAGTTAAAAACAAATGAAATTTTACTTAAAGAAATTACGACTTACATTTCATTAAATGCAACTAACATTGTCATTTGCTTTTAATGTTCAAAAAAACGACTAACAATTGTAGTAAAAATGAACCACAAGGTAGTAAAAAATAAACAAACATTTTTTTTTTATTATTTTTTTAAATAACAAAAAACTACTGTAAAAAATTAAGTCATAAAACAGTAATTTGATGTGGTTTGTTTTTTTTTTAATGAACTACATGGTTAGTAAAACATAAAATTGTTTCCTCAAATGACTGACCTATACATTAAAAATAAAGAAACTGTATTACAACCCAAACAACTACATATTTTTGAAGCAGAAGTTCCCTGAGAGTACTATGTTTCATAATAGTTTCAATGACTCAATAAAAAAGTTTCATTAAAAAGTAGTTTCTTTAAAAGTAGTAAGCTTTTCATTATATTTAGGAAATTTTAAGTTCCCTTTATGAAAAAAAGTTACTTTAGTTTATTTTTCGATTCGTCCACTAAAATATTCTTGGTGTGGAAATTGTCTCCAACATCATACTTTTTTTTGGGCTTATGAGTTATCAAGTAGATTTGTTATAATTTAGACAACTATTGATATAAGTACCCAGGTAGAAATTGCCAACAGTACAAAAACAATAGTACAAACAAACCACTGCTATTTTTTATGTAAACCCCACCGTGTTAAAAATTACCACTGGTACAACTAATATTTTACTATAAAAACACTATATCCCAGTAAAAAATGTTCATGTTTTTAGAAGCAGGATAAAACAAATGCGCTGATATAAGCGCTAACTATTACATAATAATGAAAAGCAGCAAAAGAAACGAATAATTTTCGTATAAAAATAAACAAAAAAATGTTGAGCTTACTGTTTTCCCTATTAGCAGCTTACCCAAATCCCTTACAAGGATTCAGGTTGTAATGCCGAAAGTTTCATATCGTGGACTATAAACGATCTGTACCGATTTTCTCGAGTGATTTCCGATTGTGTTTGGTGTTTTCGAGTAAGTAATAAAAAATAACTAGTCATTTAACTGTTTCTGAAGAGCTAGCACGTAGAGCGGTAAAAAACTAAAATGATTGCATTATATGTCTAAATTTTTAACAACAAAAAATGAATAGTAGAATTTTATGTGAAATAAATTATATTCATATAATTACTTTTAATTATCATAAAATTACTTTTAATCACAGCTTTTTATAAGCGCTGAAATCCCAAAAGTAATGCTTCCAAGTGGGAATTCACCATATAAAAATCATGGCATATGTAAGCAGGTTTGTAAGGGATTCTTTTTGGCTTACTCCCTTACAAATCTGTTTGCATGTAAGCCGCGTTTTTTACTTGGATTGTTTACAAAGCATATGTTTCACCAGTACCACCCTTAAAATTCTTTGCCAGTAATGTTTTTACTAATATTTCAACCAATTAGAAGCATTATCTATTTTAACATATTATTATACTTCACACATTTAAATATGATGTAAAATACCAATACCGAACTGTATTGCTGCGGCTCTATGAAACAAGACCATAATGAAATAAGTCTCCAAACCAAAAATGAAATAAGGCCCCATTTATTTCATTATGAAGCAATACCAGAAAAAAAAATGAAATAACCCCCAACCAAATGAAACGAACCCCCAAAATAAAATGAAATAACACCGCAATTTTGAGGCTTTATTTCATGATGCAGTAAAGCCCCATTTCGAACATGAAATAAGGCCCCAATAAAAAAAAAAAAAACAAAATTATATATAACTTTAAAATATTTCTTTATTCCTAATTAATACATAGTAAAAAGGCTGAAAAAAAAAATCGCGCGATTTTTTTTTCCAGCCTTTTTAAAATAAAAAGATTAATAATTTTTAGTATATCAATACAGATTTTTTAATATTTTTTAGTAGCATATCACAAAATAAAACTAAATTCATAAACCGTATAATCGCACGCAGAAAAAAACTTTATTTCGCGAAGTCGCCTGCCGCGGTCCTTAAGAGCGGCCGAAGGCCGCCACGCAGAAAAACTTGTTTTTACAAATTACTTGATGTCTTAAACATATAAGATTTCAACGGACTCGACATCTTATTTGAAAAACAAGTTCTTCTGGGTGGCGGCCTTCAAAATTACTACACGGTATAATCTCACATACTAATAGCAAATACCTATTTACATTAATAACTTGATAATTCATGCAGTAATTATAACGGTTATTTGCTTATATTACTTAAAAATTTTGATTTTTAAGAAAATGAAATTACACCCCAAAAATATTATTTGGGGACTTATTTCATTTCTCATATTGGGGGCCTTATTTCATTATGAAATAAAGTCCCAAAAAAAAAATTAAATAATGCTATAAACACATAGACGACTGCAGCTACACGACTACAGCCTGTCAAAATTAAAATACACACGTTTATATGAAAACGATTATTTTGGCACCAACACAGCTACACGGCTACCCGACTACTTTTGCCGCTGTAGTCAACTTAGGTTAATTTCTATTTTTGTTGGCTGCAAAACAAAAATAGTGTTGACAATAAAACAAAATATGTAACAAATTAGTGCTTAAAAATATTTTATTTTGTTAAACACAAAAAACGTCGCAACATCAAATGGTATAATTGCATTAATATTCAAGAGGGGTTATATAAATTTATTTTCACGTTATAATAATGTATTATAAATAAGTAATTGTATTTTTAAGTGAACTTTATATACGTGTCTACAACCAAGCATGTTGTTCTATTTTAATAAAGAAAAAAAAAGATGTAATTGGCACTACTGAAACAAAAATACATTTGTATCAGGGATGTTAAATGGAGTTTTCAATTTTGTACCAACATCCAAAAAAATTTGTACTTTTTGGACGTTGACGGTACCATTTTTTTTAAATTTATTAAAACAACAAAAAAAAAATACATAAAATTTCTCTTGTACAGAAAAAAAAACAAAACCTTCCAATAACATACATTATATGTATGAATAAAATAAGGCATAAAAAAGTCTTATGAATATATGAGACCAAATCATGGAATTATTTGTTTAGTTAATAAACTATTTGGAATTTCTACATCATAGCAGCATAAATTTGTCGCTCTTAACCAATCCTTAGTCTGTATGAGACTTGATAATGTTGGCTAATGTAGTCTGTTTCTTTCCTTAGTTTTTATTATATTTTGAAAAGAAAAAAACTCTTTCCACATTTGCAGACCAGTGTGGAATGGATAAAATTCCAGCAACGACTAGAAATGTCTGGAAACATATTGACATTCAGTTCATTTTGAAAATTAGCTACTACCGACCAAAAACTACAGACGTTTTAATTTTTTAACGACTTCAGTTAAAAAAATTTTAGTTTTTAGTCTGGCTCAAGTAATATTTTTACTAAGAAGACAAGAATGGAGCAAAATTAATGATTAATCGGTTTTTTGTTAAAGTTCTGCCTATTATGGAGGCTATAACTATTCTAAAACATTGGGTTCTGATGAGATCTTTAACCAGATCGAAATACTAGTATTAACCTAGCTAATATGTTTGATTTGCTTTATTTTTGTAAATATACGGAGGTTGAGAGCTCGTTCTAAATTAAACATATATAAGATTGTTTGGAATTTTCTTTCATTTCTTTAACAATAATTTAATTTTCGTTTGAGTTTGAATTTTAACGTCTTTTTCAGACAATTGCAGTTAATACTATAATTAATATGCAATTTTATTTAATTTAATTGTGAAAGGCGTGGTAGAGAAGAATGAGTGTATTTTCTAAAAATCATAACTACATTGCAAATATTCAATTTTTTCTGAATCAGACTGCGCAGTTTCTGGTATTGAACGTTCGTCAGTGACACTGTTTTTTTGAATTTTTGAATAATGTAATATTTGTTATGTTTTTATTTGTTCGATTGCGTCTATATGAAATTTTTCTGTGCAATCACTGACCGTGGTATAGATAAACTGATTTCTAATGCCACATGCACTCGCACTACACGTTAGACAGAGCGCTTTAGCCCTCGGAGCTATAGTTAGGTCGAGTTTTGTTGTGATTAAAACTAGTTTTATTCAATACACGGTGTTTTTGTTCTTGCATACATAATCTCAGAAGTACAACTCCAACAACACAACAGTTCTATTTTTAGAAACTCACCTCACTCTAATGTCCACTGTTTTCCCATATGTTATAAGTGATGCCATATCTATATATCAATTTTCACTTCTTCAGAATTTTAATAAATTCAAAATAAAAGTGAAGTTGGCTGCAACAAGTGTCAATATATGTAAGAGCTGCCAGATAAATTTTGTAAAAAATCGTAAATTTTTAATCGATATTAAAAAAAAAAAAATTGCCAACTTTATTCTTCAAAATCCTTAAAATGATGATAAATCGTAAAATCTGGCGGATATAGTCGCATATATTTTAAGAGCTCATTACATAAAACGAATAAATGCAATGAAAAAGGACACAATAACAATTTGTTTGCTATACTAAAAATTCAAAAAGGGGAAAAATTAAAAATTTTTAAATTGTACCAAATGAGTCGCGGTAGTACCACGGTACTCTAGAAGGTCAAAATGTACCAAAAAAAGTACAATTGTACCAACTTTAACATCCCTGATTTGTATAAAAAAAAGCTGTTGATATTTTTAAATTGAATCGTGATCAGCTGTTTACTATGCTGCTGTCGTTTCCAAAATAATAAGTAGCTGACCACACGGCGACGATTGCAGTCAACGGCATTTGCAGTCGTGTAGCTCTGCAGTCTGCTGTGTTTTCTATGTGTTTATAGCATAAAGCTCCAAAAAATTAAATAAGACCCCAATTTTTTTATTAGAAATTTTTGGGGGCTTATTTCATTTTTGGTTTGGGGACTTATTTCATTGGGGTCTTGTTTCATAGAGCCTATTGTTACTATTTAAATGTGTTTTATTAAAATATTTCTCAAAATTTATTTTAATTTAAGGTATTTTGAAAGCATCAACTTTTTTCAATTGCCAGCATTATGCCAACTGTTATCAATCGGATGACAGGACAATGCTGTCAAGATTCTTAATCCTACGTTCTGCCAACGTTCTGTGCCGATTGTATTTTTCTGCCTGGGTTGAAAGACAATTTTGTTTATGTAACATATAATTATTTCTATATATTTTAAGATATTAAGTTAATTCATATTATCAATGTGTGAGCATAAAAATACTCACAAGAACTTTTCCATAAAAAATCCACAGTTATTTAAAAGTTTAATCGGTTCTGTCTGTTATTCAATAAACAAAATAAACAAAACAACGTATTGTGAAAGGCGTGGTAGAGAAGAATGAGTGTATCTTCTAAAAATCATAACTACATTGCAAATTTTCAATTTTCTGAATCAGACTGCGCAGTTTCTGGTACTGAACCTTTGTCAGTGACCCTGTTTTTTTTAATTTTTGAATGATGTAATATTTGTTATGTTTTTATTTGTTCGATTGCGTCTATATGAAATTTTCTGTGCAATCACTGACCGTGGTATAGATAAACTGATTAGACAGAGCGCTTTAGCTCTCTGAGCTATCGTCAGGTCGAGTTTTGTTGTGATTAAAACTAGTTTTATTCAATACACGGTGTTTTTGTTCTTGCATACATAGTCTCAAAAGTACAATATATTTGAACTATTACTTTCGGTAGTAGTTCAAATATTCATTTAAAATTTTCTATTTAAAACAAAAAGTTGTTATACTCGTATTATATTGAGTATTAAAATAAACGAAAGCAACCTATTGTTTTAATGGATATTGTCAATTAATTTTTCAGCAGTTGAAGTAGTCCTGTTGTTAACTGATTTTCACTTAATTTAATGCGTATCTTTCAGTAGTCTTTACGGAAAAAATATTGTGTGTGTATTTATGTATTCTTTAACTTAGTGTTAATTATTTTTAAAAGAATCTCAATTAAATTTTTAAGATTTTCAGCAAAAAAATTTCCTAAAGTATAATTTGTGTATAAATTTTTCGAGTTTTTTTTTCAATCTACTAATATTCAGCAAAAATTTTATTAATTTTTAGCAAAGATTTTCCACTCAACTAAGTGTTAGCATAACTTTTGCTGAATCTACTAATTTAGTTGCTAAAAATCCGCTCTCTGATTTTCCACAAATGTATTTTGCTGACGTTAGTAATTTTTTTTCAAGCACACTCCTGACTAAAGTTTTGCCGAATCAGCAAAATTTTTTGCTGACTTTAATAACTTTTTTTATTGAGTGTATGCGAGTTCTTGTTTTAATCGAAATTAAAGTATGTAGTTCCATTAGCAGTCTTATTTTTACGGCAATATCCAATTTCTGTTCTGTTCTGACTAATTTTAAGTCCAAAATACTTCTTTTTTTATATCAGGATGTATGGGAGATAGGCGAGGAGATTTAGCAAAAATGTTTATTAAATTTCCTTATTAAAAAAAGTTTGCCTTAAAGCTTAATAATTAAGTTAATTCAACTGATTTATAGCAAGTTTAAAATTTATTTTATTAGATTCTCAATAAATACATACGATTAATTTATAACTCTAACGTGTTTGTATCCATTATCACATTTTAAAAACCAAAAAATCCACCCACAAAAGACATGCAACATAACATCTACGATTACAATATAATGTTGCTAAATAAAAACACAACAACAACAGTAACAATTTTATTAATTTATTAGTATTAATAACAAACTTTGTTGTTGTTGTTGTTGATTTTTTTTTTTTTTATAAGAACAACAAAAAGTGCCGCCACTTAACAACACCCGGGATTGTAGCTAATGCTGCTGATGTTGTTTCTGAATCTGGTGTTGCTGCTGTTGCCGCTTTAATAGTCACTCCACTAAATATATTTCTGTTAATGACTCCATCATGTATTACTTTTTTGTTTTTACCCGTCCATACTCATATCCCAGCAAAAAAAAATGTTTACCCAGAAGCAGTTCTGGAAGGCATTATATAGTTACCGAGTGCTTACGAAACAATTAAAGAATGTACACTCTAAAAAATTATAGTAAATTTACTACTATAAAACGAGTAAAGTTTAATGTATTATTACGCAAATTCGGTAAATTTATACATCAAAATGTGTAAAACAATTTTGCGCACACGTTTGTATACAATAATAAACACTTACAGTATTTTTACCAATTATGTGTTTACAATTAAACACATTATGCCTAAAAGTAGTATTATTTTGTTAAATAAAATTTTTACGCACAAAGTTTGTAAATATACTAACTTATAATAGTAATAAATATTTTGACAGTTTTAATTTGAAAAAAAATAAAACAAATTAAACAAAGTTCAAAAAATCTAAAAAAATTTAATTTGTTGAGAATTTTAATGAAAAAAAAATGTGTAAATGTAGTATTGTGATAGTGAATTAAAAAACTTCCTATTGTACCAAAAACGTTTATTTCCAATTGTTTGCAGCCTAATTATGGAAAAATATTTTCGTATATTTACAAGTAAAGCATGTTTTTTTACACAAAGTTTCAGTAAAATTATTCATTTATTTCTAAATTTAATTACATTTTTACGCATTTGCATAGTACATTCACAAACTTTTTGTTGACCAACTTACGTAATGTGTGTATTTTTTTTCATTTACACATATAGAGTAAATTTACCCAACTTATAGTAGGAAACTTTACTCCTACTATAAGTTGGGTAAATTTCAACGGAAATTAATTAGAGTGTATAATTATTGTTCGCCATGTCCCACTGAGTATGTTTCTTTTAAGCTGGTGAAAAGTGCTTCTTTCATGTGCTCTTAGAAGCAATAAATTCATGCCTTCTTAGGCAATAAGGAGCGCTTGTTTTGTATGTTGCCAATATTAATGCTTCACGATAAGCATTCTTTATTGCTTTATTGTACCTGCTTCAAAGAACGTATTTTGGGAAGCACAACAGAATGCCTTCCCTAATGGCTTTATTGTATGCAGGGCGGCAAAGCGCTATTTTGGAAGCATACAAATGTAGTTACTGCTTACCAAATCGAGGTTATGTTTTGCTGGGTTACCAAAGCGAGGTTATTTTTTGCTGGGATGAATTTAACAGTTTCATTATTATGGCTCGTGCTTAATTTTCGTTCCTCACATTAAATGGTGCCAAGCAGCAACAAACTGTAATTATGACAAAAAAAAAATATTTATAATTTTATTAAATCAAATAAAAAAAAAAGTCTTGATATGAATAGACATTTATAAGTTGATGTTGATTTGTTTTGTGTTTTTTTTTCGTTAGTCACCTGTATACATATAGAATGGATACGTAGATAGGTAAATTGAAAAGTTTCTAAAATGAGATCCACGATTGAGGTTACAATAAAGAAAACAAAGGTATATTTCGTAAGGTACTATTGAATCGTATTTGAACTTTCAATATTGTTTCGAGTGTGTTTTTTTTTATAATTTGTAACAATGTCATATTAATTTTGGAAAATGTACTTGACTTTGAGTTGAGCAATCGAAAAGAAAACCATAATTAAAATTTCAAGAAAATCCCTGGATAAATTCCAAAGTTATAGCAAATTTATTTGAAAATAAATATTTATACACTCACAATATTTTTTCGTAAAGATCACTGAATATATGAATAACATTAATACACATTAAATTTATTGAAAATCTGTTAAAAAAAGACTACTTACTTTTCGTTTAAAACAATGGTACTTTTTAGTTCATTTTAAACTATTTAAAAATTAATTGACAAAATCGGTAAAAACAATAGATTGTTTTCATTTATTTCAATACTCAATATACTATAACAAGTTTTTGTTTTAAATAGAAAATTTTAACTGAATATTTTAACTATTGCCGAAAGTCGGTATTTTTTGTTTAATAAATATCAGACAGAAAGTTAAAAAATATATTTCTTTGCTAATTTAACTGTTTATTCCATTGAAACAACTTTACCGATTAACTTTTTAAATAACTGTTGAACTTTTAGGGAAAAGTTCTTGTCAGTGTATGAATGAGCTACTTCAAGAACTTTCGACAGCTGTATAAACTAACTTGAGATGCCTCTTATTTCTCGCGGTTTTATGAATTAGAAGGAACGATGGACAGGATTAGATTGACTATATTTAAAAGTCATAACATGCAAATTTTCACGTTGAAAAACAACACCTATCCCCACAAACAATGTTTGTATAAGAAGAGCCGGGGTATGTTTATTGTTCGACAATGTTTTAATTTTTGTATTAAAAATACAAAAAAATGTTTTTCGGACTTTCTCTAGTTTTATATATTTAGTTAGAATATTGTTCTACCTCAGGTTCAAAATCTGATATGATATTGTTATATTAGATTTTAATTGTTTGCTTTTTAAAAACTAATAAAGGGTGATTTTTTAAGAGCTTTCGGATTTGATTTAAAAAAAAAAACATATAAAATTTAGAGAAATGTATGAAATCTTAATTTGAGTCGATCTATATAATTCAATGTTTAAAGATGATTTTATTTAAATGTTAACCGCGGATACGCCTCAAATGGTTCATACGCTGGGTCCAATTTTGGCATACTTTTTCGAAAATATCGGCCGGTATCGCACAGATAAATTATTCAGTATTGGAAGAAGTGCACGATGCACTTTCTTAAATGAGTATGAATTTTGATAATAAAATTCAATAATCTGCAAGCGTCATTCGTTTTTAAGTCGATTCATGGTTAAATAATAGACCAAACTGAACATGTTTAACAGTAACATGTTAAACGAAAACCGCTGAGCTGCCAAAAACAGTGTTTCCAAAAAGAAAGTTGATAAAAATCACCTTTTATGACAATATCATATTAGATTATTGACATACCTCAATAATTATTGATTACTATAATATAAAAATATATATAAAATAGTTTGTGTTTATAAAAATTAATAATATTTAATTTTGAATTGTCAGGTTTGAGATCATAATTAAAATATTACTATTATAAATAGAAAACACTAATTGTTAGTAAATGTAAGAGAAAGATGAAACAAATTTTGTGGCGATCAACATGAGAGGGAGCGCCGCACTTTCGAGGTCGAAAGCTTATTTATTCTAATCCACTACCCAAAAAAATGCATGGTTTGATAAGGTATATATAAATGTGTGCTGTTAATTGATTACCCGAAAAATATATGAGTTTTTTCTCTTTTCTCACAAGGTTTAGCCAACAGCTTAAAATCTTAAAGGTTTTTTGTATATTCACATAAGTACCCTGCACTCAAAAAAGTAAGTTAGTAGAAAAGTTAGTAAAACGTCTTGTAAATCAGGTATACTATTTTTCTAAAATTATGTTTTCACCTAAAATTTTAGTTATACTTATTCAGCATTTAACTGTTTTGAACTAATGTTTTACTAATATTTTACTAATGTTTTACTAATTAATTTTGCTAAAAAAAATGTGCAGATGAAAGATATATGCAGAATGAATTAAATGTAATAGGGACGAGGAACATGATACTAAAAAGTACAACTCTAGTAAGGCATATAAAAAAATTAACCATGGAAAATTTTCGTATCTATTTTTATACATAAAGCAAAATTGTGGATTAAAACAACTTAAATTTTGTGTCGTAACCGGCTTGTGAAAGTAATTGTCTATTAATTAAATAAAACACTAAATAAAATTTTTAAATTTAATAAAGATTAAATGTGTATTTATAAACTAAATGTTTATATAGATTAATAATCTAGTGTGGTCAAATTGCAAACAAATATACATTCGGGTAGACAGACTATATCGAAAGACAAGGGCACACATCTTAGGTAATTTTTTTATGTTTCCTTTTTCTTATTGCAAAAAAAGGGGTTGTACATATTATATTTGTTATTTTTTCGTTTCGTTTCTATAACAGATATCATTTAGAGTAGAGTATAAAAGATATCATGTAAGTAGTTGAAAGATAATTTTGTTTATGTTATATATAATTATTTATATTTTCTTTAGATTTGAAGCAAATGTTTCTAAAACCTAAAATTAAAACGTATTCTAAAAACTAAGCGCAATTACCTCTCCAACGGTGTATAAATATGTCTAACTAAAGTTTCATACTCTCTACACTATACTACCCAAATTATGTACACTTCAGAAATAAAATCACTGTTTTTCTATAGAAACGGTAAAAAAAATGTAATTTTTCAATTTATTTGTAAATTTTCAATTTATTTGTAATAATAAATAAATATGAAAATGAAAATGAAAATTATTTAAGTTCGAGGCCATACTCTATATATCTTTATTAGGATATTGACTTAACAAGTAATCTATAGGGTATTTTATAAACGAAACAAAAAAAAAAAGGAGGAAAAAACAAAAAACGTGTATACTGCACATAACAAACAAGTTTTCAATTTATTGATCAATGGTTATAATATTTAACTTCAAACTCATATGTATATTAGTTCTCATGTAGTGAGTAAAATAGTTTATATGAATGTTTGATGTTTGGTATGGATTGGATTGTTACCGTTTTAAAAACGTGTTCTAATGATGACAACCTAGAAAATTCCCGAAATAGATATATCAACACATTCCTGAAAGGGCCAAAAAATAAATTTGAAAACAAAAAACTCTATAGATTATTTGTTAGGACAAAATCCTAATAAAGAAATATAGAGTATGGCCTCGAACTTGAATAATTTTCATTTTCATTGCACAATTAAAGGTCGAAAAAAACAAATTTTTTATTTTTAATAAAAATTATATCAAACTTGTATAAATAAATATATTATAATACTTTAATAAATAGATAAATAATTAAATTAAATTTATTCTAACAGATAGGACCAGATCAAACTAAATTACTTAGATACAATTATGACAAATATTTTTACACTTAATTTTTTATAGATTTTCATGAAGCTTAATTTGCGCCTTTCTTTTAGGTGTTTTTGACTGGTTTCGCTTTTGGTTTTTTGGTTCTGCATTGTTATTTAATTATTTATGTATTGTCTCTATTGGAAAGAAATCACATTGAGCAGAATTAGAAAACTTCTTTAACTTCTTGAGTGTTATCGATTGCTACTGCAGCATCGAATCTGCTCTTCAGTGTTTTCACAGATTCCACCTGATCCTCTTTGCTACTAAAAACTATTTCCGTTTCTTTACAATAATTCTTTGCCCACTGGAATAAGGCTGGGAGTGTGAGAATCCCATTCTCTGTAACTAATTGCTTAGCAATTCTGACTTGTCGTTCAGGCGCTCCAAACTCAGCCATTGTCTTTGCGCAACTCCATGTCGATGGAGCAAGCGTTAGATTATATACATACTTTAAAGAAAAATGTTTTTTAAGAGTCTATTTTTTTAAGTGTATTACGATATTTTATTTATTCTAACAGCATATTTTTTAAAGCATATTTCTGGTTGCCCTGGATCTACCCAATTATTTGACTACAAAATATATGATAATTTTTAGTAAACTAATAGCAAAAAGTAACAATTAAATGTTTTTTTTCTTTTATCAAACTTAAAAAAATAAATCAGTAAATTATTGATTAACCCCTCGTATAGATGGAGATATTATAAAGTCACGACAATATGATTTGCTGTTGAGTTTATTTAAATCGACTAGTATAACTTATATACGAATATTTTCTTTATTTCTAAATATTTCTGCCTGTAATATACTCGAGCTATTTTGAGGTTAACTCATTTAACTACGATGAAGTCATTTATTGTTTAAACACGCTTAAATACGTTACAAATTTGTGATAATTGTGAAGTGTTTTATCATGATTAATATTGAAAAAATAATTTAAGCGCCAATGTTATATAGAATGCATTGAGTCTGATTGTTTCTAATCAATTTGATATGATTTCTACAATGGAATTTTCTATCTAGTCCACCACATTTAAGTTAGTTCAACTGAAAGATTGTTTGTAAGAAATTTTCATTTGCACGAAAATTTCAAATCACTTCAGGTTTTTAAAGAATATATCGCTCATTTACTTCAAGACTGTCATAAGTCAAAAAATGCTATTTTTGAGTTAATGATGCAGATTTATTAGTTATATCATGCTTTATATTGTGTTAAAATTTCATATTAATATCAGGTATACTTTTCAAGATAGAGAATAATATATTTTATTTTTTCTTTAAAGTGGGTGCAAAGAGTATATACTTTATAGAGAAGCTGTGCTACTCACGGGTCTCTCGAAAATTAGCAAATTCGCACACAACTCTCACTTAGAGAAAAATACATTGAAACCCCCTATTTACAAAAAACATGACCAAATAAATAGAGAAAGGGTCTAGCAAGGCAGATATGGATTGAAAACTTTAAATTCGTTTTCAGCAAAATAGTGTTTTTGAGTTATGCCAGTCTTGCAGTATATGAGCGATATGTTAAATTTTTTTATTTTTTCAATTTTTTGATTAAAATTTTTTTATATTTTTATATGTAATTATTTTAATGACCATATATCATACATCAAATGCAATTTATATTTGATTGCTTAAAGCATTTTGTTATATATTTTTGAAAATTATTGCCATTTATATAACAGCCTGGCATGTTAATTAATTGTTCACTTAATAAAAATACATTAATTGATTTTAGTAAATTGTTACATGCAGGTTAATAAACATGCGACATAATTTCTTAGTACGATCAACGAATATTCAATATGTCGACGAAACTTCAAATTGAAGATAAATTAAATTTTAACTTCAAGGCCAATATATTTTTTTTTGAGTTTTAAGCTTTTAAAGCTTGTGTTTTGCGTAATTCCAATTCAAGATCATGAATATAGGGTTGTAAAAAATGTCCGATATCCTACTTTTTTTTTTGTTCTTCAAAATAATACCGAAAATGTCTAGAAACAATATTCGAAGAACATGGAGGTTAAACTACTCAAGGAGCCGCAGCACTTAGAGGGAGAATGCATTTTTGCAGAATTCTTTAATAGCAAATTTACATTATAAAAATGTTTAGTAGATTTCAGTTTGAAATTCAATTCGAAATGAGCATCGTTTACGCACAGAAAACATTTTTGTAGTTGCAAACGAATTGTTTGCCTACCGAATTTGTGTGCTTCCATTATCACTATTATTAAATTTTAATTCGAATTTTAATTGTAACAATTGAATGTTTATGGAATATAATATTCTATAAATAGATTCACATGCGTTCAACAAAATTTATTTAAACAAAAAAAAAAAAGTGTATGCCTTGAACTGGGCTCGAACCGGCAAACTTCCGTTTGTCTTTGTTGTGAAACCTAATGTTAAGTTGTATCAACCGACTAAAATTCGTTATAAACGTATACGGATTTCAGAAGGCAAATAGCAAAATTTGTCTCGGTCATTAGTGATCTTAGCCATAAGAATAATTCAACTGTGATATTTTAATTTTTCGAGATTTATTTTTGCATTTATTTTTAATTAATTAAATTTGTTTTGTGTCATTCATTAAATGTCGTATAAAACCTGTGATGTGTATTTTTTAAAAATTATGTAAATTTGACGAGACGACTAATTATTTAATAAAAAACGAATCCCTGAGAAATAAAAAAGTCTTTTATTTACGTTTAGAAAATTCATGACCTTGAAAGCCTGATTAGAATAACTCTAAAAATAGCACAAATATTAATTGGAAAAGGTCGAAATATATATACAAAAACTGAGTTTTAGTTGAAACACCCAAAATGTTAGGAAATCACATTTGAATATGGTTGTACTAAATTTACTTTTCAAAATACACTTTTCAATTCGGTTCACGCAGAGAAAAAATATGATTAAGCGTGATTGCGGACTCGAAATTGTCATATTATGATCTTAATTATCATATACATGATTCTGGCTGATCATAATATGATTACCGAAAACATTTAGGATCATAACATTATTGCTACGACCATATTAAGATTTTTTGGCGTTACAATCATAACATGATGCTCTTAAACTATCATAATATGATGTTTTTTTCAATGCATGTTTTCATTATATTTTTCAGCGTGTAATTATTAAACGCGTTATCCGATTTTAAAAAATAATTTTTCATTTCAAGGCTTGTGATGATAGAGAGCTTCTGAGATATTTGAAGAATTGATTTATGCGCTTCTGAAAAAGAATAAAAACAAAATTAAAAATGTTCTTGTTTCGCGAAAATCTCAAAATGCATTTATTTTGTTCTAAAATTTCTGTTTGCAGATTGATCAATATGTCCTATAAAACATAAAAAATTCATATCAGAGAATTAATATCGTTACCTAAAATGCAAAAGCGAGCAACAAACTTAGTTTAAAAACCAGGATTTATTGATAATTGTGATTCACTTGACTAAACTACATGTCTACACAAAATTTTGAACTTCTACAATAAAAAAAATAGCGGTTTTATAAATAAAGTTCGAATCTTATATGTTTTAGATTTTGAGCATTTTTTTGGTTGCCCTGTAAAATATTGAGGTAGGGTTAAGTGATTATAAAGCACTGCCTCGAACTACATTTCTCCATCAAATTGTTTCGTTCTATGATTACAACTCTCAGTTTTATTAACGATATTGTCAAAATATCTGTAGATGTTTTTTGTGTCTCCTGAAAAAAAAAATATGTTTTTACGTCATTTTGTATTTTAGTCTAATATTCGTCTTCAGAGAAACGTTTTTTTCCGATATTACTACCATTTTATAAAGGGGCCACCAAATAACTTTTTTTTTGAACTCCTGAACCAATTGGACTTTGTATGGCGTCATACCAAGGTCTTTATGCAAAATTCGTCTCAATGATGTCTCCGAAATGTGCAATTGTTGAGAACGACGGTGAATTTACGCACACTTTCTGCCACAGCAGCAATATTCTCGGGTGTACGCACTGTTTTTGGCTTTTCACGCTTTGGTTTATCGATGAGGATGCCAGTTTCTTTCACTTTTTTCACAAGATAACGAACATACGGACCATATTCGTTCAGCGGAAGGATAAAACTAATTATCTGTCAAATCAGACATGAGCTAAGTGTTACCATTCACGAAATAAGCACTAGTTGAAAAAAAAAGTTAGATGGCGGACCCTTTAGAATAATCTATAAAAATATTATAGTATTTTTTAATTTATTCGATGAGTATGTATTTTCAAATTTGATGTATTTTCCAGAAGTCCTTAACAACTGTTAAAGGTTAATTTTAGTTTCAAAAAATCACTTGACTAATTTTGTCTTATTATGATGTTACATTAGGGTGCCAGACGGCCTTGATTTCGCATAATTTACAAGAACCATTAATGCTCGTCAAGAATCGAGAAAAAATATGTTTTATCATGATTTCAAAGTTTTCCTTAAACACAGTTTTTTAGAAAGCAAAACAAATTTTATTGAAATCGTGCTTTTTACAGGTCAATTATACGATTTATTTTATGTGTTTGAAAAAATGAATTATTTAAATGAAAATGGGATCGTTGCTAAACATATCCCAGCAAAAAAAAAAATTAGATTTGGTAAGCAGTAACTGCATTTGTATGCTTCCAAAATAGCATTTCACCGACTTGCACATAATAAAGCAATTAGGGAAGGCATTCTCTTGTGCTTTCCAAATGTCCTTCTGTGACACAGTGAATTAAGCTTACAATGAAGCAGTAAATAATTCATAACATTAAGCATTAATGTTGTCAACATACAAAAATAGCGCTTCTTATTGCCTAAGAACGCATGTATCTATTGCTTCTAAGAGCACATGAAAGAAGCGCTTTTCACCTGCTTAAAAGAGAAATATCAAGTGTGGCATTGCGAAAAAAAAAATCGTGCCTTCTGGATTTGCTTTAGAAGCGCTCGGTAATTAAATAATGCCTTCCGGAAGTGCCTCTGGGTAAGCAGTATTTTTTACTGGGACATAATCATATGCTAATGGGATTGTTAAAGAATTTATTTTGGAAAATTATTTTTTTTTTTAAACTTATTTTGTATGTAGAAAATTATTGTTATGTTAAGAAAATCAATTGCTACAAAAAAATGAAATTAGAAATTAATAACAATTAGGATTATACTTTTTGAATAGGGAAGACATTTTTGCTTTTACAAGTTTGATATAATTTTTATTAAAAATTAAGTGGTCTATAAATAAATTTGAAAACAAAAACTCTATAGATTATTTGTTAGGACAATATCCTAATAAAGAAATATAGAAAATGGCCTCGAACTGGAATAATTTTCATTTTCATTGCACAATTAAAGGTCGGAAAACATAATTTTCATTTTTAATAAAAATTATTTCAAACTTGTATAAAAGAGAAAGTACGGTCTTGTTTACTCCCACTTTACATCTTGTTTTTAAACAAAACAAGTGTGAAATAAAAATGTGAATAAAAACTTGCACATAACGAACAAGTTTTCAATTTAGTTTTGATCAATTGTGATAATCATTAACTTCGAGCTCATATGTGGGAAAACTAGGTTATATGAATGTTTGATGTTTTGCATGGGATTGTCACTTCTTTCAAAACGTGTTCTGATGATGGGAACCTAGAAAATTCCCGAAATAGATCCTTCAACACATTCCTGAAAGTGGTCAATTAATAAATTGGAAAACAAAAACTCTATAGAGTATTTGTTTGGACAATATCCTAATAAAGAAATATAGAGTATGGACTTGAACTTAAATAATTTTCATTTTCATTTTTGCTTTTTTTTTGCCATTTGTTGCATTTGAATTCATATTTGCTATTTTGTGTGCCATTTTCAATTTTTTGGCTTAGAAACAGCCTTTTTAAGATTATTGAGCTTTAAAATTGCCTATTTCAGATATTCTTCGCTTTAAAAGTTTTTTACTTAAATTTTATTAATACTTCTTTTAAAACGTGTATTTTTTTTAAATTTTTTGTATATATATTTTTTTTTTTGCTTTTTGCAATATTTTTTTTTTTTTGCCATAAACAAAATGGATTTTGCTATTTTTGGTCTTCTCTCTTTATAAATTACAAAATTATAAATATCACTCATTCAGCTTAAGTTCTCCTAAAGTATGAAACATCAAGTTTAAAGAATGCACCACATACCAGCATATCATTTTTTTTTTTAACTTAAATATCACTCATACGTGTGGGCACCATTATTTTCATAAAATGTTTCTTGAAAGTATGCTACAAAAAATTTGGTTTGCACCAGTAACACTCACGTAATATAAATCACTCATTCGCCTGGGTGTGTTTTATTTTTTTATAATAAGCGTTCCTTAAGTATTAATTTTTAACAAGTATAATTTTAAACAAGAAAAAAAGAGATGTATTTTGGGATATTTGCCAGACAATGACATTTTTAAGATTTTTATCCTTCAGAGAAGATTAAATATGTTTTTGAATGAGATATTAATTTTTAAAGTCGTACTACGCAAATAAAACTCGGACTACGCAAATAGCATTAAAATAATCCTGATGTATATAAAAACAAAACCAACTAATAACACTGAAAAAAATATAAAATTCGTTTTGTCATACTATTTAGGAGATTACATAAACCAAGTTTCATCCAATTCGGGGTGGAGCTGGAAAAGTCATATTATTGTCAATAGGCCTTCTGGAATGCCTCAGTAATGAAAACTAAGAATAATTGCAAAAAAATTAAATGAAGAAACAAAGATTTTTATCCTTTTCAAAAGCGTATTAATAAAAGCTTTACATATCTCAGAGAAGACGAAATATGCTTTTGAATAAGATGTTAATTTTTAAAATCAGACTACGCTGTATGTATTTTTATAAATTTAAAAAAAAAAAATAACAAATTTAAGCAGCGATAAAACGGAAAAAACGTTTCTCTGAAGACGAATATTAGACTAAAATGCAAAATGAGGTAACATCATATTTTTTTTTTTTTTTTTCAGGAGACACAAAAAACATCTGCAGATATTTTGACAATATCGTTAATAAAACTGAGAGTTGTAATCATAGAACGAAACAATTTGATGGAGAAATGTAGTTCGAGGCAGTGCTTTATAATCACTTAACCCTACCTCAATATTTTACAGGGCAACCAAAAAAATGCTCAAAATCTAAAACATATAAGATTCGAACTTTATTTATACAACCGCTATTTTTTTTATTGTAGAAGTTCAAAATTTTGTGTAGACATGTAGTTTAGTCAAGTGAATCACAATTATCAATAATCCTGGTTTTTAAACTAAGTTTGTTACTCGCTTTTGCATTTTAGGTAACGATATTAATTCTCTGATATGAATTTTTTATGTTTTATAGGACATATTGATCAATCTGCAAACAAAAATTTTAGAACAAAATAGATGCATTTTGAGATTTTTGCGAAACAAGAACATTTTTAATTTTGTTTTTATTCTTTTTCAGAAGCGCATAAATCAATTCTTCAAATATCTCAGAAGCTCTCTATCATCACAAGCCTTGAAATGAAAAATTATTTTTTAAAATCGGATAACGCGTTTAATAATTACACACTGAAAAATAAAATGAAAACATGCATTGAAAAAAACATCATATTATGATAGTTTAAGAGCATCATGTTATGATTGTAACGCCAAAAAAATCTTAATATGGTCGTAGCAATAATGTTATGATCCTAAATGTCTTCGGCAATCATATTATGATCAGCCAGAATCATGTATATGATTATTAAAATCATAATATGATAATTTCGTGTCCGCAATCATGCTTAATCATATTTTTTCTCTGCGTGAACCGAATTGAAAAGTGTATTTTGAAAAGTAAATTTAGTACAACCATATTCAAATGTGATTTCCTAACATTTTGGGTGTTTCAACTAAAACTCAGTTTTGTATATATATTTCGACCTTTTTCAATTAAATTTTGTGCTATTTTTAGAGTTATTCTAATCAGGCTTTTAAGGTCATGAATTTTCTAAACGTAAATAAAAGACTTTTTTATTTCATTTTTCGTATTCCTACGTTTCGTCTGTATTTTCCGACATCCTCAGGGATTCGTTTTTTATTAAATAATTAGTCGTCTCGTCAAATTTACATAATTTTTAAAAAATACACATCACAGGTTTTATACGACATTTAATGAATGACACAAAACAAATTTAATTAATTAAAAATAAATGCAAAAATAAATCTCGAAAAATTAAAATATCACAGTTGAATTATTCTTATGGCTAAGATCACTAATGACCGAGACAAATTTTGCTATTTGCCTTCTGAAATCCGTATACGTTTATAATTCTTTTTTGTATAAATATAAAATTTTTGGTTTTTATAGTGTAGAAACGGCATGATGCTTGTTAGGAAAAGACGCTAGCCACGTGTTCGATCACTAAGAAACAAAGAATGGAGCACAATTGATAACTAACAGGTTGTTTGCTAAATCTCTACCTATTCTAGATGGTCTAGCATCCAGAGATCTTTATAGTATTTAGCCACATCGAAATACCAGTATCAACCTAGCTAATATATTTATTTGCTTAATTTTTGTAAATATACGGCGGTTTGAAAATCGTTATTAATTAAAAATAACATTAAAATAATAAAACTGAAAAAATAAACAAGTAGTTTTGTCATACTAATTATTTGATTACATATGCCAAGTTTCATCCAAATCGGAGGGAAGTGATATTTTTGTCAATAGGGCTTTTGGAATGACTCAATAATAAAAATTAAAAGTAATTGCAATAAAATAAATTACGTTCTTGAAACTAAGAAAATCAATATCTTCATTGTATAACCTCAGCTCAGGATTAATACTTAAAATTATTACACACAGAGAAAAAATTTGCTATTTGCCAACTGAAATTAGGTTACTGCGACTCTAATTCGGTTATTACGAATTTCAGAAGGTTGGCAATACTTAACATTAGTTTTCCCAACAAAGTTTTGTTAATTTAAATGAATTTTAGTTACAACACTCAAAATATTCAGAAATCTAATGTAAATATCGTTGTACTAACTGAATTTATACGTTGTTACCATTCTCTATGGGGAATGGGGCCGGTTCTGTGTGTGCCACAGGATCGGTCCCTTCGTGCCAGAGACCGGTCCTCTGCTAAACCCAACTGGCAACTTTAACATTAGCTTGTCATGGGAGGGGGTCATTTGTCCTGCTTTAAACCACATAGTGGCATGCCACAGGACTAACCAAAGATGGGCATACCACAAGAATGTCGCGAAAGGTACATGTCGTGTAAAATAAACGAAAACTAAACAGCTACCAATGGGTAAAATTCTGGTCAACTGGATTTACTTGTTAATAAGCATTCTGGTTAAGTGGTATGTCCTCAATTTAACAGTCACAGTATTAAATTATACCAACTTCAGTATTAAATTATACCAGCCCTGTGACAAGTCCTTCTTTAACCAGTCACTTTTAGGTCAATTGACTCCTCATTCCTCATAGGGTTAATATACACTTATAAATGTGGTTGGCGCTTTTTTTCTCTGTGTGTAAATATCGATTTACAGGATCTTAACATAAAAATCTTTTAGAATCCTTCTTACGTCGTGGATATTTAAAAAAAGCAAAATTTCAAATAATGTTTTTTTGTAATTTTAAATAATTTTATATTAACTTAAATATTACTAATATTGACATACTAAACATATCTAAATGTCAACTTTTTATCATTTCATTCATTAACGTTCAATTTCATTCATTCGACATTAATTAATTAAAAACATAAACAAACCCACACGATACTCGCAGTCTGGACTAAAGTGGTGGTAGTACAGAAACATACGAATAGACTCAATATTATAGATTTTGATTTTATTTCTTAGTACGTGTTTCATAGACTTTGCGGTTAATTTAAATATTATTAACACGAAGGCACAGAATGTAATAATAAAAAATAAACTAAAAAATAAATAAAAAAAAAATATTACAAAAAATCCAGTTTGTCTATGAAATCTAAATACACGCAAAGAAATTTGTTAGCTGCCGTTAAAAATCGTACACAGAGAAAACAAATCATTAATAGCAAACTAATTGTTTGCCAACATAATCGTTTGGGAGTAACATCCCTAAGGGTCAATGAGGAGTTAATTTCCCTTAAAGGACATATCCCGGGAATGGTTAAAGCAGGATCTATTACGAAACTAGTATAATTTGCCATTGCTGTTGGCGAAATAATGCTTATTATATTTAATGAAGTGATCCCTGACCGGCGAAAAAGAGATATACCAGTTAACAAGCTCTGTCAGCTTTTCTTTTAATTTTGCAAAGTTTTAAATATAATGTTTTAATCTACTTTTTATACTTCATTTGTCCTACAGCTAAAACAAGTATTTTTTTAAAAACTATTTGCATTTACTTTTTAAATTCCAAAAAAAAATTTAATAAAAAAACAAATGATTTCAAAAACTACTAGTTTTTAGTTATAGTACGTGAGGTATCATTTAGTTTTTGTTTTTTTTTTAAGATTTAGTTAATTTGTTTTTCAAGTTCAATTATTATGGGAATTGGCTTAATTCCACCTCCCACCACCCCCACCACTTTTATACATAAATGCTTTAAAAAAATGATGCAAAGTAGGTGAATTAAAAAAAATTGAAAAGATTTCATATGGTCAGTGAAAAGTCAATTTCCCTTAAAGGACATATCCCGGGACTGGTTACAACAGAACCTATTGTAGAACAATTTTTACACTTCTTCGTTTTTTAAATTTTATATTTATGGGCTGCACTTTAACTATATTTTGTTGTTGTTGTTGTTGTTGTGTATTTTTTGCTTTACATTTTTTTGTTGTTGTATTGTTTGTTTGGTTGTTTTTCTTTTGTATTAAAACATTCACCCATAAACGATTACTTGCTCGTTTGCCAGCTACTACGCACCAGCAGAATTGGCTGAGTCGGTATCGAACCCAGGCGAAGGATAATCCAAAAAAATTTTCAATTCCTAATTTTTATTATGTATTTAAAAATCTATTTTTAGACATATCGCCTAACACGCACCAGATGCCCGAAATGTGGATATACGTCACCCCAACGCCATGTTAAATTGATATATCCCTTTCATATAAAAAGTCCGACCCAGGACGTGTCACCGTCACTTTGAGACATATCCCTCGTGTGGTATGGGGTGTGTTCATTTGTCCGTAGGGCACCGATTCAGATAAACGGCACAAAGAAAATTGTCCGTCTTGTTTGTGTATTTTGTAGTTGTGTACAAAAACAAAATACATATGCTCGACGGAAAGTCGATGTTGTTCCGCCTATCTGAAGGGGGTAAGTTTTAAATTACCTGCGGGAAATGAAGGGTCGATTGAAACAAAGTTACGATTTTGTGATACATGATTGGGTGGCACATCACGAAACTTGTGAAACCGAAATTGTGGTGTACAAAAAAGTGTTAATTTGTATGATATGACCAATCACGTGACTATAGTAATGGTGGCAAAACATTGACAAGTTGGTATCAGGTATATCATGTAACTGGAGAAAAAGTAACATAACATTATAGTGTACTGAAGCAACTAGGGCCGATGCAGTTGAAGTTCTTACTTGTCATTGAACTGGTTCAATCCCGTTAGCAGTTGATAAAAACTTGGCAATTAGTGCCAAAGGAATCCGCCCCTTGACTGCTAAACATCGGATATAACACTGAAATAAAATTATTTTAAAATTGATTTTTGTTGTGCATTTTTGAAGGTTTTGTGAACACTGTTTTGGGGAAGTTAAGTGACTGGTTCCGGACGGACAAATTAGCAACTCGTATATAATATGACATACGGTGAATAAAAAATAAAAGGTTATATGCTAATTACTTTTGCATACCCGGAGATATGTACTCCCTAGACCAGTGCAGTGGCACTTCACAAATCTAATCCATTCAAACACCTCAGTAACAGCACACATTGTTTCTCTAGTTCTACGATACGTACACCTTACACCAGTCACATGATACATTTTTCCCACTGGTTCTGTTGCATATCACATAAATCCTGAAATGGTCCTACTTTAATACTACCTACTTCTAACTTGTCTCGTAGCATATTAATTTCAGTCGGTACTGTGACAGGTTACCTTGGTCAAGTTATTCGCCACGTCACACAGTTCTCCAAAGGTAGCAATTGCCACCTCATATGACACGCCCATGTTAAAAGTACCGGTCACTTTCATATAACGGAACCGCAGGGTAAAAATAACAAAAAAATAATCTCAATGTATATAAATAGAAAAAACTAATAAAACTGTAAGAAAAAAATATTTCTTGAGCCAGAGTAAAAACTAATTTTTTTTTATATAAATAGAAAACTTTTTGATCTTCAAAGTGTAGTAACGTCATGATGCTTGTTAAGAAAAGACCCTAGCCACGTGTTTGACTACTAATTTTGCCTATTCTGCAGGATTTAGCTCTTCTAAAACTTCTAAAACGGGTTCTTTAGCCAGACCGAAATAATAGTATCAACCTAGCTAATATGTTTGATTAGCTTTATTTTGAAAATATACGGTGGTTGAACGCTCGTTATAAATTAAAAATAACTTAAAAATAATCTCGGTGTATATAAAAACAAAAACCTAATAAACCTGTAAAAAAAATTTATATTTTCTATTTTCTCAGTTGTTAAAATTACAAAATTTTTTACTAATTTCCTTTTATTTCCTTTTCAAGTAGGACATTTTTATATTCTAAAATATAAAAAATGCTAATGGATAATAAAAATAATGTGTTCGTTAAATTTTTCTAAAATAAATTTAAATTTACATTAAAAAAATTACTAATTTTTAGTAAAAACTGTCGCTATTTTAGTAGTGCTTTCTAATTTCTGTATTACTGTCACTTAACTTATAACTACAGACTCTTTTTGCTAAAACTTTTTTTGTTACTTTTTGAGTAAAAAAACATGCTTTACGTGTTAACATACGGATAAAATACAACAAAATATATTTTAATATGCGTGCGCCCCCGGTAGGCTAGTTGGTAGCGTGCTGGCTTATCAGTGCGGGGGTCGTGGGTTCGATTCCCACCAGAGACACTGGTCTGTTTTCGCTACAGCGCGCCGAAAGTCATAATAGCTAGTGCTCGGTTAGGGAAATAGTATATAATTTGTAATTATATGATTATTAATTAATAAAATAAAAAAATATTTTTATATGCGTAAAAATGCGTAGATTTACCTTGCGGTAGGAAAACAGTCCAAAAAGTGTTTCAAATAAAACAAAAAATTAATTTAATTAAAAAAAAAACAAAAAAATTTTAAAACAGTAACCAAAATTGAAAAAATCGCCAAAAATGTATAAAATCAATTAAATTGAACAAAAAACCGCCAAAATTTAAAAAATCTCAAAAATTAAAAAAAAATACTAAAATTTGGCAAAATTGAAAAATCGTGAAAATTAAAAACAAATCGCGAAAAATAAAAAAAATATCGCCAAAAATGAGAATAATTGCTACAAAAAAAAAATGCTGAAAGTGAAAACCTCTCCAAAATGAAAAAAAAACTTAAATTTTAAAAACGACAAAAGTAAAAACTCACTAAAATTAAAAAAAAACACCATTATTGATAAAAAAAAAATAGCTTAAATTGAAATAACTTGTCCGTGTACATTTATTTATCTCTGTTAGTTTTTTAAACATAGGCGATGTTTCAAATAAATACTCTTTTCTCTCTGCGATGCTTAGTTTTCGAGAAAAACGCGATTTATGAATCCAGATAATCAAATCAAAATTTAGGATCGTTGTAGGGGTAATGGAGTTGAGTTTTGAACAATGGTGCAACCATTGTTCAAAATAGTAAAGGTCGAAGTCTTAGATTTTTTTTTAACTTTTTAAACTCAAATAACTCCTTTAAAACATTTTTTTACAAAAATAAGTGTCAAATATTTTTGAAATAATAACACATCTGCCAAATTTCAAAGCAAACAAATATTGTAATGTCAAAATTCGTTCCGTTTGACATGGAGTGGCTCATATTTGTATCAATTATTCGCCTGTATATTGTTTATAAATTAGTCTAAATTTGGGTAATTTCAGAAATATTTTCATTCAAAAATTTCTTACCTTAATGAATAAAGCCCGTATTCAAAAACAACTCTTAATTCAGATTTCAAATACGTTTTAGTTAAAACACATTTTAAGCCTTAAAACTGTATTCATAAACGAATATTAACTTGAAATATCTATTGTATACATTGTGTAAATATTCGTTTATGAATACAGTTTTAAGGCTAAAATTTGTGTTTTAACTAAAATTTATTTGAAATGCTGTTTAATATTTTAATGAATACGGAAGTAAGTGTGCAATAATTTTTTTTTTTGCCACAACAACATATTCAATATTGTTTACTCAATTATTTTTCAAAGTGTATTAATTATATGAATGAAGGGCTTATTGTAAAAACGTGATAAGTCACATTTTATTTTATTTTTTTCCCCCCGTTAAAAAAATGCAAATTATATAGCATCTGCAGGACGTTTATACTCTAGATACTTGCAATAAGTGTTTAAGCAAGAATTCTAGCGAATATTAATCCACGGATGTCTAGAAAACAGCGAAAATCTGTAAAACAATATATATGGCTTATTAAGTTTTTACAATAAGCTCGACAATTGAATATATTTAATCAAGTATTAAACTGTATTGTAAAGACGTATACAAAAACACAGTAAATATATACTTGCCAGTGCTTGCCATAAATTTAGAAATCTTGTTTTTTTTAAAAGTCTATTAAAATTATGCAAGTGTTAAATTTCAATGTTTAACATAAAAGAAAATAACAATTTTATGCACAATTAAATATGCATTTTTTTGTTAAAGAAATAAAAAATACTAAAAGAAATGTTAGATAAAATTTTGTAATAAAATAATTATTAGGTATTTGGACTTTCTTTTAGCTTAATTTTAAATACAAATAAAGTTTTTCTAAAAGTGTCTGTATTAATGCTTATGACCCTCCTTCTACAATCTGATAA
Source organism: Delia radicum (assembly GCA_021234595.1). Taxonomy (NCBI): domain Eukaryota; kingdom Metazoa; phylum Arthropoda; class Insecta; order Diptera; family Anthomyiidae; genus Delia; species Delia radicum. The sequence goes on along the minus strand of CM037851.1, from coordinate 65,779,373 downwards.
GAGACTATCGAAGACCACACAAAGCTTAAGAGCAAGTACGTTACTATTCAAATGACCAGCCGACCGATAGAACAACCAACCAACCAATCAACCAAGTAAGCCACCTTAAACAAAAAGTAGGCAAAAGGTTTTAAGTTTTAAACATTTTCTTTTTTAATGTTTGGTTATAAAACATTTAAGCCATCATTTTAAGGCTACTCAAACTGTTTTTATTTCACCTTTTTGCTTCTTCTGCGATAGTTAAATTTTAATACATAAAATCATTATTTTTTGTTTGTCTCATCTGCTGGTGTATTCCATGTTAAATAAACCTTAATTTTTAAGTACAGTGATTAAATCTTATTATAAAAGTTTAAAACTAAATTTATAAATATTTAAACATTTAAACACTTATATAACCACATAATAAGGGTAATGTGTTTGTTTGTCATAAAGGCGTCAGAAATCTATCTGTTAAGACTCATAAAGTTGCATTTGAAGGAAACTAATACCAATTGGTATTTAAATAAGTTGCAGATACCAAAACCAAAGCGAGTGTTATATCGAATATTTTCTAAAATAAATATTTGAAGATTATATTTTAAACACACTCCAATTAACGATAAATATTTAGGCGTTTCACTTTTTTTCACTACTCTTTAAGTGAAATATAAATGCTTACGGCCTGAAGATTTTCGACGTGTTTGAATTGAAGGGTACACTCAAAAACATTAGTTAGTAGAAAAAGTTAGTAAAACGTCTTGTAAATCAAGTATGCTCCTTTTCAGCACATCTTTTGCTAAAATTATGTTTTCAGCTAAAATTTTAGTTATACTTATTCAGCACTAAACTGTTTTAAACTAATGCTTTACTAATATTTTACAAATGTTTCACTAATTTATTTCGCTAAAAAAAATTGTACCAATAAGCACATTAAAAGTATGTACGACAACCAGATTGAAAGACATATGCAGAAAGAAGTAGATGTTGTGGCATGTCAAGATGATGTAGAGACGAGGAAATGATAATTAAACGGACAACTTTTGTAAGACATATAAAAAAATTAACCAAGGAAGATTTTTGTATCTGTTTTACAAACATAATTAAACGAAAAGAAGCCAAAAATGTGTATAATATACATATAAATCGCGGATTGAAAAAACTTAAATTTTGTATTTTCATCGGCTTGTCAAAGTAATTGTCTATTAATTACATAAAAGACAAAATAAAATATTTAAATTTACTAAAGATTAAGTGTGTATTTGTAAACTTAATGATTATTGTCACTATTAATGTAGTGTGATCAAATTGCAAACAAATATACGTTCAGGTAGACAGACTTAAGCGAAAAACAAGGACACACATTTCACGTTATTTTGCATGTTTTCTTTTTCTTCTAACAAATGAAGGGTTGGGTATTTCATGTTTTGTTAATATTTTTGTTTCGTTTGTAGAAATATGGCTTTATTTAGACAACCATTGATGTTAGTAGATGGAAGATAATTTGTTTATGTTATATATAATTATTTCTATATATTTTCGGATATTAAATTATTATGAAAATTTTTATATTTTGTAACGTATTGTAAATTATTTTTAAAAGTATAACAAAAACATATAAGATTTACAGCAAATAAATTAACTAAAGTATAATTTTTCTACAAATTGTTTGAGTTTTTTTTCAGTCTACTAATATTCAGCAATAAATTTATTAACTTTTAGCAACGGTTTTTTGAATTTTGAATCAACTTGCTGACACTTAAACTTTTGCTTAATCTACTAATTGTGTTGCTGAAAATTAGCGAGCTGATTTTGCTGACATTAGCAATTTTTTTGCAAGCACCCTCCTGCCAAAAAATTTGCTGACTTTACTAACTTTTTTTTGAGTGTACGTGGTTGCTAAAATGAATTTTATGGAAAAAAAATACATTGTGGTGTTAATGGGGCTTGAAATGGAAAAAGTGCTCACTTTAAAGGAAAAATTTAAAACTAAAGCATTAACTACTGAAAGGTTAATCAAAAATATTGATATAGAAAAATCTGTAGAAAAAATAATGAAATTTTCTTTTAAATACACTGCGTTACAAAATTTACCCCTAAAATCAAAAGCACGAATACCGAGCACTGATCCTAAATATTTCGGCCACGCTGATTTTAATAGCGTACCCAATTTTTTCACTTACGGGCCTGATATTTCGCAAGTTCTCATTAAAAAGTTTCATGATTTAACATAGTGTTTCATACATAAAATTTTAAAAATCAAATATTGTTTCTTAGTTTTTTATGGTAAATATATAGAAGAACGATGTTTTACTTTTCAATTTTAAAAAATTGAAATCAAAAGTTTATTTTTTGATCTTTTACCATAAATTATGATGTGATTATTCAATTTCAAGATCATTTGTTTGTTGTTAAACAAAAAACTGGTGCAATGTTATTTATTGCTGACATCATAATATATAAAAGAACTTCATTAACATGCGAGTATCAAATTTGGTTAATAACTGTGCAGCATTAACAAGTAGGTTCGCGTTTTTTTTTTAGTTTTTACTACACTCAGGGAACTTCTGTAGTAAAAATTTGTAGTGGTTTGGGTTATAGAACCGTTTCTTTATTTTTAAAATAAATGTCAGTCATTTGTAGAACAAATTTCATTTTTTACCAATCTTGTAGTTCATTTACAAAAACAAACCACATCAAAAGACTGTTTTATGATCAAAAGACTGTTTTATGATTTTAGTCGTTTTTTTGTTATTTAAAAAAATAAAGAACATATACGGTGGTGTATTTTTTACTAACACATGTGGTTAATTTTTACTTCAATTGTTAGTAAGTAAAAACAAATATTAGTTGAATTTAATGAAATTTTAGTCGACCTTCCTTCACGTGAAATTTTATTTTATTTTATATTTTGACTACAATTGATGTCGTCTTTACCCACATAATATTCTTAGTGTATATTTTAAAATTAATGCACAATCTATCGTCCCATTTCGCAATCGTTTAAAGCATTTCGGTGCATAAGCAAAAACACAAATCTGAACCATTATTTAGTGTAAAAAAGAAAAAAAAAAAGAAAGTTCGGTCAATGGGAAAACACGAAATGTGCATAAAATTTATATGACAGCATAGCGAAAGCGGACGACCTATTAGTATAATATGTAAATAAATTAAAAAATGATGTTTACCAAAATTCAGCCAAAGAAGTTTATATTTGCAAAAGTTATTTTAACAAACACTCTTATTACAGTGAATCTCTATAAAATATTTTAAAATTTTATTTTAAAATTCATACAAATATGTGAAAATTTAAAAAAAAAAAAAAACATTTTTAAGACTTAAAGTCTTAACTTTCAACACAAAACACTATTAAATTCAATAAAATTCAAATTTATTTTTTGTATTTTTTAAACAAAATTTCAAATAAATAAATTTTCTTGTGACTCTTGCAATAACAAACACATGTACAGTCTTAATTACATACACATACAGTCTTAATTAGAGTCACAAACTTTTTCATAAGAATAGAACTCTAAGTGTTAGCAAAACATTTTGCTAAATTGACTTGTTCTTTGCTGAAAATCAGCTAACTGATTTTCGGCAAAATACTTTTGCAGATATTAGCTATTTTTCTGCAGGGATCTTCGCAGTAAAAATTTAGCTGACTAAGTTTTTTTGCTAACTCGACGGACTTTCTTTGAGTGTAGGACCTATCCACTAGGAATTTTAAACTTACAATATATAATCGTATTTTCTTTATAGTACTTAAGTGATCCACGCAGCGTATAAGTAATAATTACAAAATAATTAGAACATTAACTATACGCCATGTTACACCGAAATTACCTCATTATTGACACACTGTTCCGTTTTACTTTATATATAACATAACACTACCCAACAAATTTCAACTTTCTGCAGAACCTGTCTTTGAATTGCATATTTTCTAATAGACTTCCATAGACTTTTCTACACTACATTGAAGAAAAGCATTACCGTATAAGTGGTTATATAAGTATTTAATTGATAATGGCAAGTACTTAGAATTGTCATTACAAATTTCATTACTTTCATATATTATTACTACGAGCAAAAAAATTATGACATATCATTACTAAACACCTTATGAAATAAATATGTGGTTACCTATGTGCTTACTGGCATAGACAAAAATAATGAGTCTAAAAATAAATTTAAAAAAAACTAAATCTAATAAATAAATATTTTTATAAATTTATAAAATGCGCCCACACGGTATTCGAACCTAGGATTCTAGGTTATCAAGCTCTCTATCATCTGAGATATCTCGACATGTTATGCTTGATAGATAAAAACATAAATGAGTTGCTTGCATAAAATTTCATTACTTTCCACCTTACAAAAAATCTAAATCAGATGAGAAAATAATGAGTCTTAAAATAGATTTTCAAAATATTTTGTATCATTATAAAAATAGTTACTTATGGGTAATGCGTTAATTTTTGTATTAAAATAATGGGAAAATTAAGTAGGTATTACTAAGTCCTTATTATTTGTGTTAAAGTAATGCAGGATTAAATTATAAATATAATTTCTACACTGGGATAACATAAACAATATAGCATAATTGTCTTGTAAACCACTAGTTATGCGTTTACCCTTCACTTTGTACTACTAATTCACCTTAATATATTTAAAAAAACTAAAAATATCTTTAAAAGTTGTGCGCCCCAGTAGGCTAATTGGTAGCGTGCTAGCTTATCAGTGCGGGGGTCGTGTGCTCGATTCCCACCAGAGGCATTGGTGTGTTTTCGCTAGAACGAGTCGAAAGCCATAGCAGCTAGTGCTCGGTTAGGGTAATAGTATATAATTTGTAATTATATGATTATTAATTAATAACAAACAACAAATCTTTAAAAGAGAAACAAATACGTGTACTTTGCGACTCTCTTTTAAACATGCACACACAGAAAAATGTAGCCAACTAAAATTCGGCTATAACGACTGAAGCTGGTTGGTACAACTCAGTTACCACGACAAAATTTTAATAATTCGGCTGCATTTTAGTTGCACCACCCAAAATATTCACAAATAACATTTGAATGTGGTTATACTAACCCAAAATACAATTTTCAATTCCGTTGGCAGTTCATTTTTCTGTGTGTAAGATTGGGCCGATACAAAATTTATGTACACACAAAAAATAGATTTATTGTGACAACCGAATTTTTCAGTTGCTGTTATTGATATATTTGTGGCATTGGAAAATCGGCCAATAGCAGAACTTCGGTGGGGAGCAATTAAATTTCAATTGACCTATGAAGATGCTTGAATGCGACAACCAACTAAATCGAATACCACAAACGAACAATTCGATTGGCAAACAATTTTATTGTTACAATTATTCTGTTTTCTCTGTGTGCTCATTAATTTTCACTGATCCAAATCTCAGATAAATCGGTGGGTGCGTCTAGAGTTACCATCCTTGTTAGTACAAAATTGTCGAACAAAATTACAAGTAATTTAATTCTGTCAGTAATAAGCGGATGTGGTAGGTTTTTATAGTTTAAGGTTTTTCGTTTTGTGTCAAAATTTTGAAATGTACGTTTTCGGATATGTAAATACCACAATAACTTACCAGATAATTAAATATTGGTAGACAAAAGTTTTTCTTCTTACAAAGAACGTCCACTCTACTGTCGATTGGGACTGAAAGGGTTAAATAATCGTTGAAGACAATTACATCTGGGACATATCCAATAGGATTTAAGCTTAAATCAAAAAATTTAATTTTTTATTTCATTTGTTCATTTAATATATTCAAAAATATTCAGATATGGAGTACTGACTCCATCGGATATCATAAACTCACTTTAGCCTGAAATCAAAACCGACAACTTTAAAAAAAATGTCAAAACTTTTTTTTAAATTATTTTTAATATTTGCTATTTTTACAATTTAAAAGTTGAAATTAAATAAAAAATAGTATAATTTGAAAAAATTTAAATTCTTGATTGTGTGTGGAGTGACATTTAAAAACAATTGTTATTTTGTCAAAATTTAAAAAATATTTTAATGTTTTCATTTAAGTTTGCATAAATTTCGGAAAAATGTCACTTTAATTTGATAATTTGATTTTACCTTTATTTAAAAAATCTTTAACCCTTAGTGGCCTGGAGACAAAAAAGGCCAATGAACTTTATTTTTTTTTTCTTTTTTTTTAAAAAAAAAGAGAAGCAACACTCAGGAAATTCTTCTTATTAATAAATGTGTTGCTTTCTTTGGAAAGGGGATAGTGGAGAGATGAAAGGTGGTGAAAAATGAACATGGCAACACTGTAATTGCGCGAGTAGATAAGTCTTAGAACAGTTGTTGCTCGCCACCTGATGTAGAGTTGGCGAATTTATTGAAGCTTTTTGTTTCATAGCTCTGATTCATTATTTTACTTCGGTGGGGTTAAGTGCTATGGGAACACCGAAGGTGGGCGTAGCGATACATATAAGTGATAGAAAACTCATACATATTATTTTTCTAAATTGATGTTGTCGTCACCGGGAAGCGAACCCGGGACCATCTGTGTAACAGTTCAACGCGCTAACCATTACACCACAACGCCCATACAAAAATTTACAAAATATATTCTTTCAGATTTAAATGACTAAAATTTTAATAGGTGATAAATTGTACTAAACTGACTAACAATTATCGTCCCAATCTTACTTTTAAGGTTAAAAAGTTGGGTTCAAAAATGGCCACAGTTTTCTAGTTATGCGTTTTTTTCGCATTTGTATCGAAGAAACTATACAAAAATGGGTATCAAATAAAATTTTATTTACATATATCTAACGATTTACTGAATATATTTAAAGGGGAATTGTTTATTTGTATTCCCCCCTCGACGTATACAAAAATCGAGAATATCTAAATGAAGTCATACACTCAAGAAGTTGGTAGAGTCAGGAAAATTTTATTATGTCAGAGAGCTAATTTTTAGTAACAAAATTATTAAATCCAGCAAAAGTTTTGCTAACAATTAGTTGATTAAAAATTGAAAAATGCTTGCTAAAAGTTTACAACATTTTTGCTGAATACTAGAAGACAGAAAAAAAATCAAAAACTTTTAGGAAAATTATACTTTAGTTCATTGCTTTGCTTTCCTAAACATTTTTTGTGAGTCTTTAAAAAGTAGTTTATACATTACAAAAAATGTAATATCTGAAAATATATAGAAATAATTATATATTACATAAACAAATTATCTTTCAACTACTTCCACCAATGGTTGTTTAAATGATGGCATCTGTTAAAGGAAGACACATGCCGTAGATAATTGTAGAAACGAAACGAAAAAATAACAAAATATGACATATAAAACCCTTTTTTTGGACTACGAAAAAGGAAACATATAAAACTACCTAAGATCCGTGTCATTGTCTTTCGCTTTTGTCTGTCTACCTTAAAGTATATTTGTTTGAAATTTGACCACACTACATTATTAATCAATACAAACATTTAATTTACAAATACTCATTTAATATTTATTAAATTGAAATATTTTATTTTATCTTTAAATGTTTTGCTTTTAAATTTTGAAAAAATTTATACCAGAAGTTTATTTTTCGTTCTTCTATCATTAATTATGATGTGATCAAGATTATTTGAGTTTGAAGTTGAACGTCTTTTTCAGACAATTGCAATTAATACTAAATATAGTATATATATATGCAATTTTTATTTAATTTTAATTGTGAAAGGCGTGGTAGAGAAGAATGAGTGTATTTTCTAAAAATCATAACTACATTGTAAATTTTCAATTTTCTCAATCAGACTACGCAGTTTCTGGTATTGAAACATAACATTTGTTATGTTTTTATTTGTTCGATTGCGTCTATATGAAATTTTCTGTGCAATCACTGACCGTGGTATAGATAAACTGATTTCTAATGCCACATGCAATCGCAATAAACTTTAGACAGAGCGCTTTAGCCAACTGATCTATCGTCAGGTCGAGTTATGTTGTGATTAAAACTAATTTATTCAATACACGGTGTTTTTGTTCTTGCATATATAATCTCATAAGTACAACTCCAACAACACAACAGTTCTATTTTTAGAAACTTACCTCACTCTAATGTCCACTGTTTTCCCATATGTTGTAAGTGATGCCACATCTATGATATATTCTTTGTATATTCTATAGATGGCGCCTACGTAGTTAGGGAAGAATTGCCAGATTATTATATTATTATTTAAGTTTAAGATCATTTGGTTTTTGTTAAACAAAAATCCATGCAATCTTTTTTTTTTTCAATTAAAAAATGTGATTTTCTATTGTTGATTTACTTGAATAAACGTCACTACATTGCTAGGTCTGTCAAAAAAACAGAGTAGTATTTGGAAGATGACAAAGCCAATTGTGACAATTTTTTGTTGTTGTTTGTGTTTTTTCTTTGATATTTTAAATTTTGAATCTCGCTCCTAGACGAGGACAAGAAATTCTCATTGAGTTTGTGATTTAACATAACAAATATCTCTAGAAATTCTAATAACAAAGTCCCCTGAAGATTTCCTTAGGCAGGAATGAAATCCGGATAGGGACACGCCTACATCAGATTGCTTTTCACAATTTGTTAAATAAGTTTTGGGACTTTAGCACATTTAATTACTATAAATGCAATTAATGTTTATCCCGATGAAAATAAATTTAAATAACAAATATGCAGGTGCTTGTGCAAATTTAAATGTAACTGACACTAATAGAAAACATATGATTTTCTATTGTTGATTTACTTGAATAAACGTCACTACATTGCTAGGTCTGTCAAAAAAACAGAGTAGTATTTGGAAGATGACAAAGCCAATTGTTACAATTTTTTGTTGTTGTTTGTGTTTTTTCTTTGATATTTTAAATTTTGAATCTCGCTCCTAGACGAGGACAAGAAATTCTCATTGAGTTTGTGATTTAACATAACAAATATCTCTAGAAATTCTAATAACAAAGTCCCCTGAAGATTTCCTTAGGCAGGAATGAAATCCGGATAGGGACACGCCTACATCAGATTGCTTTTCACAATTTGTTAAATAAGTTTTGGGACTTTAGCACATTTAATTACTATAAATGCAATTAATGTTTATCCCGATGAAAATAAATTTAAATAACAAATATGCAGGTGCTTGTGCAAATTTAAATGTAACTGACACTAATAGAAAACATATGATTTTCTATTGTTGATTTACTTGAATAAACGTCACTACATTGCTAGGTCTGTCAAAAAAACAGAGTAGTATTTGGAAGATGACAAAGCCAATTGTGACAATTTTTTGTTGTTGTTTGTGTTTTTTCTTTGATATTTTAAATTTTGAATCTCGCTCCTAGACGAGGACAAGAAATTCTCATTGAGTTTGTGATTTAACATAACAAATATCTCTAGAAATTCTAATAACAAAGTCCCCTGAAGATTTCCTTAGGCAGGAATGAAATCCGGATAGGGACACGCCTACATCAGATTGCTTTTCACAATTTGTTAAATAAGTTTTGGGACTTTAGCACATTTAATTACTATAAATGCAATTAATGTTTATCCCGATGAAAATAAATTTAAATAACAAATATGCAGGTGCTTGTGCAAATTTAAATGTAACTGACACTAATAGAAAACATATGATTTTCTATTGTTGATTTACTTGAATAAACGTCACTACATTGCTAGGTCTGTCAAAAAAACAGAGTAGTATTTGGAAGATGACAAAGCCAATTGTGACAATTTTTTGTTGTTGTTTGTGTTTTTTCTTTGATATTTTAAATTTTGAATCTCGCTCCTAGACGAGGACAAGAAATTCTCATTGAGTTTGTGATTTAACATAACAAATATCTCTAGAAATTCTAATAACAAAGTCCCCTGAAGAATTCCTTAGGCAGGAATGAAATCCGGATAGGGACACGCCTACATCAGATTGCTTTTCACAATTTGTTAAATAAGTTTTGGGACTTTAGCACATTTAATTACTATAAATGCAATTAATGTTTATCCCGATGAAAATAAATTTAAATAACAAATATGCAGGTGCTTGTGCAAATTTAAATGTAACTGACACTAATAGAAAACATATGATTTTCTATTGTTGATTTACTTGAATAAACGTCACTACATTGCTAGGTCTGTCAAAAAAACAGAGTAGTATTTGGAAGATGACAAAGCCAATTGTGACAATTTTTTGTTGTTGTTTGTGTTTTTTCTTTGATATTTTAAATTTTGAATCTCGCTCCTAGACGAGGACAAGAAATTCTCATTGAGTTTGTGATTTAACATAACAAATATCTCTAGAAATTCTAATAACAAAGTCCCCTGAAGATTTCCTTAGGCAGGAATGAAATCCGGATAGGGACACGCCTACATCAGATTGCTTTTCACAATTTGTTAAATAAGTTTTGGGACTTTAGCACATTTAATTACTATAAATGCAATTAATGTTTATCCCGATGAAAATAAATTTAAAAAAAAAAATGTTTTCATTCGCTAATTTAATGCAGACTTTATCTACTGAAAGGTCCTTACATATTTCATTTCGTGTCACCGAAAATCTTCTGAGGGCCAATGTAGATGGGGTAGAAGATTTACCCAAATTCGCTTTCATTTAATTGATAGAAAACTATTTTCACCAGTCGGTGACAACATAAAATTTAAATTGTTTTAATCCACAATTTTGTTTAATGTATGAAAAACAGATACAAAAGTCGTCCATGGTTGATTTTTTTATCTGTCTTACAGGCGTTTTACTTTTCTGTATCATTTTCCTCGTCTATACTACCTCTTGACATACAGCGACATCTACTTCCTTCTGCGGATATCTTTCTATCTGGTTGTCGTCCACACATATAATGTGATTATCAGCACAATTTTTTTTTAGAAAAATAAATTAGTAAAACATTAGTAAAATATAGGCAAAACATAAGTAAAAAACAGTTAAGTGCTGAAAAAGTATAGCTAAAATTTTAGCAAAAACATAATTATAGCAAAAAATTTGCTGAAACGTAGCATACATGTTTTACAAGGCGATATACTTTTTCTTTTGAGTGTATATAATCCCCACGGCAAAAACATAAACTTTTAATAGACAAAAAATCCCAGTACGTTTTGCGAAATTTGACACCGGTTAACATTTTCAAAAAAGAAATCGAATTTTTCCAGTTGGAACCAACTATTGAAATTCAAAGTTTATCATCTTCAGTAGAATCAATTAAATTTGGCGGACTAATAAAAACAACAGTACATGACATTAAATTTCATATGAATAGTTTATAATTCAAGCGAAACCATTTAAATATAAATATTAAAATAATTTATGCAAATATATCTAAATTTAATAAACATTGTTAAGTTTTATAAGTTTCATGTGAGTCACATTCGATTAGGCGAAACAAATTTAATTAAAGAACAAATTGTGTATGAAACACTCATAGAAATAAACCTGTAAAAGTATCAGAAAAAGCTACTAAAAATAAGTTAAAAATTATGTTGCAGAAAATACAGCTAAAATTAGCAGATTTTGTTTGCTAAATATTAGTTACATAAGAACAACAAAAATACAACTGTTAAATTTATAATATTTTAGTTGTAATCGAGATGAATTTTACTTAACTGAAAATAGCAATTTAGACTGCTAAAACTAGCAAAAAATTTGCTTAATATTTGTGAACAAAATACAGCAAATAAAAACTTTGAAAATTTCAAATTTTTTTGTGATTTTATAGTCAACTAATAATTCATTTGCTACTTTTTTAAAATTAAAATTTAGCTATAACTTAATTTTTGCTATATTTTAAATTTTTACTACTCTTACCTTACTAATATTTAGCAAAATATCAGATTTTTCATTGCAACGTCATTTTGAACTTATTTAGTAGTTAAAGCAAAAAATGTTACTAACATTTTTCTATCAGTGTATAAAAATTAAACAGGAACCGAAAATGTTTACTAACACGAGACAAACAACAATATAAAATATTTAAATATAAATAACACAAGCCGACTGGAGTATACTTTTTTAATGGTTTGAGTTGCGCTGAGTCCGAAGTTTGAAGAAACCCCGTTTTTTGCCATATTACAGCTTTTAGATAACATTTTAATGTCGTCTAAAAGTTTTTACCATGGACTCTAAAAAAAAAGGTTTAACATCTGTCATATCTTGTTCCTTTTTTAAGATATCTTAACCTAAAGTTTTAAAAAACCCGGGTTTTCGCCATATTCATGGTATTTTTGCTATGAATGCAAAAAATTAAATTTTTCGCTACATTTTGCCTTTATATTACAGCGAATTTATAGGAATCTTGTAGTTATACTTTTGGCCATAAAAATGATTTTGGAATTGTTTAGATATATCTTCTATTATCAGAGGATCATGACCAAAAATTTACTTTATTTATATTTTTTTAATATGTCTTTCATATTACAAATTTATAATGATCGTCAAGATATTTTTAATGAACCGTGAATGTGTTACGAGGGCGGATCAATAAGTCCGTGGCTTTTCGAACTTCCCTCGTACTCATATGAAATGCAACACTGCTTCCATCAAGTACCGCCTGTTAATAGACAACTATCAAGTTTTGAGCAAGTTCCGTCTTTTACTTTGCGTTTAACAGCTGTTCAAAACATACAACCATGTGGATTTTTTAAAAAATGGAAATAAGTTAATTTCAAGTGCTCATTACACATTACACAGTCAATACTGACTTTCGTTGTGGTCGCACAAGAACAAATGACGCTGAGGTCAATACACCCGAAAATGTAGAAAAAATCCACGATATGGTGTTGGCCGATCGAAGAGTAAAAGTGGGTGAGATTGTTGATGCCATAAGCATTTCATATGGCAGTGTGTAGTTTCTATTTTAAATGATCAGTTGGGTTTAAGAAAGCTGTCTGCAAGATGGGTACCGCGTTTACTCTCAATTCACCATAAACGTAAATGTTTAAAATAAGGTGATGGCAATAGACTTTTGGGATGCACGCTGGATAATCCACATCGATAACCTTCAAAAGGGAAAAACAATAAACGGCGAATATTATGCCACTTTATTGGAACGATTTAACGAGGATTTATAAAAAAAGACCTAGAAAAATCCTATTTTTTGGAAGGGATACAAAAATTGGGGAAACGTTGGACTACGTGTATTGAGCTAAAAGGAGATTATGTTGAAAAATATTTTTTTTTTTGCAAAAAAAAAACTGTGTTTCATTCAAAAAGTCACGGACCTATTGATCCGCCCTCGTAAATGTATTAAAAACAATTAAAAAAATTTCACAAAGAAAGACAAAAAAAGACAAAAACCATACAAATAATTAAAAAAGAAATTTTAAAATCTTAACAACACAAAAATGGAGCCACGTCCTCGTTTCGTGACTCTGACTTTGGCTGAGAGTGGTAGTAAGAAATCATCAAACTCATCATATAACAAATTTCAACGGACGACATATAAACAATTAAAATAAAATTTTGTTGGAAAAATTATGACTTCAAGTCTCTTATAAGTATAAAGGCGAAATGAAGCGAAAATTTTAAATGTTTGCATTCATAGCGAAAATGAACTGAATATAGCAAAAGCCCGGGTTGTTTTCATTCTTTAGGTTAAGATATCTCAAAGAAGGTAAAATATATAATAGACGTTAAACCATAACCATGTCCATAAAAAGGCAGAACTAGTCTAGTCTGATTTAAAAACTAATAGTGTTTATAATTTTTAGAGAAAAACGTTTATTCTTCTTCTTAACCTCAACATTTCTAAAGTTAAGCCTTTATGTTGACGGCAATTCGTACACTAAGGAAATTATGTAGGTAAAGACGAGATCAATTGTAGTCAAAAACAAATGAAGTTTCACTTGAAGAAAGGACGACTAAGATTGCATTAAATTTAACTAACTTTTGTCATTTGTTTTTACTGCTCAAACAATTACTAACAATTTTTCAAAAAAATAAGCTAGTAGAAAAGTTAGTTAAACGTCTGGTAAATCAAGTATACTATTTCTCAGAAAATTTGTTGCTAAATTATATTTTCAGCTAAAATTTTAGATATACTTATTCAGCACTTAACTGTTTTGAACTAACGTTTTACTAATATTTTACTAACGCTTTACTAAATAATTTCTCTTAAAAAAATTGTCCTGATTAGCACATTAATAGTGTGGACGACAACAACAGTGACCAGGAAAATGTTACCAAAAAGTACAACTCTAGTAAGACATATAAAAAAATCAACCATGGAATATTTTTCTATCAGCTTTTCATACATGAAAGAAAACTGTCGATTGAAATAACCTAAATTTTGTGTTGTCATCGGCGTGTAAAAGTAATTGTCTATTAATTAAATAAAAAACAAAATAAAACATTTAAATTTAATAAAGATTAAATGTGTATTTGTAAACTAAATGTTCAAAGAGATTTATAATCTAGTGTGGTTAAATTGCAAACAAATATACATTCAGGTAGACAGACTATAGCGAAAGACAAGGACACTCATCTTAGGTATTTTTTTATGTTTCCTTTTTCTTATTGCAAAAAATTGGGTTGTGTATGTTATATTTTGTTATTTTTTCGTTTCGTTAATTATCTGCGGCATTTGCGTTCCTTTAAAAGATATCATTATTTAGACAATCATTGATGTAAGTAGTTGAAAGATAATTTTGTTTATGTTATATATAATTATTTCTATTGTTTTTTTGATATTACATTAATTTATGTAGTTAATATGTGAGTAAGAACATTTTTATATTTTGTAACGAATTGAAAATTATTTGTAAAAGAATCACCAAAATATGTTTTATGATTTTAAGCAAATAAATTAACTAAAGTATAATTTTTCTACAAATTTTTTAAATTTTTTTCAGTCTACTAATTATCAGCAAAAATTTTATTAATTTTTAGCAATGGTTTTTTTAATTTCTAATCCACTAAGTGTTAGCAAAACTTTTGCTGAAACTACTAATTTTGTTGCTAAAAATCAGTTCGCTGATTTTAAGCGAAAGAGTTTGCTGACATTAACAATTTTTTTGCAAGCACCTTTCTGACTAAAATTTTGCTGACTCAGCAAAATTTTTTGCTGGCTTCACTAATTTTTTTTTGAGTGTAGTAAAAATGAACCACATATGTTAGTAAAAAATAAATAAAGATTTACTTATTTTTATTTGTATTAAATAACAAAAAACGGCTATAAAAAATTAATGTAAAATCATAAAACAGTCATTTGATGTGGTTTGTTTTTTTTAATGAACTACAAGGTTAGTAAAAAATTAAATTTGTTTTACAAATGACTGATATTTATATTAAAAATAAAGAAACTGTATCACAACCCAAACAACTACAAATTTCTAAAGTAAAAGTTACCTGAGTGTAGGACTTGCAGACGACATAATAAATTTTATAAATAAAGGTGGAATCGGGATGTTATAAAGCCTTGAATATGGCTAAAAACATGATGTCTTCAAACTTTAAAGATATCTCGAAAATATGATGCAATAGGCAAATTCTGCGGGCAGATTCGGTTTTAGCGCAGCTCATTCCTTTATAAAAGTGTACTCTGGTCTTAGGGTTAAAAATTTGTTGGCCTGTGTAATCTAATTGATTTAAAAGTAATTATATAAAAAGCGTGTGTTATAAATGTGCTAAACTTGTAACAGGTTGAATCATCAGCAACAGTTCAATAGTTGTTGATGAATGAATATAATTTTATACTGATATTTCAATTAAATTTATTTGAATATAATTTTAAATAAGCACAGCAAGTGTTAGTTTTCAAATGATTTATTGATTTTATTTTTCAATTTAACATTGGAGTCTTAATAACTGTATCTTTCTAATAATGGCAAAGCTTTCAAAAGAAAGAAAAATTACCTAAGCCACAATTTATCATTGATAAATCCGAAGTAGATAAATGGGTTCAGGTTTAGTTTTTAATGTCAACATATGGCAAAATTTTTATGGTAGCAGTGGGTAGCGAAAATATTAATGCTGCAAAAAAAATTCTATTGTCAAGTTTATGGTAATTTTGTAGCCATACAAAAAGTCGGCAGTAGACACATTTGAAAAATTCAGTTAATTTTTCTTTAAATAACAAACTATTTTTGGCTTTAAACGAAATTAGTAAATTACTTTGTGCTAAATGAAAAATCTAACAAGCGGGGCATCCGACAGATTAGCCTAATTCGATTATGCTGAATTTAGTGGTGCTTGGCTTTTTACAAAGTTAACTCTTAAAAAAAAAAGATGTTTGAATTTAACAATTATGGTTCCTAGAACGCCAAAAATGCGATTTTTTCGACAAATAAATTTTTACACAAATTGTAGCAAAAGTTATCAAAATCTGTTCAACGGTTTTGTATCAGCCTATGGGTAGATCTTTAAAATACCTTGTAGCTGATATCCATATTTGCATAATTTCTCTGAAACAAATAGAAAAAAAACGCAAAAAAGAAAACTAAGATCATTTTTGAATCCACCTTTTGAACCCTTAAAAGCGAGATTGAAGCGAAAAAGATTTGCACTTGTTTCTAAGTATAGTACACTCTATCACATATCCAAATTTAATCAAAATCTGAAAGTTCGCCGAAAAGAAGTTTTTCTAAAAGTGTTATACTGACTCATTCCACATAAAGCCATCAAAATATATACAATAAAAGTTTTCTGCTGACACGTTCTACATAAAGCCATCAAAAAATATACAGTTGTCGACCTCTATCTCATGCAATTTAAACCATACTTGATATAGAAGGTAAGTATTATATAAATATGCCATCGTACAAGTTAAGAGTTGTTAGCTCTACACAGAAAAAACTGAAATCAAGTTTCAATTAAAATATTTGATGATTTAATTAAAAGTTTAGTTGAATTCAGTCATTTTAAAGAGGTTGTAGTATCAATTAAAATAATTTGTAACTATTTAATTGATTTTATTTTTAGCTAAAAGTTTTATCATATATATTAAAAATGTTATTGAATATCGATTTTAATTACAAACAAATTTATAGTATGTACGAAAATTGTAAATATAATCAAAATTTGTCAAAAATCGTCAAAAATTAGTAGGAAAACAGCTAAAATTTAAGAAAAAATCGCTTAATTGAAAAAAATAGCCATTAAAAAACAAATATTGTAAAAATCGCCATAATTTAAAAAAACTCTAAAATTTAAAAAAAATTATAAAAATTAAAAATAAAATCGCTAAATTGAAAAATAGACAAAATTAAAATAATATTGTAAAAAAATCGCCAAAATTTAAAGAAGCCTCTAAAATTAAAAAAAAAATTATCAAAATTTGGAAAAAAAAAAGTCGCTAAAAATGGGAAAACATTTTTTTCAGAATTTAAAAATATCGCAAAATTTTATAAGACTCTTCAAATTCAAAAAATCGTCAAAGTCGTAAAAAATCAACAAAATTGCTAAAAATTAAAGTATTATCAAAAACTGAAAAAAAAATGACAAAATTGGAAGAAAAAAATTGGAAAACAATTGTTAAAATTAAAAAAATCTCTATAATTTAAAAATCGCTCAAATTAGAAAAAATCAACAAAAAAGGAAATCGCTAAACTTAAAAAATCGTTAAAATTTAAAACAAATCGTATAGGACCCTCTATCACATAAACCAATTAAATCAAAATTTGAAAGTTCGCCTAAAAGAAGTTTTTCTGAAAGTTTCCTACTGACTCATTCCATATAAAGCCATCAAAAAAAATCAATTTTCGAACAATATTTTAACCAAACTTGGGATGGGAAGGTAAGTGTTATATAAATATGGAATATTGGGTTGTTAGCTCTACACAGAAAAATTTAAAATATTATCAAAAAATCAAAAAAATTACTCAAATTGAAAATAATTAACAAAACCTGAAAAGCAACCTTGAAAAAAATTCTAACATTGAAAAACTCGCCTAAATAAAGCTGTTAGCGTCTTTATTAAGAAAGCATTTTTCATTTTTGCATTTTTTTTTTTAATTTCAGGCTACTTTTGTTAATTTTTGATCTTTTTAAGTTTTGAAATTTTTTAAAACTTTTAAGAATTTTCCAATCTTAGCGAATTTTGCATTATGTTAAGTTTTTTTTCCATCCATTTCGCAAAGGGTCAAAGCATTTTGGTGCAAAAGCAAAAAGACAAATCAGATCAATTATTTCGCGTCAAAAAAAAAGTGTGGTTCAATCGAAAAACGCGAAATTTGCATACAATTTAAAATTTACAATTTTAGTAAAATATGTAAATAACTTAAAAAAAGTGTAAAAAAATTGAACAAAAAATGTAATATTTTCGACAGTTACCTAGTAAAATAGTAAAATCCAAATGACAGGTTGCAGGACAACTTTTACTGATTTATAATATGTTTTAATTTATGTTCCACACAGAGAGAATTCCTTGGACGAGTTGTAAACAAATTGTTTCACTAAACTAATGAAATGATTCTTCAGCGATATGATTTTTAGCAACAAAATTAGTAGATTCAGCAAACGTTTTGCTAACACTTAGTTGGATAAAAACTAAAAAATCCTTGCTAAAAGTTAACAAAAGTTTTTGTTAAATATTAGTAGACTGAAAAAATTCAAAAACTTTGTAGAAAAATATACTTTCGTCAATTTGTTCTCAGAAAATCGTAAAGATTTGTATGTGATTATTTTAAAAATAATTTACAATAAATTATAAATTACAATATATAAAAATGATCTTACTCCCACATTGACGACCTGAATTAATGTAATATCTGAAAATATATAGAAAATGAAAATTTAGATTATAACCATTGATCAAACAATAAATTGAAAACTTGTTTGATGTGCAAGATCCACCTCTGGTGGATATTCAATACACGTTTTTTCTTATTTCTCTCCTTTTTATATTTTGTTTAGTTTGTAAACAAAACAGGGGAAGTAAACTAGGCGGTACTTTGCCTTTTTTAAAAGTTTGTTATAATTTTTATTAAAAATAAAAATTATTTTTTTTTTTTTTTGTATTATAATCTTTAACTTCAAACTCATATGTATATTAGTTCTCATGTAGTGAGTAAACTAGTTCATATGAATGTTTGATGTTTAGCATGGGATTGTTACCGCTCCCAAAACGTATTCTGATGATGGGAACCTAGAAAATTCCCGAAATAGATCTATCAACGCATTCCTGAAAGGGTCAAATAATAAATTTGAAAACAAAAAACTCTATAGATTATTTGTTAGGACAATATCCTAATGATGAAATATAGAGTATGGCCTCGAACTTGAATAATTTTCATTTTCATTGCACAATTAAAGATCGAAAAAAACATAATTTTTATTTTTAATAAAAATTATAACAAACTTGAAAATGAAAATATATATATAGATCAATGGTTGTCTAAATTATGGCATATTTTTTTTTTTTTTTAGACCAACACTCAGGGGATGCCCCCTATAATGCAATGCATTGTATTGATATCAGGAAATTAGGGTATGGGGAGGAGAAAAGAGGGAGTAGTGTTTGTGAATATTTGATTTGAATTTCGCTACATTGTAAGTGACAGGGAAGACCTCCGCGGGGAGTTTATTCCACATACGGCTAGTACGGCTGATGAACGAATTTTCCCTGTAATGCGTTGTGCGGTTCACTGGACAATCGTTTACAAACGGATGACCTCTGCTAGATAAGCGAGTGTTTCGAATGAAAATACGGGCCCTGGGGATAAGTTCACTTATCTCAGCAGAACAATTCCATGGTAATATCAATAGAACAATGTTACACAACCCACATTCCGCCGATGCTCCAATGAGTCAATAGAGCTTGATACCCTTTCGTCATTGATGAGCGCCGACGCCCTCCTTTGCACACGGTCCAGAAGCTCCAAAATAGACTTTGAAGCCCCTGCCCATATATGGGAGTTGTATTCCATTTCCGGTCGGATATAGGTGGTATAAATATTAAGTAAATCGGAAGGAGTGAAGTACTTCTTACACCGTCGCAGGAAACCGAGACACTTGAATGCTTCTTTCGACACCTGGAAAACGTGTTTATTCCAACGGACATCAGACTGAATCCTCATGCCTAGAACATCAAGAGTATCCGATTCTTCAATATTAGTACCACCCAATAGAACAGGTGACAGCGTTAAATCCACGGACCTATGGGTTAACATATAACATTGGGTCTTGTGCGCATTAAATTCTACCAAATTTGCACGACCCCACTCAGAGATTGTAGAAAGATCATAATTGAGTGTATCATTCATATTCTGCCTTTTGCCCCCAATCTCCTCAAGGCTTAGCCTACGATCGAAGGAAAATGAATGACAAATGTTGTTGTCATCTGCAAAAGAGTAAATAGGGTTGAAAGTTTGAACAAGAAGGTCATTTAGAAAAATGAGAAATATGGAAGGAGAAAGAACGGAACCCTGAGGTACCCCTAAATTTAGCTGAAACTCGTCGGATGAGACCCCATCTATAACAACGCGTATAGTGCGATCTCTGAGAAAGCTCGAAACAAAGCGAGCGAAGTCGTTACCGACACCAAAAGCAATAAGCTTTGATATAAGCGCACCATGCCACACACGGACGAACGCTTTGGAAATGTCCAGAGCAACCACCTTACTCTCACCAAAACGGTGGATTGTTTTAAAGGAATATAAATGCATTAGATAATTCTAGAGAGGAAACGAAAAATTAACAAAATATGATATATACAACCGTTTTTTTACAATAAGAAAAAGGAAACATGCATCTTGCAGTATATTTTCCAATCTGGTTGTCGTATTTTCCAATCCGGCGTATATTTTCCAATCAATTTGTTTAGCAAAAAATAAAATAAGTAAAACGTTAGTAAAATATTAGTAAAACCTTAGTTCAAAACAGTTCAGTGCTAAATAACTATAAATAAAATTTTAGCTAAAAACATAACTTAAGCAAAAAATTTGCTGAAAATAGTATACTGGATTTACAAAACGTTTTACTAACTTTTATACTAACTTATTTCTTTGATTAAAGATGCCATTCTCAGATGAGTACATGGCTCCACAATGTCGGGTGACATTGTCTTTAAAAAATGAGCTATATAAGAGTGGTCACCAGGGATACCATGGTAGTTCGAATTTGAAATTACAATTTTAAGAATAATATTAACTAATGTGTATTTCTATCGCAAAACAGTATTCTTGTAAAAAACATCTTTTTTTTTTTAAATAGTTTAAATATATTTGCTTGTAAAGAGATTTAAACGCTAAAGAAGGCAATAATAAGTATCTACACTCATAAAAAAAGTCAGTAAAGTAAGTAAAGGTGCTTGCAAAAAATTGCTAATGTCAGCAAAATCTAACTAGTAAATTCAGTTAAAGTTTTGCTAACATTTAGGTGATTAAAAATTGCAAAATCTTTGCTAAAAATTAATAAAATTTTGGTTGGTCGGAAAAAAATTAAAAAATGCGTAGAAAAATTAATTTATTTGCTGAAAATTCTAAAAAAGTTTGTGTTTCTTAAAAAATTAAAAATTGACAATACATTAAAATATATAAAAATGTCCAGCTATTGACGACATGAATTAATTTGATATCTGAAAATATATACATATATACAACATAAACAAAATATTTTTTTATTTTATATTATTAATTAATAATCATATAATTTCAAATTATATACTATTACCCTAACCGAGCACTAGCTACTATGGACTTCGGCGCGTTGTAGCGAAAACAGACCAGTGCCTCTGGTGGGAATCGAACCCACGACCCCCGCACTGATAAGCCACTACGCTACCAGCTGGCCTACCGGGGCGCACATAAACAAAATATATATGAACTACTTACATCCATGATTGTCTAAATGATAACAATTTGGACTGAATGTAAATGCCGTAGATAAATCTAAAAACAAAACAAAAGAATAGCAAAATATGGCATACACATAAACAACTCTTTTTTGAAAATAGAGAAAGGAAATATAAAAAACTACCTGAGATGTGTGTCCTACTCTTTAGCGCTAATCTGTGGGCCCAATGATGCACTCATAATTATCCATGCTAAAAATTCGAAAATAATGTAAAAACAACAAAAACTTTCGTAAAATGAACAAATATTGGTTTATTGCACGAATGTTTTTGTTATTTTGACATTTATTGGTATTTTTATGCATGCATTATTATCAGTGTATATATATATTTTTTTTGCAATTGTTCCACATTCCATAAATTATCACTTTAAAAACTTAGTTTACAAATACTCACTTTATTTTTATTAAATTTATATATTTTATTTTGTCTTTAATTTATTTACTAATCAATTTCTTTCACAAGCCGAAATCAACAAAATATTTGAGTTTATTAGATAAAAAATTCCACAATGTGTATTCAACATTGTGGAGTCCTTTTGCATGAAAAACATAAAAAAAATCTTTCATGATTGGTTATTTAATATGTCTTACAAGAGTTGTACTTTCTAGTGTCATTTTCTTCGTCTCTAGTACATCTTAACATGCGGCGACATCTAATTCATGCTGCGTATATCTTTCAATCTCGTTTTTGTAAACATTACAAATGTGCTTATAAGCACAATTTTTTTTAGCAAAATAAGTTAGTAAAACATTAGTAAAATATTTGAAAAACATTAGTTCAAAACTGTTAAGTATAACTAAGGTTTTAGCTGAAAACATAATTACAGCAAACAATTTGCTTAAAAATAGTATATGTACTCGATTTACCAGACGTTTTACTAATTTTTCTACTAACTTATTTTTTTTTGAGTATACTAAGATGGCAGAATATCTGTGATAAATTTTGTTTAACGAGTGTTTTTGATACACAGAAGTAATTTTGTTGGGCGGAAAATAATTAACTTTTTCAGAAAATCAATTAAACTTTTATTCACAAAAAGATCGAAAATTTTCTTAAAATTAATAAAAAGCTACATAATTTTTATAAAACCAGTTTATTATTGAAACTTCATTATTGAGTGTATGAAATTTTTGATAAATAAAAATAAATAAAATTTTATGAAAACTTGCATTAACTTGAGAAGTGAGAAGTTTTAAAGCACGAATTCCAGTGCAATTGCATTGATTTTCTGCAAAAATGCATTATCATAATTCTCTCAGTATATTAAGAAATTTTAAAACTCCCCTAAATTCCAAGAAGTTACGAAAGTCTACCCTAAGTAAAGCACAATAGCAATTAATTGTAGTGAAATAAATCTTTTTTAACACCAATTATATCTAGGTACACAGAGAGAATTAATTTGGACGAGTGCTAAAGAAATTTTTCACAACACTAATAAAGTTTTCTTCACAAAGTGAATGAAAAATTTCTTAGACTTTATGAAAAAGCTTCATTATTTTTATGAAGCTATGAAATTTTTAATGAATAAATTGAAAATTTCCGTAAAATTGTATGAACATTTTAATGAAATTATTAAAAAGTTTCAGTGGACGAATTTTACTGACGCTTTATAGATCTACTACAAAAATGCATTGATATCATGCAGAAAATTATCTCAGTGTACAGTTAAATGTCAACCACATATCTGAATTTCTGGCAAATTTTCTTGTTTTTTTTTTAAGCCGAGTAAAAAAGTTTATATAAAATTATATATGATGAGATATTCTCCGCAAATATAAGAGGATATAATATGATCCGAAAAATGGTTATATTAAATTGTATCACTTGGGATCTAATTATATTAAAATAGATACAATTTGATAAAAAAAATATCCAATTCTATTCCATTTTTTTTTTCGATATAATTACATCTAATTATATTATATTTGATACAATTAGATAGAATTAGATACAATTAGATACATAAAAATCCAAATATATTTAATTTAAAAGATATTAAGTTACATATATTTAACCTCAATAAAACGGGTTCAAAACGCAAAATTTGTGCTTAAAATTTGTAAATAACTTAAAGTTTATTTATATTTTTTAGAACATAAAATTTTCGTTTTAAAAAAATAGTTAATTTTTATTGAATTAAATTTTATTTTCTTCAGTATTATAAAGGGTTTGTTATTTGTAATAAAAATCGATTTCGCCAAATTGTAAACTATTTTCGTGAAATATTTTGTGATTTTTTTAATTATATATAGTTATATAGCAACTGATTTAAAACAATTTTACAGTTTTGCATTATATATAATTATGTCTAAAATGACAGAAGACGTTTTTGATGTTTCTGTTACATATATATAACTATTAGGGCGGGTAAATTTAAAAATTGCTCAATGAACAAATCGTCTTCTATGGATCAAAATAAGAAACTTTGCCGAAGGAACCATTCCTTTAAAACGAATTCTGATGTCCCCACTTTTGACCCGTAGAGTCAAATTTTGGAAAATCCCACTTTGACCCATTTAGAGTGCCCCAATCGAATCCAACCCAATCGAATATAGTTTATACATTTATCTGCTAGAGCGTCTTCCGGAGAAGAAATGAAGACCTTAATCTTGGAAAGACTCCTTCTACTTTCTGAAATATTTCTATCCCGAGATTTGTACATTTTGCTATAAAATCACGGCTAAAAAGGACCTCTATCAAATTAAATTTCAACCCCTTAACGGTCACCTAGAATGTTGATTTATGCATTAATCTGCTAGCGCGTCTCCCGGAGAAGAAGTAGCTCCCATAATCTTGGAGAGATTCCTCCTACTTTCTGAAATATCAAAGTGGGCTTTTTCAAAATTTGACCCTACGGGTCAAAAGTCGGGACATCAGAATTCCTTTTAGAGGTATGGTTTCTTTGGCAAAGTTTCTTATTTTGATCCCTAGAATACGATTTTCCTTGTACGTTGACCGATTTTTTTTGCCTCCATACAAATCGACCCGCCCTAATAATTATGTATTGGGAGCATTTCATGAAAAAGTGGAAATCTGAGCAATGTTACAAACACTAATTTTTTATTTACTTTTGCACCTACATAGTGAGATTATGTTCTCATCTAAAAAAATATTTGTTGTTACTATGCTTTTTTATTTCACTTTACACAATTTCTTGCGAGGTCGCTATCACTATTGGTTATCAGATAGAAACTAAATTTCTTTTCTCAGTTCAAGTGTGTGGTTAGCAGTATTAAACTGAATAATAATTTGTTTGCAAAGTGTTTTGCTGACGAGAAATCATTTACAACGCAAAGGTAAGTTTATACATCCCACAAGTGACGCTTAATTCCTTATTATAATAATAATTCTAAAACAAGTTAACTATACAAATCTACTTTTGTTGTTTACAGCTAACTTTTAGTGGTCTAAAAACTAACTAAAAAATTTTGTATGTTAACGCTTTACTAATAGTTAATAATTGGTGATAAAAAAGTGTCTGCACGTGACACTGAGGAAAAAGAAATCTGAATCATCCAATTTTGATGGTGTCTCTAAACTAACCTTATTGCTGCTTTAATATTTTTAATAACACAAATATGACTGATCAACAACCATCAACCAGTTCTAGTCGTATGCGGAAATTTCGTGCAAAGCGTTAAGAGGAAGATCCGAACTTCACCACTAATGAAACCAAAAGGATATGTGAACTTCGTAAGCGAAAAAAAAGAAAATCTTTCAGAAAGTGAGTTAAAAGCTATGAGACTTACGGAAAGGGATAAGAAGAGACTGCAAAGAGCCAAAAAACGGGTTCCAGATCAAAATATTGCTGAACCTTCTGTAAGTACCGAATTTCCATACAAACCAAAACAAACTTTATCTAAAG
This sequence comes from Delia radicum, assembly GCA_021234595.1. Taxonomy (NCBI): domain Eukaryota; kingdom Metazoa; phylum Arthropoda; class Insecta; order Diptera; family Anthomyiidae; genus Delia; species Delia radicum. The sequence continues at coordinate 65,753,727 of CM037851.1, read as the reverse complement.
CTGTGCAAAAGGCTCTAAAAGCCCTCCCTCAATCACCAAGAAAGAAAAGAGCGGTAGTAACGGAACTAGCGCGTAAAATGAACATTATTCTAGCCGAAAGTCCAAAGACAAGCATATCAGGCTATACGATACACGTTACGAGGATGTGAAAGCCTTTTACTACCGTCCGGATATTGTATATACCTGTCCAGGCGCAAACGATTTTGTCATTGTTTGGGAAAATGGCATTAAGAAAACGTGTCAGAAGCATTATTTAACCATGTATCTACGAGAAGCCTTCTGCATTGAATGAAGTTCAAAGCGCACTTTGGTCGCGTACAAGTGTTCTTTTGTTTACCGCTGCAAGTTTTTACAAAAGGAAACTGTCAAACATACCTTATATGCTCTGATACAAATGCTAAAGACAAAGATACAGTTTTTGTTTTCTTAAATAAGTTGTTCGACTTGATACATAAAGAAAGTTAAGATTTACCTTCAGCGGAAATCATTTGGAGCGATGGTCCTGCGTCGGAATTTAAAAACCGTTATATGGTAAAACTAATATCAATATTGAGTGAAAAGTACAAAAAGCCCTTTTTTTGGAAATATTTTGCTACGTCGCACGGAAAGGGTGTGATAGATGGAATTGGCGGAAACATAAAAAGACTAGTTAGACAGAAAATGATGAGTCAAAACGAAAATGTTGTCGTCCAATCAGCCAAGGACTTTGCTGATTTGGCTTCTCAATTAGTTTCAAAAACCCAAGTAATATATGTGCCATCCTCGGAAATTTTCCAAAAAATTGTGTCTGCATCACCATGGGACAATACCCAAGCGATAACTGGAATTTCAAACTTCCACTATATTAAAACTAAAGAAAAAGCTGTGGAGTGCAGAAAACATAGCTTATCCGTTGACAAGAATGTATTCAACTATTGATTCTTGCTTATTTTATAGATATAATTTCAACTATGTCCCGTACATGACGCGAATTGTCTGCACGTGACAAAATATAAAAACCTATTTTTAATGATAAATATGTGTTTTATTTAATTTTTCTTTTCGCCAGCAGCAAGCTTGATTCTTACTAATAATTTGCTTCTTAAGCACTTTTCCTCCATGTTTAATAGTTTCGCTGAAATTTGCATTCAGCAATAGCAATTTCAAATGTTGGTTGACTCGAACTGTCCCACACGTGATGGAGTTTGTTTGCTTTTTATCTTCAGTATTTCAAGAATTATTTAAAAAGTTTCTATGTAGGATTAAATACTATTATGCAGTCTATTTAATAAAAGAAAAAAGATTAGATAATTGCTTTACCTATTAGGAAATATATGTAATATAGGTACTAGAAATAGTTGAATTTTTCCGTACGTGACAGTGGAATGCTCCATTGGGTTATATCTTATTTTATAAAAATTTAATTGAATTTATAAACCATGTATTATCATATATAAAATTTATGAATAGTATTTGTTTTTATACATGATTGGATGTACTTATACATAAATATTTTTTTAAAATATTCTGAAAGCATTATTATATATAAATACATATTGATATATATGCTATTTTATATGATCATATTTTTTTATATTAAAGAATATATTGTTATATATAATTTTTTTTACTCGGGAAGATATAAAGTAAAATATTTTTTTTATACCACACTTCCACGCTTAAATCCAGTTTACACTAAATATCTCGTTTGCTTTTCTTTTGTAAATTCAGACACAATAAGAAGTCATTGACATTTTAGACCAACTACCACGGGTGCATGTAGCAATAAACTTAATTGATTAGTTCATATAAATGTGGCAACAACGTTAAGAATACTATTAGGCAGCAAGCCAATGACACTTTTTACCCGCTTGACTGCTAGTTACTAAAAATTCTAAAATTCCTGCTGAAAAAGAAAGAAAACTTCAAATAAAACTAGCGGGTGTTGTCTGAGAGAAATTTTTGTTTTCGATAGAAAAATGCTACCAGTCATGAAAAATAAAATGAAAAATGAGACCTTGATTATGGTGACATGTTGCAACAATTTAAAGCGTATATAAAACGATAAAAAAAAGAAGTTTTTCAGCGTCCTTTCAAAAGTTTTTAAGGTAAATATCTTGCAATAAAGTATAAGACTTTATGAAATTAGAATTTACAAGCAAGTGAAGATGTGGCTTGCACAGATGTCTGCAAGTATAACTTAAACAATGAACATTATGCTTTTATATGAACATTCTTCTTTTAGTTTTAGCTCCAATTTGTAGAAGGTGGAAACTTGATTTTCTTTTTTGCATATGTACAAAAATAAAAATGATGATCTTGCCGAAGAATATCATGTACTGTCGATTAGGATGTCCCTTATTAAACTATTTTCAGTTATAACACCAGCTTTGCTCCAAACGTTAATCCGTGCCAAATCGCAACCGAAAATGGACCATTTTTTATAATAAAGTGTATTTGAGTGATTTCAAAAATGTTCTATCTATATCTGTTGAAATTGAATGAAGATGAAATATTCAATATCAATTTGATCTTTTATGAAATAGCTTCATCATATTTCTGAAGGACGAAAATCATTGAAATTTTTCATCATATTTATAAAGTTTTTCATAAATATGATGAAGCTTTTTCCCTGAGTGTAGATTTGGGAGATACATTTAACAAAAAAGTAAGTTTCCTATCGCACTTCTTGGAGGTTAAGGCTTTACATTACTTGATAATATTTAATGTTCTTAGTGAGTACGATACATTTGAGCCTTATTTTCATTAGTATCGAAATTTCTTTAACATTAGTTTAATAATGGTAATGCCAAAAAAGTGTCATTACCATTAAATTTTAATGAAATTTTTTGGCATTAGCATTTGCTAATGAAATCACTCTAATGAAGAAAAACTAATTTCAATTGAGCGAAAAAAAGCATTTGTTTAGCAAAAAAGAGGAGTGTAAATTGCTTTACATAGAAATGGAACGGAGAGCGATAGGAAGTGTAAAACTGAATTGAAAATTGAACGAGGAATTAACTTTCCATTATCCGAGTATGTTTATCATGTTAAAAGGTAAAAAAAAATAACACTGTGGCTATTTTAAAAAAATTGATCACTTGGGATCTCTTGGGATCCATTTCTATTGTAATGGTGTATTAATATTCCTAAAGAAAGTTTTGTCTGTTTTGCCTTATCTCGCTTAGTTTCGGAGATACTGCCCATTTAAAAAAAATAGCCATTTTATAAAATGGCTAGTTTCTCGAAAACTAAGCGAGATATCGCGAAACGCAACACGTTCTGATAATCCAAGTAACATTGTCCGATAATTCAAATGTGTTAAGTGTTCCGATTCCATTCGTTCACCGGTTCATTTCATAAAAAATTAATCTCTCGGGATCTTTCCCGGACCTTGTGTTATGAGGGTTAATTAACTTTGTCCGTTTTGTCCTATCTCGCTTAGTTTCAGAGATACTGGCCATTTTAAAAAATCGCCATTTTATAAACTGGCTAGTATCTAGCAAAACGGACAAAATGTTTGCAAAACATAATCAATGTAACACGTTCCGATAACACAAATGTGTTAAGTGTTGCGATTCTACTCGTTCCTCGTTTCATTCCATATCGTTCCATTTTAGACCAATATTGCATTCTATTACCGGACACCCTGTGGCTGTTTTATAAAAAACTTAATTTCGCATGATCTTTCCCGGATATAGCCTATTTGTATTATAAGGGCTACTGGATGCGCCTGTGAGGCCCTGATTTCATCTATATTCACCATTAGTATTTCGAAAATCTTATCTGTCAATTGTAATTTTTTTCTCTTAATTGATACATTAATCAATCAAATCATTGAAGTTCAGAACCATTAATTAAAAAAAATGCTACTGAAAATAATTTCATTATAATTAATATCAATGAAATTGTAATAATTAATTGGTCTATTCAATTAATAGTCTCAAGCATGATTTAAGCTTCCGTTTTTGCCATTTATTTAACTGGAACCATATTTGCTACTTCATGAGCAAAACATGAAGTCGCAAAAATTAATTTATTGGTAAATGCATCACAGAAGTACCACAAAATATACATGCAATGTACTATATACATTCTGAATTTTGAGCAACATATTTCCTCGCATCAGTAGATATTTTAAATAAAAATTGCATCAAAATCGTTCCATGTACTAAGACAATATATTTGCAAATGTGAAAATGTATTTAGTTTTAATACATTTTCTGGAAATCATTTATTTTGTTAAGAATATCGTATTAAAAATCCTTTCTAAGGTGAAAATCATGGGATTAGCTCAGCAGCAAAAAGAAAGTGGTAACTCTATAAAAAAAATTGTGGTAACGCTACAAAAATGTTAGTTCCTTTTTCGGACTCAGCGCGTGAATTTCACTCAAAATCAGCTTATTATTTTTATCAGAAACAAGTAACACCGAACTAGGGCCAAATAATTAACGCTTAACAGAAAATATATGAATATCTCAAAAAAAAAAGTTCATACATTTATACATACATAACTCCTGAATGCATCGATCAAATTTGATAATTTTTGATATCAGGCAATATTTGTAAATAGTTTGCCAAAATATCAGAAAAATCGTAAAACACTTAAGAGCATCTTCAATACATTTTATGTCCATATGCCATGTATATACTAACTTTGACAGCTCTTGCATTTATTGCATCGAAATTAAGGTGACAGTTGTTTGTGATTTTTTTATACTGTTTAATAGTTTTTTTTTATATAAAAATAATTTTTTTGTTTCTGGAAAATTATTTAAAGACCAACTTTTTTATTGTTTTCCCAACGTTGTCAAGTTGTTTCCATCAAATCTTATGTCCGTGCTGACATATTTGAGCAGCCAACTGTTACACAGCAGTTATAATTTACTAAGATATCCTCCAATGTGGAGGCCAGGGATCGTATCCGGCGGTACCAACAAAAACTATACATGAACTTTTTTTAAATATCATTTTCGAAAACTAATTTTTAGATCACCTATTTCATGATTTTACCAACATTTTGCCAACGTTGGAAAAGTACTTGCTGCCAGCACTTTTACCACTTGCTATAGTACCTTGCCAGCGATGCACAGTGGGTTCGATGGCACCCAAAGTGGCGATTAATTCATAGAAGCCGTAGTTTTAAAATATTATATTTTTTATTGATGAGTTATTATAAGCACATAAAACCACATCATTATAGAAAAAAAAGTTAAAAAAAAAATGTTTAACCCGTTAAGCGCATTATAGTTTTTTGGAAAAAAAGACCTTAGTTCACAATTTATGCTGTATGTGTAAGGATTTTTCCATAGACTAAAATAAATAAATAAATGGCAAAAAAAAAAAAAAAAAAAAAAAAACTTTGGAATGAAAAGCGATAAATTAATGAATAAAATTGGAAATTAAAGCATACTTAATGTGCTATTAAAAAATTCAAAAAGTAAATTTATTATATGTATTTATATTAGTATAAATTTAATTTAAAATCAAAATTTTGTTTTTCACAAAATCTCATAAATGTACAAATTTATTTCAAAAAAGTCACAAAAGAGAATATTATATTTTTTTAGTAATGAATAATCATAAATACATAAAAACAAATGGAAGAAAAATTTTTTTTAACCTGTTAGGCCTTTTTTGTTTTTCGGAAAAAAACATGATCCTCAATTTGAAAAAATCAAAAATTTAAAACTTTTTGGGGAATCTTTGTTTTCATTTTACAATAAATACTATCTCTTATGCTTCTAGTTTTCTTTTATTTAGTTTTCGCACTGCAATCTTCGAATGAAAGTTAATTGCGACCTCGTTTATTTGGGATAGAAGCATTTAGCCATTCAGTATTTAATTCCAAAAAACGATCATGGTACCTTTTACATTTACTATATCGAGATTTAAACTGTTTAATAAAATTATCAAACGTTTGGCTGAAAAAACTCATATTGCTGGGGTTTATTTATTTTTTTTTTATTTATTTATTTATTTATTTTATTCGGATATCACATACAACAAGATAAAATCTTTTTAATTACAGGATGTGATCTTATAGCGATACAATCAATTTGTGATAGTAGTTACAATACTTTTAAGAAACAAATTACAAAATAATTTAAATTATATATGTAAGTAAAAAGAATAAAAGTAAAATCTAATATATAATTAGCGAGTATAAATAAATAATCAAAAATTGAACAGAAATTAAGAAAGTTGAAAATTTGAGATCAAATTTGAGACCAAATCATTTTTAAACAATTCTTTTTTAAATTGTAAAGCGTTGTCTGTTATTTGTAGATTATTGGGTAATGAGTTCCACAGACATATGGTATTTATAAAAAATTGCCATCTAGAGATTAAAGTTCGATATCGAAATTGTATAAGATTATTTCCTCTATTAGATCGTGCAAATTGAAGGTGTTCAAATAAATAAGTTGGTTCTTTGGTATATATTAATTTGTGAAGTAGAACTAATGATCTTATCCTAAGTAAGTTCACGAGGTCAACTCCGTACAAAGACTTAGAATAATCAGAAGTTCCATCATATCTTTTAATACGGTATACATAACGTAAGATTGCATTATACGCTACTAATAACCTCCCCTTACTTTCTGAATCACAATAAGCAAAAATTTCACAACCATATAGTAACTTCGGCATAAGGAAAGTTTTAGCGAGGAGCACACGAATGTTTAAAGGTGTAAGATGTTGTGTAGGGTACAATGTTCTGAGCATCCCAAATATTTTACCAGATGCAGAATTAATATGATTGTTCCAAGTGAGCGATTTATTAAAAATGATACCAAGATTTTTGGCTGAGTCCACAACTGCAATATTCTGATTACCTAATGATACTGTAATATCTATATTAATAGTGTGATTTCTTTGAGTTATAACTAAACATTTTGATTTTTTTGGATTTAAGTAAAGTCCATTTGACGAAGCCCATACGAATGTTTTATTGAGATCCTCATTAAGCTTTTCTGTACATTCACGAATTAATCCTTTCTGGCAGCTAATATAAATTTGGACATCATCCGCATATATATGGATGTTACTGTGTGAAAGTTGACTTGGTAAATCATTAATGTACAATGTAAACAACAGTGGGCCAAGAACAGAACCTTGCGGCACTCCTTTAGACACATGCAGGGCAGTGGAAATTAAGATACCCAAAGATACAGATTGAAAACGATTAGTAAGATATGACGCTAGCAGCGAAGTGGCAGTTGAAGTGAAATTGAATTTATCAGAGAGTTTATTGCTAAGAATTTCATGATTAACAGAATCGAATGCTTTAGAGTGATCTAAAAGCACCAGAAACGTAACGCCACCATTATCAATATTGTGTCTGATATCTTCAGATACATTAACGAGCGCTGTGACGCAGCTATGCTTAGGCCGAAAGCCAGATTGATGTTTAACTATGAGATGGTGATTAGTTAAATATTTACTCATTTGCTTATATACCAGACGTTCAAATACTTTGGATAGGTATGGTAGTATTGAGATAGGGCGAAATTCATTTCCAGTTTTCTGAACCGGAATGATCTTCGCATATTTCCAACAATCTGGAAACTGACTAGTGGTAATAATGGTGTTAAAAATGTGGGTTATGTAAACTAATAACCTAGGTAGAAGAAGTTTTAAGAATTTTGGGTGTATCTTATACGCTTAATGGTTTTCATTTTAAGAAAATTGATTTTATCCTTCCAACCATTTAAAGCGGTATTTCTCATAAAGTTGTATAGTTCTAGGCGCGATATAAAAATAGTTTTGGGGCTTATTCCTAAAAATATTACATTTGTTCTTATTTAATTTAACTGTTTAATCGGTTTTCCAATCACCTTATACCGATTACTTTATTTAATGCAAAACACAATACACACTTTACAGAAACTTCAAATTTTTAAACAGCAAATAACACCACTGAAAAAACAAAACATAAAAACAGGCACAAAAATAACGGCAATAGAGATGGGCGCGTGAAACAGTTTATTCGCAAACATTATTATTTATAAATTACGATAGTCAGTTTAACTTCAAAAAATATTAAACGTCAAACGCATTGGCAAAAAAAAAGTTGATTGCCCAAAGTACGTGATTGAAAACAGTTATTATATAGGCGTGACTATCTCGGCACGGGCAAATTAGTATAAGATGTAAAACCATCACGTGAATTTGGTAAATTATTAGAAAGTCCTATTTTTTCGCTGGAATTGAGTGTTAATTTTTATTCTTTTCTGGTAAATTGGTCACCCTCGTGAACATAGGTGATCAAACGCCACTCACGCAGCCATCTCTATTAAATATCAAAATATATTGACAATAATATCAACAACAAAAAAAACAGCTAACATTGAGAGTAAGACAATAGTAACAACAAAAACACTGTGGGTATGATAAATAAAGGAATTTTGAAAACATGACTTTTTACATAAAATTATTAATATCTTAAAACGGGGCAACAAAAGGGCAAACTTTTTTGTTTGTAATATCCCATACTTTTCAAAAAACACGACTTCAAAGCCGGCACTTTACTACTTTGTTACTTCTGGTCCAACATATATGGAAAATACCCCGATTTTAAAAGCACTGCTTTTTATCAAATTTAAATTTTTTCACTTTTTAAGAAAACAGCAATAATTAGCTAACTTTGACAGCTCACTACGGATGAAGTAAACAACTTATATGGTTCAAATTTTAAATAGTGGTGTAGAATTTTATCTAGTTTTATTCGATACCAATCATTATGGCAAAAACTTAATTCTTAAATTTCAATTAAGCGCCACTTTGGACCCATTTCAACCCAATGTGCGATTTGGGTACTCACCAAATTTTATCAAAAATTAGTCATTGATATAAAATATAAGTGCTCAGAGGGTACTGGGATCAAAAATGGTTGCAGTTTTATTTTAATTTTCTCACATTTTCTCCAAGGAACCGCAAAAATATCTATCAAATAAATAATAATTTTAAAATTAAGCGTTACAAAGATACTTAAAAGTAATTTAAAAAGAGAGAATTTTGCACTTTAAATTATTTATTTAAAAATTCGTTTTCCAAAAATTAAAATTTTTGGGAATTGTTTATCAGACGCGGACCCTCTACATGTTTCAATACAAACATCTGAAAAGAGTTAAAATACTCTAATTTTCCTCCACAAAACCTTTTTCTAGATTCGCGCCTGTGCTAGTAATCAGACTTGGGCGACGTCAATTACATTTCAAAATCGTTGACTTGTGAAACTTTTCTATATTATTAATAATTTTAGACATACTTTCACACTTGTGGGCTTAAACGATTCCTTAGAAAATTTTAAATTTCGTTAATACCAGACATGAGACATAATTCCAATAAATGTGTATTTAATTGCAGGCCAATTACTTTTTTATGTTCAATTACATGTAATTGGGTGTAATTGAGTAATTGCCCTGTAATTAAATACCCAGATGTTGTTTCTAATCCCCATGTTTGGTATTAAACATTTTACAAATTTTCCAAGGAAGCGATTAAGCTCACAGGTGTGAGTGTAGGTCTGATATTATTAATGATATAGAAAAATTTCACAAGTGAACGATTTTGAAATGTAATTGACGTCGCCCAAGTCTGCTAGTAATACACTTTTTTAAAAAATGTGACATTTTCGGCCGCAATTCGGCACTGGTTAGCGTTTTTCCATTTGGAACAAAACTGAGAGGTGTAGTGAATGAAAATTAGACAAATCGATTTTTTAAGGGACATCCTACTCTACATGTATTTGAAGTTCAAATTACGTTTCTATTTTGCAATTTATAGACATTGTTAACGGCCTATTGACTCCTTTTATAGTACGGTTGGCAACCATTTCCTATACTAGGAAACCTCTTACAAAGTTATCATATAGTTTTTGAATGCCTTTCGGCATATAAAAACATGATTATTTTTCTTTTATTTCAAAGAAGAAACTATGTCTTTATTACGCATTTCAAAATTGATTGTTAAATAAAAATGTAAGAATTGAAATACAAAAAAGAAGAGTATTTTAGCTTTAAGCCATTCATAACTTACACAAAAGCGGTACTTCTTTTTTTAGTAAAATATATCAGTTAAAAAAGACTAACAGGCCTTTTTTAACAAATTTTTTTCTTTTTTTTTTTTTTTTGTATTATTTTAGTTGTTGTGTAAGATATTTAAAAACCAGTAGTTGTTAAGAGTTTAATTTATTTCGACATTTGTTTAAAATAGTTCAGGTGTATTTTTGTATTCTCTCTAACCTAGTAATTATAGAAAAAATACTATAATTGTTAACAACATATCGTACATACATACTCATACACAAACAATGTTTTTATGTATTTTTAGACAGGTGTTGTTGGCGAACAATTTGAAGGATGTTGAGTGATTTCAGTTACTACTTTCGTACTATAGATTGCGTTAAACTGTTGATATTTGTGTTGCCTTCTTCTGACCAACTAACTACTTCTGACCAACTAACTATGTGTTTCAAATGAAAAATTATAACAATTTTGCACTAAAAATTATTATTAAATATTGTTATGAAAAATTGTGCTACAATGTTTGTGTGTGTTTTTTTTAAGCTAGATGATGAACAAATCTTAGCACAACGGCTCAAAGTTGAAAATTGATTGGACAAAACATCAAACCCTTTTACTACCGATTTTTTGTTTGTGCATACATATATTTATTTTGACTTCCGATTTCTGTTAGGGGTCTTTAAATTAGAAAGAAACTCATTTACATATATGACCCCTACCGCTCGTACCCACAGAAAATTGTGAACGAAATCGAATTTTTTTAAATTTTTAGCCCATTTTTACCACTAAAACATTCGAATAACCAAAAATTCTTTTTATTTTTTTTTTTTGTTCTGGTATTCAATGAATTTACATGCCGAAATTCGAGATACTACACCAAAGACCAATTTTTTCGGCGATAAAGTCTAAAAAAAAGGAGGTCGCTAACAAAAATCGGGACTATATTGCCCTCATGAACATGTCGTGCATTTTTATCAACGACCAAAATCCTAATAAACATATTTAAACAAAAATGTAAAGTTGTATTTACCCGTGTAAAAATGTTCATATATAATAATATCTAATCATTTATAAACATATCTGAATATATAGGGAACGAAATATGAGTATATCTGATTATACAATATGTATGCCGATTTATCTATATATGATTATAGCTCAATCAAGATAATGTTATGTATTGTTATTATTAAATTGGGTTGGTTTGATATGATCATACATGACATCATATCTGTCTATTTATAATGTCATATATGTTATGCTAATCTTGTTTTATCCAGCATTTAGTGAACTAATAGACTGAAAACATTTAAAATCAAAAACTCGATTTTCTCCACCCCTACTGATTCCAACCAAATTTGGTAGGACAGCTAAACCCAGCGCATGTTGAAATATCGCTTTCAAAATATGAAACATATTCAAAAAATTTTAAAATGTAGTAGAACTTAATATTCCATTTCTTTTAAACGGCTTAAGCTACGAGAGTCATTGATACTTAATTTCAAAGCTACTTAAATTGTGGTTTCACTAGCGCACACAAATCTTAACTTCTGCACAGCAAAATGTATTGTTTTTACAAACCGCGGTTCAAAAAGCTGTATTTCAAAAAACTGGTTATTAAATTTTTTTTAAAAAAATATAGGTTATAAATGAGTTCCCTATAACGTGTCAAAATCCCTCTGTGGATCTTTCACGGTATCCTAAGTTATGAATAAAAATTTTAAAAAATTTAACTAAACATCCGATAACTGAGAAACAAGCAGGAACACCACATATGGATTTGGTGATGGTATAAAAGAATAATTTGTAATTAACATATACTTTTTTAGCAACTTTACAAAACCACTCTTTTGAAATAAAGCGTTTTGAACCACGGATTTAAAAAAAAAAAATTCATTTTACCGTCAAGAAGTGAATTATGTTTGTGAACCAGGAAAATTGGAATTTTTTAATAATAATGCTCTTTTTTTCAAAAATGGATTAAATCCGCAAGGGTTTTCAAAAACAAACCTAATTTTGTTTTTATATACATCGAGATTATTTTTATGTTATTTTCAATTTATAACGAGCTTTCAACCTCCGTATATTTACAAAAATAAAGCAAATCAAACATATTAGCTAGGTTGATACTAGTATTTCGATCTGGCTAAAGATCTCATCAGAACCCGAAGTTTTAGAAAAGTTAGAGCCTCCATAATAGGCAGAACTTTAACAAAAAACCTATTAATAATCAATTTTGCTCCATTCTTGTCTTCTTAGTACTCTAGCACGTGGTTAGGTCTTTCTTTCATTTGAAACTTAGTTGCAATTATGTGCAACTACTTTTGAAAAACTTTTATTTTTATGTTTTTCATAAAATTATTTTTTTTACGTAAATAGTTTTTTCTACCAAATTAAGTATCTTTTTTTAGATTTTTATTCATAACTTTGAATCCCGTAAGAACTGCCCTAATAAATTCATATATTTTTTTAAAAATTTGAAAAAACAGTTATTTTAAATACAGCGGTTTAAACCGAGGATTTGGAAAAAATTAAATTTTACCTTCAACAAATCATGTTATCGCTTATTTAAAGCATGATAGCAGTGCTCAATGAGGTATCAATGGATCACGTAGCTAAAACCGTTAAAAAGATATGAGCGATTATGTACGACTACTTTTGTTAAGTTTTAGATTTTTTTCATATTTTAAAACGCGATATTTCCACAACCGTTAGAGCTAACGATCCAAACCTTGTGCGTTAACATATTCTTATGACACTTTCCTTATATGCCAAATTTGGTTAAAATTGAATGGGGTAGAGGTCGAAAATTGGATATTTTTTGATGGTTTTAAATTTAATGGTCAATAGTAAATCTCACATTGTGGCTAAAAAAAATTTCTAAAAATTTTATTGGTTCTCTTTTTTGTTATTACGAATTTCAACTATAATTTTTTTGCTTACCATTTAAATACCCAAAAAGGAGCCACCTTAAAAATATATAGCTAGAGCGCCTTTTCATCAAATTATCGTTTCAAAAGTCTGAAAATTTGTATAGTGGAAAAAATTCCACGAAAATGTATCTGGCTAATACCCAGCAAAAACTAACATCGATTTGGTAAGCAGTAACTACATTTGTATGCTTCCAAGAGAGCGCTTGACCGTCTTGCATGCAATAAACCAATTGGAAACGATTTTCATCTGCTAAATATATGTTCTCTATAGTAAAAAACAAATCAAGTAAAAATTAAGAGTTTTACGTGGAAGATCATAAAAAACATATTTTATTCAAAAAAACAAGGGTTAATTTAAAAGTCCCAAGGTAGACCTTGCACACAACAAACAAGTTTTCAATTTATTTTTGATCAATGTTGATAATCGTTAACTTCGAGATCATATATTAGTTCCCATTTAATGAGAAAACTTTTTATATGAATGTTTGATGTTTTGCATGGGATTGTCACATCACATTCATCAACACATTCCTGAAAGTGGTCACTTAATAAATTTGAAAACAAAAACTCTATAGATTATTTGTTAGGACAATATCCTAATATAGGGTGTTTTTTATAGAGTATATATTTTTAATATCAATGAAACTGGCTTTACTGGAAAGAAAATTTTATGAAATTAATGTTTAAATATGATTTCTGCCATGTGGCCACCACGGCTGGCGCGTAGAAGGCGCAATCTGGAACACCAATTTTCTACAACTTTTCGCAGCATTTGCGGCAGTATTTCGCCGATAACTCTTCGACTGTTGATTTCCAAGCGTTCAATTATTTGTGGTATCGACGGGGTTATCGACGTAGACAAGTGACTTAACATAACCCCAAAGAAAATAGTAAAGGGTCCGCCATCTAACTTTTTTTTCAACTAGTGCTTATTTCGTGAATGGTAAAAAATGGGGTTAATAAATAACAAATGGGGTTCTTCGAATTAGCCGCTCTGAAGGACGACTATTTACGCCATAAAATGGAAGAAGTACACGATGACTTTGACGAATAGAACAATTATTTTGATTAAAAATTTCAATAATTTGCAAGCGTTGCTCAGGTATAAGTCGATTCATAATGAAATTTCAAAGCACACTATACAAAAAGCAACTATCAGCTGTTAAATGGGTGGTCAAATAAAGCAGTGATGCCAACTCAAAGTTGTGACACTCTAAAAAAACACGCTTTAATTAAATATAAAGTATGGCCTCGAATTTAAATAATTTTCATTTTCATTGCACAATTAAACATAATTTTTATTTTTAATAAAAATTATTTAAAACTTGAAAAAAAAACTCGAAATTATGTCGGCATTGGCCCCGGGCTTCCTGGGTAAGCCACTTCATGCAGCTATGGCTTTTGCAAGAAAATATTTTTTACAAACTCTTTTACGATTTGACGTTAACATTAAATCATCTTAATTTGTTAAGATATCCTTTAATTTTTTACTGACCTCCCTGTTTTCTTTGGTCAATTCACAAGCACAAATCAGTGTGATATTAAAGAATTTTGTATTTCTTCTCAATAACTGTTTATGGCCCATTGTGATTATTATTATTATTATCTACTGACTATAACTTTCATCATATAGATTATGGTTAATCATACAAAATAGGATATTTACGGTAGTTTAGTGATTTAATAGAAAAAAACACAACATTTTTACAACAAATTTAATGGAAACATTTACACCTCATCGTAATGAATGAATAGTTAAATTTAGCAACTAAAAACTAAAGTAAGTCAATTTTTTTTTTTTAATGAAAATAGACAAAGATTATGATGATAAAATGTAATGTATTTAATGAATGAAAATATTAGTGCGTAAAGGCTAAAATATTGCCGAGATAAACGTTTTATGGATTAAATCGGGCAAAAAAAATAATAAATGGTTGGTATACTCGTAGTTAAGCACTAAAAAATTTTAAAATAAATTGAATGATTTAGAAAAGTTTGATGGAAAAAACAAAGAAATGTTGAAGTACTTAGGCTTAGTTGTTTGGATGTTGATTGACTAACCACTTATTTATGACCTGGTTAGTTAATCAGGAAACAATTTTAAACGGGAGTTAATCAGTAGTGTTGTTTTCTCAGTTATTGTTAAAGAACTGTCAAACTTTTCAGTATTACCCTGTATTTTATTTGAAAAAATTGGGCAACATTGACATTTTTTAATTATATGGCAACATTTCCCAGCAAAAAATAACCTGGATTTGGTAAGCAGTAGCTATATTTGTATGCTTTTAAAATAGCGCTTCACCGCCTTGCATACTATAAAGCAATTAGGGAAGGCATTCTGTCGTGCTTCCCAGAATGCCCTCTTTGAAGCAGTGAATAATGCATACAATGAAGCAATAAAGAATGCATACCGTGAAGCATTAATATTGGCAACATACAAAACAGGCGCTTCTTATTGCCTGAGAAGGCATGAATTTATTGCTTCTAAGAGCACATGAAAGAAGCGTTTTAAAAGAGACATACCAAGTGGGACATTGCGACCAAAAATCATGCCTTCTTTATTTGCGTTGAAAGCGCTTCATTATCAAATAATGCCTTTAAGCGCTTTTGGGTAAGCACTATTTTTTTGCTGGGTTGCTAACAAACAAAAATATAAACCCATCGCGCCCAAGACAGTTATTTCTAAAGGAAACATTTTATTTTTTTATAAAAAAACTAAAATGGGATCAAAAAGATCTACCAACAACTTTATATCAAAAGAAACTGAGGATTTTCTCCTACTGGTAGAAAATAATAAAAACATAATTGAGTGCAAAAAAAAACGGTTATAACTACATCGGAAGACAAAATGCGGTGCTGGATGAAGATGGAGGCAGAATTTAATTTGGCCTCTAATTGTTATCGATCCCACGAAACTTTAAAAATTAAATTTGTAAAACAATCTTAATGTTATTAACAACATCTGCTCTTCTGAAATATCATTATTCCCAGCAAAATATATAATAAAGGGTGTTTTCATAGAGGTATAGAACTTTGAAATGGAATAAAACAAAGATGAATTTTTAAATTGAGATGAAACTTAATTTATTTATTAATTTACCGCCACGACTGGCTCGGATGTAGTCTAATCTGGAGATCCAATTTTCGATGACTTTTTCCAACATTTGTGGCCGTGTATTGGCAATAACGCGGCGAATGTTGTCCTCCAAGTGGTCAATAGTTTCGGGTTTGTCGGCGTAGGCTAGCGACTTCAAACTGTTACCAAACGTTTCCTTCAATAAATCAATTGTGGCACGAGATGTGTGACATGTTACGGCGTCTTGTTGAAACCGCAGCTCCTTCACATCATGGTTATTCAATTGATGGACGAAAAAGTCAGTAATCATGGCTCTATAGCGTTCACCTTGGACATTAACGTTCTGACCAGCATCGTTTTTAAAGAAGTACGGACCAATGATTCCACCAGCTCATAAGTCAGCTCTTCTGGATCTAAAGTTGTTTCAACATACACATGAGGATTATCGTCACTCCAAATGCTGCAGTTTTCTTTATTGACGTATCCATTTAACCAAAAGTGAGCTTCATCGCTAAACAAAATTCGCTAATGAATATCGTGATCAACGACAATCTTGTTTTGGGCCACTTTACCGAATCAACACCTTGCTAGGTGATCGTGTGGCTTCAATTGTTGCAGGAGTTGGATTTTTTAAGCACGCAAACTAAAATCTTTCCGCAAAATCTTCCATAAACTGGATGGACACATATCCAATTCCTGTGCACTATAGCATATATACTGATTGGGGTCTTCCTCTACGCTACGCTCTACATTTAGAGTAAACGTGGTGCGAAAACGTTCCATAGTTAATCGAATTAATTGCTCTGATGGACGATTATGTTGACCGTAAAATGGACATAGTGCGCGATACGCACTTCGAACAGAACCATGATTTTCAAAATAAATTTGCACAATTTGGAAACGTTGTTCAGGCGTCAGTCTATTCATGTTGAAATGCCAAACCAAACTAAACATAAATCAATTGACAGCTGACAAAATGGCCGCCAGTTAAAAAAGTGTTGCCAACTTAAAGTTCTATACCTGTATAAAAAAACAAAATTTGAAAACAGTAAAATTTTCTGTGACTCTTGCAACAACAAATATATGGGGAGTCTTAACTAGTTAGGGTATTTTTTCGTTCGAATAGGCACCTTAAACACATTATCTTTGGCCACCTCATAGAGTACATTTTTAGAATATTAAGAAGGATATACTTTATTCAAATATATATTTAAATTCAAAAAATTTAAAATCATACCAAATACTTACCAATATACATGGATTCTCAAAGTGATCAATCAAGATAATCAAACATTATATTATAGTCGTTGTAATTGCTTTGAATATCTGCTTCTGTTCATGCTACCACTTCCACAAATATCCATTGCCAACATCACTAACCAATTGTGTACATATTTACTACCAGCAACTATTTGGTTACTTTTTAAACATATATGGGTTTATATCAAAAATTTTTAAATCCTTTAAAACTGATATTATTTTGAGATAATAATTTTAGGGCCATAGGTCTATATATTTCACTAACGCTCACTTATTTGTGTTGTTTTTATTTTTTTTTTTATTTCGGACTCCAGTTAGTAATACAAAAACCTCCCAACACCTGCGAGATAAATTCAATACGAACCTTATTGGCGTACCATCATGTAACAAATAATTACATGGTAGTCGAAAATTTAAAACAATTTCTTTTTCAGTCTTTATAATTTTTGCTGTTTTTTATAACGAACGCGTGGAATAAAAATTAAAAAACAATGTTTCGTTAATGTTGTAATTCTGCACAGTTGGAGGTAGGCCCCGTTGATGTGCCCTTAACATGAGCGTGACTTTTTACGCCCACTTTTTATATAAAAACATGAATTTGATATTTACTAATAAAATTTTTGTTTTCCAACTGATTTCGCTTAAACTTGGTGCACATGTGCTTTATACCTGAGACATATACTTTTAATTGGTCACGCCAACTTTTACCCCCACTTTATATTTATTTGTGAGTTTATTATTTTTCCATAGATAAAACATATTTTTCTCACTGGCACTTGCTCAAAACTGGCATGATCCTTAAGCAATTTCATCTTTCATCGACCACGCCCATATTTTAAAAGATTTTTTAATTAATTTTTCACTTTAGAAAAAACATTTTTTTTTACTGGAACTTGCTCAAAACTGGCACAAATGATACTCATACCCCAGTCAATATTGCCGTTTACTTTTACGCCCAATGTTGTTTCACAAATTTTAGGTTTATATCTCTAAAATTGTTTTATTTTTTAACTTATTTCTCTCGAATTTACTTCACATGATTCTCATACCCAAGGCAATGTCGTTATATATATTTAACAACCACGCATATTTTTACGCGCATTTTTATATGTGCTTTAGGTGATTGTAATACACTTTTTATTTTTTAATGGATCTCTCTAAATTTTTCATTGTTGAAATTTGAATAACCCACATTAGTTGTTTACTAAATAAATTTTGATTTTCTTATGAACTCAGGTTAAATAGTTGTAGTTGCCAGCAAAACCACACATTACCAAATCATAGGTTAATCAATGTATGGACATAGGGCACGCATTACATTACACCTTATTTCACTGATGCATTTTACAGGCGTTGAGCATAGAAGTAATGGGTGGACAAGACTCGTTACCTTGTAGGGGGTAAAGTAACTGGTTACTTACATTGTTACATGGTGGGAAAAAGTAATGTATCTATAAACAGATTTTCATAAAAAAAAATTTTTAACAGATATATTTTTTTAATTTAATAAATAACTTTTTAGTAGTCATGCTGGAATTCGAGTCATGCTGGAATTCGAACCTGGGGTCTCTGGTATTTAACAATTAGTTAGGCGAGAACTCTACCAACTGAGCTATCGATACATATAATATTTTATTGCTTACAATGTAAATGAGTTGTTGTGCTTCGTGTTTTTGTTCGTGATATCAAAAATATACCTTATGCTTACAAAAAATCACAAAGTACGGTGTCCATAAATATAATTTCAAAAATATATATTAATAATTACTTTACGCTTATAATTCATGCATTATGTAATTAATGATCGGTAAGTCATTATTTTATGTTTTATCATTAGCATTTTATCATTACAAGGTAACTCATGAGTGTTACATTATCGGTAACTCACTACTTCTGGTTGGAAAATAATGATACAGGTAAGGAGTACACATTACAAGGTAATGCATTACTTTATCGCACCCATTACCTGAGTTTTGCTGGGTTGTTTGAGTTTTATTGCAGTATCTTTATTTTTAGGTAAAAAAACAGTCATTTGTAGAAGAAATTTCAGTTTTCACTACAATTGTAATTCATTTGAAAAAAACAAACCACATCCAATTAATGTATTATGATTTTATATTTATTTGATACAGTAGTTTCTTTATTTAAAAAATAAAACAAATAAATATTTGTTTATTTTTTTCTGCAAATGTGGTTCATTTTTACTACAATTATGGTTCATTTCTTGAACAATAAAAACAAATGAAAATGTTAGTTGAATTTACTGAAATGTAAGTCGTCCTATCTTCAAGAGAAATTTCACATTTGCAGTGGGGCTTACCTACATAGTATTCCAAGTGTGGATTTCGTTTAAATTTAGCACTCATCATTTTTACACCCTGGGCGAGATCACCTAATACTTATCATCGACAACTGTTTTTGAATTTATAAATACATGGTCCCCTACGGATGTTCTCAACATAAATTGTTACTGTTCAACAGATGTCGCATAAATTTGACAAATTATAAAGTTGAGTTTCGATGTTCCCTTAACAAATTTTTTATTTTTCACCAGATTCCGCTAAATTTTGAAAAGATCGCAATGCAAAAGATCGTCTTATATTTTGTTATGCTTTTAGAATTTTCGCAATATTATAAAAACGGGCTACACTGCTATGTGTGAGCTGGCAGCGGTAGGAGTGGCGTCGTCAGCGGGTGCGTCGGTCGCTAGTGCGGGGCCGTCGCAAACGGGACGTTGGCAGCTGGGCGTGGGTAATAAATAAAGATAAGGAATTGGAGTAAAAAACCTGTATTTTTTTTTAATCTCAAAGTATGCAACAAAACTTTGTTTTTATTATTTGTTGTTTATAAAGTATTTGAGTCCCGCGGGCAAGACCGAGAACAAACCACTAATGTGCCATAAAATTACAAAAAAAAAATGTTTAACCACAATTTAAAATATTTTTGTGACTAGCGCATATCTCTTTTAAAGATTTTACATTATGGATAAATGATTATAAATCATTTACAAAATTTGTTGCTTATATCTTTTTTTATTTTTTGCTTTTTGCACGAAATCATAAAAATCTTTTCTAATTATGTGATTATTTTAAGTTTGATATAAATATTTTTTAGCGGAATATTTGACTGCTGTGATTTTCATGCGATATCGTTTTACCATTATTCATGATCAGTTGACATGTAACATATTTGAGATGTTGTATGTTATTCGTGTTGTTGCTGTTGTTTGATATTTTCTGTTGATATGACTGGTGGTTACCAGGTGCTTATAACCTAATTTCTTGTCGTTTTATCGATTGAATGAATGATATTTTGGCATGATTTATATATTATTATTTTTTGTTAATATCTACCAGACAGTAGAACAGGTGTTAGAAAATGTTGGAAGTAAAGAAGTTGTGCAAAGAAGTTTTTGGTTATTAAAAAAGTCTTAAATTCAAAAATCTCTTTTCAAGTTTCAGGAACTGTTATTTTTTGCAAACTCAGTTAAAAAACAAAAAAAAAATTCTTGCTACTAAAAATTTTCCCTGCATGAAACTTTTAAAATGTTTTAAAGCTGTTCCACAGTATTTTTTCCACTTTGTTTTTCATTTCATTTTTTTTTTTTTTGTAAGGATCCCCACACCAGTCACCCTCGAGTAAATTATAAAAGTTATAAAGTTACACAAAATAATAATTTTTATTAAGTTGAAATTTTTTTTTTTGATACATTTGAATGCTTTATATTTTTTTCGCCGTAATGTAAATTAAGTTTCATTTGTCTTGTTTGTCCCCCGGTCACTGAGGGTAAAAGTTTTTTGAATAAAAGTAAAGATAATAATAGTGTAATAAAATTTATGGGAAATTGTCCGAAAATTATAATATTTAGGTGTTATCTGTAAATTTCCTAGTGGGCATTGTTTGGCCAAAGGTTTATAGAGCAAGTTCCATAAAATAATTAATAATGTCAAGCGGAGATTTTTTTTTGTCATTTTAAAGGCTTTACAATCTTGTAGTCATAACTAAAATAAAGTTTTATGAATCTTTTTCGTCTGCAGGCCACACAGGGTTAAAACAATTTTAGATAAAAGTAAAGATTGTCTAATCAAATTTAAGTGATATTTTTCCGAAAATTATGTAAAGTTCGATAAAAACATTAAGATTCCAGGCTAAAGTTTTTTAATGAGTCAGAGTTCCATATCAGAGTTCCATGTCAGAGTTCCATATCTGAATATATTAAATAAATAAATGAAATAAAAATACATTTTTTCGAAATTTAGAATTTTGGGAATTTTTAATAATAATACACTTTTTTCTTGAAATGGGCAATTTTCGGTCAAGTTTCGGAACGGGTTAACGTTTTCCAAAAAAAAAATCGATTTATTCCTTTAGGAACCGATTGTAATAAAACTGGGGGTGTAATAAAGTGAAGGATGATAAATCATCTCCAAGTGTGATGCATGAAAATTCGTCCTCTAGTGCTGGCACGGATAAAGCAAACGGTTTTGGGGAGGGAAATTAGAGTAGTTTTTATAAAATTTTCTAGTTTCTTTAACACATAACATATTTTCCCTCCCTCTGGATCCGCAGCTGTCTAGTGTGATGAGTGGAAATCCGTTCCCCGTTCTATGGCTGGAAAATCGTTCCCTGTGTAATGAATAGAAATTTTTTGTGATTTTTGGGGATGCTGCCTTCTAAAGTAGTACATTGTTGCTATTAGCTAAGTTATTAATGGGAAGGAGACAATCGACCACAAACCAATGTGCTCTACTAGTTAAGAAATTGTTGCAAAAGAAAACTCTGGAGATAAGTTTACTTATTTTAGCAAACTATTTCCGAGTTAATATCGTTAAAACAGATACACACAAGCCGCATTACCTTCAATGAAAAATTTAATTAGATATCCTATTATCCTTAAAAATGTGATTAAACAACCGTGCGGATATCACACCAGGACATCAAGAGTATCCTACTCCTCAATATCCATATAACCCGTATATGCAGATGACAACGTTGACTCCGCAGCCGTATGGACCAATATAAAACAATGGGTCTAACTCGACCCATTTTCGTTCTCTCCTTGTTATTGAATCAACAAGATTGTAGTTGTGATTTAAATAAAGTTCATGGGCTTAAAGATTTTTTAAATAATGCTAAATTATAATTATAGCCTTATCAAATTAAAGTGAAATTTTTCCGAAAATTATGCAAGCTTTAATGAAAACATTAAAATTTTGTTCAAATTTTGACAAAATAATTATTTCTTTTTTTTAATGTCACTCCACACACAATTACGAATTATAATTTTTTAAATTATTTATTTTTTATTTAATTATAACTATTATATTATAAAAATAGAAAATCTTAAAAATTAATTTTAAAAAAAAGTTTTGGCATTTTTTTTAAAATATTTTTGTAATTTTTGATTCCAGGCTATAATATGGGTTTATGATATTCTATGGAGCCAGTACTCCATATTTGAATTATTTTGAATAAATGAAATAAAAAATTAAATTTTTTTAAAATTTCGAGTTTTCGGAATTTCGAATAACAATGCACTTTTTTTAAATTGGCCAACTAGGCACGGGCTAATTTTTGGCGAAAATGGCCAATTTAAAAAAAATCGAATTCATCAATTGCAATAAAACTGCGGGTGTAATAAACGGAAATCGTTTTTTAAAGGAAATCTGAGCGAAAAAATTTAAAACTATTTTACTTAATTGCGGTGTTACATGGCGTATACTTAATATTCTAATTAATTTATTAATTTATATTTATAACTCATACGCTGCGTGGCTCACTTTAGTACTATAATGAAAATAAGATTGACGCTTTATATATTGTTAGTTTTAAGATCCTAGTGGATATGTTCTAGATGTATTTGTCTTCGACGATTATTTAACCCTTTCAGTCCCAATCGATAGTAGAGTGGACGTTCTTTGTAAGAAGAAAAACTTTTGTCTACCAATCTTTCATTATCTGGCAAGTTATTGTAGTACATGTCCGAAAACGTACATTTCAAAATTTTGACACAAAACGAAAAACCTTAAACTATAAAAACCTACCACACCCGCTTATTACTGACAGAATTAAATTTCTTGTAATTTTGTTCGACAATTTTGTACAAACAAGGATGGTAACTCTAGAGGCACCCACCGACTTATCTAAGATTTTGATAAGTGAAAATTAATGAACACACAGAGAAAACAGATTAATTGTGACAATAACATTTGTTGCCAATCGAATTGTTCCCACTGAAGTTCTGCTATATTGACCGATTTTCCAATGCCACAAATATATCAATAACAGCAACTGAAAAATTCGGTTGTCACAATAAATATATATTTTTTGTGTACATAAATTTGTATCGGCCCAATTTTACACACAGAAAAATAAACTGCCAACGGAATTTAAAATTGTATTTTGGGTTAGTATAACCACATTCAAATGTTATTTCTGAATATTTTGCGTTTTGCAACTAAAATGCAGTTGAACTATTTAACCCTCCGTGACGCACATGTTCCGATAGTCACGTGCTTAGCGCATGTATCTGGCCAGATACACTATGTATTTCAGTACATTTATATGAAAAATATGCAATTTTAGTGGTAATATTACATTGCTATATTGTTATCACGCCAGGCAGATATATATTTTCAATTTTTTGTTTTGTACTTAGTACATGCTAAACCACCTACCCGAGCAAAAAAAAATTTTAATGAGAAATAAAACAAGAAAAATTTTGTTTTTGTGTTTAATTTCAAAAAAATAGTTGTAAAAAAGTCTTACACAGCTTCAGGTAAGCAACTAAAACATGTATACTCTGATTTCGAATGCTGTAGGCATACCGGATTCGAGCACTTGGAACAGAAAAAACGAGTTAGTCGGCGAATTTTGTCATCTCCCTATGTACACAGCTGACAACTTTTTCTCTTTTGTAGAGTATCAGCACCACTTGGGCTAGGAACTACTACTGAAAACTGAAATGAAAAACAAAAACGAGGAAAATGAGATGTAATGAAAGGCAAATGTTATATCAATCAAACTTACATTTAGTGGTCTTCCAAAATACGATTCCATGGCCAAACGAGTGTTGAACTGTTTCATGATGTGAATGTTGTTCATTCGGTTTTCAATATTTGGAAGAACCAATGAATCAGCTAACGTAGTGAGAAATTTTCTTCTAGCATTATTTTGATTGAGACCATCAACTTCCTTGCAAATACAAAATGATAAAGTCCATCGTCTTGTTGACCGTTTTGTAGTAAAATGTGTAACCATTTGGTCCATACAATCTACGCCAGCTTTATTTTCATTGTAAAATAAAATTGCTTCGGGTTTCATTGCTTCCCCTTCACAATGTTTCGTATAATGAACGGTCGAAAGTAGGTTCACACATTTATTTTTTTTGGCACGTAGCTGCAAATTGATACCAAATTTTCGTGGAATCCAAATAACGATGACATAACAGGACGAGAACGATCCTTTCTCATTTCGTTAGGAATACATCTTTTATTGGAGCGAATGGTACCAACATATGCCAGACCAATTCTGGCCAGACGCTTTACTCCTTCTAAAGTAGTAAAAAAGTTGTCAGCTACAACTGTACGGCCAGTATTGCTGTACGGCTTTGCGAGTTGTATCAAAACATTTTCACCTTGATTCACTTCCCGTTCTTCTCCTTCTTGTCGGCCGGTATAGACCTTTCCTTGCAGTGGATATTTTGTTTTGGAATCGCAAGCCCACCAAATTTTGATGCCATATTTCGCTGGTTTTGATGGTATGTACTGAGTAAATTTAGTTTTCCACGATATGGGAACAGTTGTTCACCAATTGTTATGCTGGCATGCGGACTATAGTTTTTGGCAAGATTTTCATTTAAAAAATTCCAAACGTCACGAATGGGTGCAGCTTTGTCATCGCGCAATCGTTGAGCGCGTGTTCTACCATCATCAAAACGAATGTATCGTACCAGTGTAGAGAATCGATTAAAAGACATGGCTGCTCTGAATATGGGTAGATTATTTGACTGCCACATAGCTTTTGTGGTTTGCATATTATTGTGGGAATAACCAGCTGCCAAAAGAATGCCGACGAATGCGTCTAATTCAGTTGCGGTCAAATCTGTCCAAACTTTTTGTTTTTTGCTGGGATTAGCTGCATTCCACTTTTCGACTACAGCTTTTCCATGGCGATTCGTTTCAGAAATGATAATAAATGTTATATTTGGTGTGAAAAATTTTTGAACACCTCAATTGGAACACTGTTTTGTTCCTTCGGACCAGGTCGAAAACGCATGATATTGTGCGGACGCAAACGAACTCCTCTATTTGGTTCATTTTTACACCATATAGTACCGTCCTTACCAACAAAAGAATCTTCGGTAGCATTCTGTTTTTCAATTTCTTTATCGTCGTCACTATCATCACTATCAAACACTTCATCTGCTTCGACAACGCAATCGTTTTCGACATCTGAGGCATCGCCATCGTCTGGAATATAATCGTCCATATCGTCGTCATCTCCTGGGAAGTCATCAATCTCATCATTTGCAACCACTTCTTCAGCGGCTCTTTCACGCTCTAACTCATTGGCCAATGCTTCTGCTAGTCGTGTATGGAAATTCACATTACCACTACTATATCGCGTATTATAAACAAACTGTACTTCTTCACCCATTTTTTTTTTTTCGAATAAATAAAAATTCCTCCGTAAATTATTGTCTGTACCTTTCAAAGATCACTATGCAACTGAAGCGAAAAAATATAAAAACCAAAAAAAAAACCTTGTTTGTGTTTGCTTTCATTACTGTGAGAGTGATTGAGAAAAAAAAAGCAGAGAAAAATAAAAAAATACCAATAAGTACAGTACTCTTCATATAAAATCTGTGTGTATCTGGCCAGATACATGCGCTACGTATACGATGTATAGATGAAAAAATCCACATAAATGTTGTTTGTTGTTTTTTTTTATTTTTTTTTTTTTTCATAAAACGATAAATAACAATATTTGTAGAGGGTACCTGGAGACTCAAACCCCTAGCTAAATTAGAAATATTTTTAAATCACAGTTAAATTCGTAAAATATCTGGCCAGATACATGTGCGTCACGGAGTTTTAAATTATGTCGTATTAACTAATATTCAGTAGTACCAACCGACTTCAGTAGTATTTTAGTTGGCAAACGGCCAAATTTTTCTCTAGGTGCATGTTTAAAAGGGATGCGCAAAGTGCGCGTACTCTTTGCTCTTCTGAAGATATTATATGTTTTTCTTAATATATTAAGGTAAATAAGTAAGCAAAATTGACGGGTAAAGGCATATCTAGTGGTTTACAAGACATGTACAATTATGCTCCATTGTTTATGTTATCTCAGTGTAGAAACGGTAATGACATGGCATTACTTTTCGGACTACCAGTGTTGAAACCAGCTTACTTCCTGCATTACTTTAAAGCAAATAATACGGACTTACTTATAATTACTAATTTTCCCTTTATTTTAAATATAAAGTATTGATCACAAAATATTTTGAAAATCTATTTTTAGCCTCATTATTTTCTCACCAGGTTTTGGTTTTTTGTAAACTGAAAAGCAATAAAATTTTGTGCCAGCAACTCATTAATGTTTTTATCTATCAAATGTAACATGTAGAGATATCTCAATCTGACAATCTAGAGTCCTAGGTTTGAATCCCGGTAAGCATATAGGTAACCACATATTTTTTGATTTTTCGTAAAATGTTTAGTAAGGATATGTCATTATTTTGAGCGTAGTAATAAAATATAAAAGTAATGAAATTTGTAATGACAATTGTAAGTACTTGTCATTACCACTTATATAATATTGCTTTTCTACACTGGAGTGTAGAAAAGTCTATATAATGCCCGTAATTTCAAGCAATATTTACCTACTGGTGCTTAGATACCTACCCGATTTTGTTCGTGTATACGGGTAGATATCTAAGCACCGGTAGGTATCTATTGCTTGAAATTACGGGCATAAGTCTATTAAAAAATATGCATTTCAAAGACCGGTTCTGCAGAATGTTCAAATTTGTTGAGTAGTGTTATCTTTATAAAGTAAAACGGAAAATTGTGTCAATAATGATGTAATTTCGGTGTAACATGGCGTATACTTAATATTCTAATTATTTTGTAATTATTACTTATACGATGTAAGTATTCTAATGTTGTTAGTTAGTTAGTTTAAAGTTCCTAGTGGATGGGTTCTACACTCAAAAAAAAAGTCCGTAAAGTTAGAAAAAAAGTTAGTTGACGCAAAATTTTTGCTGGGAGAATACTTGCAGAAAAATTGCTAATATCTGCAAATGTGTTTTGCTGAAAATAAGTGAGCTGTGTTTAAGCAAAAAATTTGTAAATTCAGCAAAATGTTTTGTCAATGAAAATCGACTTGTTGAAATCAACAAAAAATTTTGTTGGAGCTTAATATATTGAAAAATCTAGAAAACTTAGTATAACATTTTTACTTTAGTTAATTTATTTTGCTGAAATTTAAGTCTGCATTTTCTAATTCGATGCAATTAAATACAATTTTGTACAATTTGATGTAAATTATACACAATTTAATCCAATTTTGTCCCCATACAAATATTTGTGTATTATTTCTAATTGTATCGAATTCGATATAATTCGAAATTATTAGATAAAAGTTAACAAACAAACATTTCCTAATTTTTCTCAACAGTTATATAGAACTATATCTAATTTCATAAACTAATATATTTGACTAAGATTATTTCTACAGTTTTTTTACGAAGGTGAAACTCATTGCTCTATTTTGACAATCTAACTCCGAATTGGGTTGTTTTATAGAAAAGTTAGCTTTTCTCAAATTTTTTAACTATTAAAATTCATAATTATTTTTTTTTTTCGTCTGTATGAAGTCTTAAACTTGTGTTAAACTTCTCATGCTAACTTATGATAACTAGGGTTGATCAAAAAGAGCTATGTTGAGAGAGAAGTCTAACTGTTTCCTTAATTTCCTCTAAAACAGAGATGCCCAAGATAGTAGTATTGGTGAGAGTGACGAAATAACACTGGAAGAAAACAATTTGCTATTCATTTTATTTAGTCGTCAACGAGATTGCGACGAAAGCACATGTGTGGCGGGTGTAATATATCTCGAAATAAAAAGATTCTTCGAAGTGTTTATAAATTTTCCCTCAATTAATCATTGTTCAATTTGCAATTAAAAAGTAATGAAATCTTCTATGTTGATACTCTTATTGCAGTTACGCAATAAAAGTATATTTATCAAACCAGAAGAATTCAGCTTATTGCGTTTTTTTGAGCAAATATAATTCAAATCTGAAAATATTTGTTAGCAAAGATACGTAGAGGGAAATAAAGATAAACACTTCAATGAAATCTTCTTTATTTCAGGATATATTGCATTGTCTTATTATAAGACACAGAAGTTCTGCAAGTGTAGTTTGTCTCTCCCACTCAACAGGCTGATTTCCTATTGGTTGATTGATGATCAAACAAAAAGAGCGTAAGTATACCTGTGAGTTTAATTTGCTAGTATCAGCCACTACTGGGCATCTCTGCTCTAAAAGAACATAGCTAATACTTTTGGGTAAGTGTGCGCCTACAGGAGCTAGATTACATATCGCACACCTAGTTCAAAAGTGACTCAACTCAAAATTTTTCTTTTACAGAAATCGAAAAAAAATATTTGCAACTTTATACCAATTCAAATGTAAAGAAAGACATAACTATTTTTAAACAACAGTTAACACCAACAAAATACACTGATATTTTGTTTATAGATTAACAAGTGTATTGTGCATAGTTTAAGCTTATAAACCCGAAAAATTAAAATTTTGAGTAGAGTCACTTTTGAACTAGGTGTGCGATTCTACAATCACTTATCTACAATCACTTAGAAAATATTGTTCATATGGCACCACATATAATTGAATGTAGTTTTGTAATGGCCATATATAATCATATCTGAATTCAATTAACAAATAATCAAAGCATTGCCGCTCATATATTTCTATATAATTTTGTATGGAACAATATATGCATTTATTAAAACTTACAAAAAAATATTTTTAATGTTGGTTCACATAAAATGTTATATAATTACCCAGCAAAAAATTTCCAAAAAGGTAAGCCGGTTTGTAATCAAGCATTTTGGGCAGAACGCATTCCTTACTAGATTACCTACTCGATTCTTTTAACAGGGCGTGAGACTAAAATAATTGATTCTTTACAATTCATTATTTTTTTTTACCGAAGAACCATATACTTTATATTTTTAAGAACTACATACATTTTTTAATAAAGAAATAGTTTCATTGTAAAACTACGAAGTACTTTCAAAAAAATAAATAAATAGTTACCTAGAAAAAATAAGAAGTACTTACATTTAAAAAAAAGAAGTAGTTCCATAAGTAAATTCAACTTTTACTAACACGTGATTCTCCTAAGTCACTCAAATATAACGATCAAATCTCATACGGAAATAAAATCCTAAAAAGTGAAACATCGAATTATTATTTTTTTTTTTTTTTTTTATAGTAATTAAATGTGCTAAAGTCCCAAAACTTATTTAACAAATTGTGAAAAGCAATCTGATGTAGGCGTGTCCCTATCCGGATTTCATTCCTGCCTAAGGAAATCTTCAGGGGACTTTGTTATTAGAGTTTCTAGAGATATTTGTTATGTTAAATCACAAACTCAATGAGAATTTCTTGTCCTCGTCTAGGAGCGAGATTCAAAATTTAAAATATCAAAGAAAAACCAAAACAACAACAAAAAATTGTCACAATTGGCTTTGTCATCTTCCAAATACTACTCTGTTTTTTGACAGACCTAGCAATGTAGTGACGTTTATTCAAGTAAATCAATAATAGAAAATCATATGTTTTCTATTAGTGTCAGTTACATTTAAATTTGCACAAGCACCTGCATATTTGTTATTTAAATTTATTTTCATCGGGATAAACATTAATTGCATTTATAGTAATTAAATGTGCTAAAGTCCCAAAACTTATTTAACAAATTGTGAAAAGCAATCTGATGTAGGCGTGTCCCTATCCGGATTTCATTCCTGCCTAAGGAAATCTTCAGGGGACTTTGTTATTAGAGTTTCTAGAGATATTTGTTATGTTAAATCACAAACTCAATGAGAATTTCTTGTCCTCGTCTAGGAGCGAGATTCAAAATTTAAAATATCAAAGAAAAACCAAAACAACAACAAAAAATTGTCACAATTGGCTTTGTCATCTTCCAAATACTACTCTGTTTTTTTGACAGACCTAGCAATGTAGTGACGTTTATTCAAGTAAATCAATAATAGAAAATCATATGTTTTCTATTAGTGTCAGTTACATTTAAATTTGCACAAGCACCTGCATATTTGTTATTTAAATTTATTTTCATCGGGATAAACATTAATTGCATTTATAGTAATTAAATGTGCTAAAGTCCCAAAACTTATTTAACAAATTGTGAAAAGCAATCTGATGTAGGCGTGTCCCTATCCGGATTTCATTCCTGCCTAAGGAAATCTTCAGGGGACTTTGTTATTAGAGTTTCTAGAGATATTTGTTATGTTAAATCACAAACCCGATGAAAATAAATTTAAATAACAAATATGCAGGTGCTTGTGCAAATTTAAATGTAACTGACACTAATAGAAAACATATGATTTTCTATTATTGATTTACTTGAATAAACGTCACTACATTGCTAGGTCTGTCAAAAAAACAGAGTAGTATTTGGAAGATGACAAAGCCAATTGTGACAATTTTTTGTTGTTGTTTTGGTTTTTCTTTGATATTTTAAATTTTGAATCTCGCTCCTAGACGAGGACAAGAAATTCTCATTGAGTTTGTGATTTAACATAACAAATATCTCTAGAAACTCTAATAACAAAGTCCCCTGAAGATTTCCTTAGGCAGGAATGAAATCCGGATAGGGACACGCCTACATCAGATTGCTTTTCACAATTTGTTAAATAAGTTTTGGGACTTTAGCACATTTAATTACTATAAATGCAATTAATGTTTATCCCGATGAAAATAAATTTAAATAACAAATATGCAGGTGCTTGTGCAAATTTAAATGTAACTGACACTAATAGAAAACATATGATTTTCTATTATTGATTTACTTGAATAAACGTCACTACATTGCTAGGTCTGTCAAAAAAACAGAGTAGTATTTGGAAGATGACAAAGCCAATTGTGACAATTTTTTGTTGTTGTTTTGGTTTTTCTTTGATATTTTAAATTTTGAATCTCGCTCCTAGACGAGGACAAGAAATTCTCATTGAGTTTGTGATTTAACATAACAAATATCTCTAGAAACTCTAATAACAAAGTCCCCTGAAGATTTCCTTAGGCAGGAATGAAATCCGGATAGGGACACGCCTACATCAGATTGCTTTTCACAATTTGTTAAATAAGTTTTGGGACTTTAGCACATTTAATTACTATAAATGCAATTAATGTTTATCCCGATGAAAATAAATTTAAATAACAAATATGCAGGTGCTTGTGCAAATTTAAATGTAACTGACACTAATAGAAAACATATGATTTTCTATTATTGATTTACTTGAATAAACGTCACTACATTGCTAGGTCTGTCAAAAAAACAGAGTAGTATTTGGAAGATGACAAAGCCAATTGTGACAATTTTTTGTTGTTGTTTTGGTTTTTCTTTGATATTTTAAATTTTGAATCTCGCTCCTAGACGAGGACAAGAAATTCTCATTGAGTTTGTGATTTAACATAACAAATATCTCTAGAAACTCTAATAACAAAGTCCCCTGAAGATTTCCTTAGGCAGGAATGAAATCCGGATAGGGACACGCCTACATCAGATTGCTTTTCACAATTTGTTAAATAAGTTTTGGGACTTTAGCACATTTAATTACTATAAATGCAATTAATGTTTATCCCGATGAAAATAAATTTAAATAATGAATTATTATGATAACATGGGTTTGTAATAATTTTTGAGCTATAAACCACGAAAATATAAATTTTTCCAAAAAAAAGAACAATTCAAAAACAAAAATATGACTCACGCACAATCACCCTCGACAAATTTATTTACACTCACTCACGAGAACGTCAGTAATTTCAACTTCCACTCACAATTTTCTTCTCACATGCGCTTCCCTAATTTATACCTAACCACAGTTTAACAAAATTTAGGCAACATGCAATTTCTGTTTTTAGTATTATTTTCCTGCAAATAAAAATTTGTTTAAAAAAATATATGAGATAAATTCTTTAGAATTGTATAAATTCTTTTTTCAAAATTAGGAACTACTTCCAATAACGTCCTTTTATTAAGAAAAAGTATATGATCACTTCTTGAGTACAAAAAGTTATACATAAAAGTTGATAACGTTGGTATTTTCTTTTAAGTTAATAATTACTTTGTTATTGAGTTCATGCTTTCTGGTTTAAATTTAAAGAATTGATTACAATACTACTTGCTTTTTTGATTCTATCGTTGGAATGAGTTTGGTATTGCAGTTACTAAATTTGGCAATGAGATATGTAGGCAAGTGTGGGCATCACCTTCTTTTTGGAATGTGTAATTTTTTCCTGGGTAGTAATATATAATTAGGTATATTAAGTATAATTGCATATAAGACAATATAAAATAACATAGTGGTATATATAACCCAAACGGCCAAATTTTTCTCTAGGTGCATGTTTAAAAGGGATGCGCAAAGTGCGCGTACTCTTTGCTCTTCTGAAGATATTATTTGTTTTTCTTAATATATTAAGGTAAATAAGTAAGCAAAATTGACGGGTAAAGGCATATCTAGTGGTTTACAAGACATGTACAATTATGCTCCATTGTTTATGTTATCTCAGTGTAGAAACGGTAATGACATGGCATTACTTTTCGGACTACCAGTGTTGAAACCAGCTTACTTCCTGCATTACTTTAAAGCAAATAATACGGACTTACTTATAATTACTAATTTTCCCTTTATTTTAAATATAAAGTATTGATCACAAAATATTTTGAAAATCTATTTTTAGCCTCATTATTTTCTCACCAGGTTTTGGTTTTTTGTAAACTGAAAAGCAATAAAATTTTGTGCCAGCAACTCATTAATGTTTTTATCTATCAAATGTAACATGTAGAGATATCTCAATCTGACAATCTAGAGTCCTAGGTTTGAATCCCGTGTGGGCTCATTTTATAAAAAAAATTGTTTCATTAAAAAAATATTTATTTATTTATTAGATTTAGTTTTTTTCGTATTATTTTTAGACTCTTTATTTTTGTCTATACCGGTAAGCATATAGGTAACCACATATTTTTTGATTTTTCGTAAAATGTTTAGTAAGGATATGTCATTATTTTGAGCGTAGTAATAAAATATAAAAGTAATGAAATTTGTAATGACAATTGTAAGTACTTGTCATTACCTCTTATATAATATTGCTTTTCTACACTGGAGTGTAGAAAAGTCTATATAATGCCCGTAATTTCAAGCAATATTTACCTACTGGTGCTTAGATACCTACCCGATTTTGTTCGTGTATACGGGTAGATATCTAAGCACCGGTAGGTATCTATTGCTTGAAATTACGGGCATAAGTCTATTAAAAAATATGCATTTCAAAGACCGGTTCTGCAGAATGTTCAAATTTGTTGAGTAGTGTTATCTTTATAAAGTAAAACGGAAAATTGTGTCAATAATGATGTAATTTCGGTGTAACATGGCGTATACTTAATATTCTAATTATTTTGTAATTATTACTTATACGATGTAAGTATTCTAATGTTGTTAGTTAGTTAGTTTAAAGTTCCTAGTGGATGGGTTCTACACTCAAAAAAAAAGTCCGTAAAGTTAGAAAAAAAGTTAGTTGACGCAAAATTTTTGCTGGGAGAATACTTGCAGAAAAATTGCTAATATCTGCAAATGTGTTTTGCTGAAAATAAGTGAGCTGTGTTTAAGCAAAAAATTTGTAAATTCAGCAAAATGTTTTGTCAATGAAAATCGACTTGTTGAAATCAACAAAAAATTTTGTTGGAGCTTAATATATTGAAAAATCTAGAAAACTTAGTATAACATTTTTACTTTAGTTAATTTATTTTGCTGAAATTTAAGTCTGCATTTTCTAATTCGATGCAATTAAATACAATTTTGTACAATTTGATGTAAATTATACACAATTTAATCCCAATTTTGTCCCCATACAAATATTTGTGTATTATTTCTAATTGTATCGAATTCGATATAATTCGAAATTATTAGATAAAAGTTAACAAACAAACATTTCCTAATTTTTCTCAACAGTTATATAGAACTATATCTAATTTCATAAACTAATATATTTGACTAAGATTATTTCTACAGTTTTTTTACGAAGGTGAAACTCATTGCTCTATTTTGACAATCTAACTCCGAATTGGGTTGTTTTATAGAAAAGTTAGCTTTTCTCAAATTTTTTAACTATTAAAATTCATAATTATTTTTTTTTTTTCGTCTGTATGAAGTCTTAAACTTGTGTTAAACTTCTCATGCTAACTTATGATAACTAGTGTTGATCAAAAAGAGCTATGTTGAGAGAGAAGTCTAACTGTTTCCTTAATTTCCTCTAAAACAGAGATGCCCAAGATAGTAGTATTGGTGAGAGTGACGAAATAACACTGGAAGAAAACAATTTGCTATTCATTTTATTTAGTCGTCAACGAGATTGCGACGAAAGCACATGTGTGGCGGGTGTAATATATCTCGAAATAAAAAGATTCTTCGAAGTGTTTATAAATTTTCCCTCAATTAATCATTGTTCAATTTGCAATTAAAAAGTAATGAAATCTTCTATGTTGATACTCTTATTGCAGTTACGCAATAAAAGTATATTTATCAAACCAGAAGAATTCAGCTTATTGCGTTTTTTTGAGCAAATATAATTCAAATCTGAAAATATTTGTTAGCAAAGATACGTAGAGGGAAATAAAGATAAACACTTCAATGAAATCTTCTTTATTTCAGGATATATTGCATTGTCTTATTATAAGACACAGAAGTTCTGCAAGTGTAGTTTGTCTCTCCCACTCAACATGCTGATTTCCTATTGGTTGATTGATGATCAAACAAAAAGAGCGTAAGTATACCTGTGAGTTTAATTTGCTAGTATCAGCCACTACTGGGCATCTCTGCTCTAAAAGAACATAGCTAATACTTTTGTGTAAGTGTGCGCCTACAGGAGCTAGATTACATATCGCACACCTAGTTCAAAAGTGACTCAACTCAAAATTTTTCTTTTACAGAAATCGAAAAAAAATATTTGCAACTTTATACCAATTCAAATGTAAAGAAATACATAACTATTTTTAAACAACAGTTAACACCAACAAAATACACTGATATTTTGTTTATAGATTAACAAGTGTATTGTGCATAGTTTAAGCTTATAAACCCGAAAATTAAAATTTTGAGTAGAGTCACTTTTGAACTAGGTGTGCGATTCTACAATCACTTATCTACAATCACTTAGAAAATATTGTTCATATGGCACCACATATAATTGAATGTAGTTTTGTAATGGCCATATATAATCATATCTGAATTCAATTAACAAATAATCAAAGCATTGCCGCTCATATATTTCTATATAATTTTGTATGGAACAATATATGCATTTATTAAAACTTACAAAAAAATATTTTTAATGTTGGTTCACATAAAATGTTATATAATTACCCAGCAAAAATTTCCAAAAAGGTAAGCCGGTTTGTAATCAAGCATTTTGGGCAGAACGCATTCCTTACTAGATTACCTACTCGATTCTTTTAACAGGGCGTGAGACTAAAATAATTGATTCTTTACAATTCATTATTTTTTTTACCGAAGAACCATATACTTTATATTTTTAAGAACTACATACATTTTTTAATAAAGAAATAGTTTCATTGTAAAACTACGAAGTACTTTCAAAAAAATAAATAAATAGTTACCTAGAAAAAATAAGAAGTACTTACATTTAAAAAAAAGAAGTAGTTCCATAAGTAAATTCAACTTTTACTAACACGTGATTCTCCTAAGTCACTCAAATATAACGATCAAATCTCATACGGAAATAAAATCCTAAAAAGTGAAACATCGAATTATTATGATAACATGGGTTTGTAATAATTTTTGAGCTATAAACCACGAAAATATAAATTTTTCCAAAAAAAAGAACAATTCAAAAACAAAAATATGACTCACGCACAATCACCCTCGACAAATTTATTTACACTCACTCACGAGAACGTCAGTAATTTCAACTTCCACTCACAATTTTCTTCTCACATGCGCTTCCCTAATTTATACCTAACCACAGTTTAACAAAATTTAGGCAACATGCAATTTCTGTTTTTAGTATTATTTTCCTGCAAATAAAAATTTGTTTAAAAAATATATGAGATAAATTCTTTAGAATTGTATAAATTCTTTTTTCAAAATTAGGAACTACTTCCAATAACGTCCTTTTATTAAGAAAAAGTATATGATCACTTCTTGAGTACAAAAAGTTATACATAAAAGTTGATAACGTTGGTATTTTCTTTTAAGTTAATAATTACTTTGTTATTGAGTTCATGCTTTCTGGTTTAAATTTAAAGAATTGATTACAATACTACTTGCTTTTTTGATTCTATCGTTGGAATGAGTTTGGTATTGCAGTTACTAAATTTGGCAATGAGATATGTAGGCAAGTGTGGGCATCACCTTCTTTTTGGAATGTGTAATTTTTTCCTGGGTAGTAATATATAATTAGGTATATTAAGTATAATTGCATATAAGACAATATAAAATAACATAGTGGTATATATAACCCCATATAAAATTTTTTTAATAAACACAGAGCTATATACAATTAGATACAAATATTTATGCTTTAACATATATCTTTATATTCCTATATAAATTGTATAAAATTATATCTGAATATATATACACTTTTTTACTTGGGAAGTTAGTGGTAGCTTTTATTTTTTCGAGCAAAAATAGCAGTTATTTTCTGACTTTTATTTTTTCAGCAAAAATAAAAGTAATCTTCTGACTTTTATTTTTTTAAGCAAAATTATCATGTTTTTTTTTACTTTTTTTAGCAAAAATAAATGTTATTATTTATTTTTCCAAAAAAGCATTAAAATATTTTTTTTTAAAAAAAAGATCATATAATCGCATCAAAATGTGAGGAATCCCGATAAAAATTAATTTCATGGGAATATTTAATTGCTATAATTTAAAAACAAGAAGAGAAAAAAAGTTTTTAAAAAAAATTAACTTTTATTTTTGGTTAAAAAAAATAAAAGTTAAAAATTTATTTTTATTTCTGCTCAAATAAATAAAATTCAGAAAATAACCGTTTGCATCTGACTTTTAGGATAAAAGGAATTACTACGGTCCCTGGTTTATTTGTATATTTTCTTTTCTCTCTACTTCGTCTAGACAAGCTGTGGCATTCTATATCATGACTTTTTATTTGTTATCCGTGCTATGGATGTGTTTATCAGCAGCACAATTTTGGTAGCAACAAAAACTAGTTAAACATTAGCACAACATTAGTTTTTTTTTACTAGTTTTTAAACTAAATTTTTTGCTGAAACCTTTTTGTAAGTTAGCTGAATATTTGAAATAGACGTTTAACAAAATGTTTAACTAACTTCTTTTTTTTTTGAGTGTAGCTAACTTTCCTACTTCGAAATTTGAACTGTGTTCCCAATTAAATCTTGGATACATTATTTTCAGCACACGTGCCATTCACGTTTCAAAATGACCCACAAGTACCCAGCATCGTTTCCGAATGATGGAGAACTACACTCATAGACATAAACCTGTAAAAATAGCAACAAAAAAATACTAAAAATTAGTTAAAAATGAGCTTGCAGAAAAAACTTCTCAAAATTGGCAGATTTTTTTTTTAATATTAGTAATAAAAGAATAGCAAAAAATAAATCTCTTGAATTTACAAATATTTAATTATATGTCAGCTAAATTGTAGTTAATTAAAAGTAACAAAATAAGCTGCCGAAATCAGCAAAAACATTTTTAGTTAATTAATAGACAAAAAAATCATTAAAAATGTGACATATAGTTTCTGTAGTTTTTTTTAATGCGAATAAAAAAAAAGTCTGCCTTTATGAAATCAGCAATCTAAAATTTGTTATAAAAAATTTCTGTTGATTTCAGCGAAATAAACTGTTATTTGCATTCTACTAAATTTGAGGTAAATATAGCAAAAAAAAATTTATTATTACAGTTTGCTATTTTGAGTCTACAAATATTTAGTAAAACTTTTTGCTAATTTTACAGAGTAAACTGTTATTTTTAGTTAACTAAAATTCACATCGAATATAACCAAAATTTTGTAAAGTTAACAGATTTACTTTTGCTTTTCATATTTCATTAATATTTAACAAAAAAAAAATCTGCTAAATTTAGCAATTTTTTCTGCAAGATCATTTTAACTTATTTGTCAGTAGCTATTTTTGCAGGTTTATTTCCATGAGTGTAGTTCATATCGTTCATTAGAGTGCAATGATTAATTGAAATCGATTGCTTACGAACGATATCACCAAATCCTCTTAAGATTATCCAAATCAAATTTCATTCCCCTTAAATATCTAAACGTCTCAAAGAATACACTTAACAAAAAGTCAGTAAAGTACGTGTTTACGCTTGGCATCTCCCTGCCGAACAGCTGTGGACAATCTTCTACCTAGTGATCCCCCTGGTGTCCCCTAGCCTCGCCGATTGAAAAGGCCGCATCCGCGGTCTGACTGTGAGCAGATATCCCTATGATATCCTGCTCCTCGTCAGAGAGCAGAGTCAACCTCTCCAACCCCAGTTTCACAAGTGGAGTCATTCGACAGTCCTAGAAGACCATCCACATATAGGTCGGTCAGCACTTGCTGTTCATGTCCAATAATGCTGTCATGTACAAACCGAGAGCGTTAGCCCTCCTCCACAAGCCCTGTCCGACTCCTCAACCGAGACGTCCGATAAAACCCTATCATGGTCAATTACATCGTCTGTCGCGTCCTGTTTTTTGTTTTTATTATTTGAACTATCAATTTTGTACCCACGAGTATGGTCGTAAAGACGCACCGTACCACGCAGTGACGGCGTGCGTGGACTAGGCAACTAAAGTACAACAGCGCTTTGCCCTAGCGCTGAATGGAGCTGTTAACAACTAGTTTCTTTACGCACTAACTAGCCACCCAGGCCCTCGGCACCGCTTCCAACACCTTGATCTTAAAAGTGCATAAGTGCGAGTAACATTTGTATGAAAATATTTGTGGTAAAATTTACAGTCTGGTTATTTTAGAAAAATTACTCGACCTAAAAAGGAAAATTTACCTGTATTATACTCACAGGTTTCAGATCATTCAGAATGAAAACAAATACATATCATGTGTATGCTTTTAAAGGAATATTTAAATAGATCAAGATTATCAAAACGGTAAATGTTAAACCAAATCAAAAATTATATTGCATTATCCTGATGGATGTACTCTTTATGTAAAATTTAAAAAAAAACAACATACAATTTACAAATTGTTGCATATTTTTTAACAGTCAACGGTTCTAGATACAAAATAAACAATAATAGTGGTATTCACAATAGCAGGCTAAAGGCATTTTATGCGGGATGCAATTGAACAATATGCTATTCACTTTTAGAGCAGAAAGAGGAATACCCTTTGCCGTTAAATCACAAGTTCATTTCGCTTTTATCTTTCACCTCTTTAATTAAAATTAAATTAAATTAATTACTTGAATACTTCCCGTCTTTTGCAAAATCTTAATGTACTCTATAGACTTTTATCCTCAAAACTGTGATTATCCTTAATTGACCTGCTGCTTTACTACAATCGCATACCAGACAATTGCATACCAATCTATGGTTAAGTAACATATTGTTATCCACTTTGTCAACTGCAATGTTTCGAAGTTTTTTTTTTGTCTCCTATCGTCTGCTGACGTTGCTAACCATTTAAATGAAAAAAAGAAAAAAAAAATCTTTGAATATTTGTGATGCCATATGTACAAATTATGTCATTATAGTTGCCATTTAAGGTTAACTGATTGATGATGGAATGAAATACTTGTATGCAAACCAAAAAAGCCAACATTCGTTGCACATCGTTTGCATGCCAGCATACGAATAAACTTAAAATGGTAAACAGATCAAATAACTGACTTTTTAACAACTGGTGGTAAGGAATTGTGGAGAATGGATTGTTATGGCAAATCAAATGACGTCTGTGTTGCATAAATAAATACACTTTTATCATAAAATATAAGGAAATTTTGACATGTAAGGGCAACTTCAATAACAAACAAGGGAGGTATCTTGATCCGAACTCTTAGATGTGAATGAGACACGTTTTTTTTTAGCTGACCAATGTCGTGTTTAAGAGTTAAAAAGTAGGGTTAAAATTCATTTGATTTTGTTATAAAAATTGTCTTTAATTTCCAAAAGTTAGATTTATTTGTGCACAGGGTTCAAGTAATCAAGAAAACTAAAATTTTGATACCCATATGGCCTACATAGAGTTGCCACAATTCCTTAAAAAAAATCAGATTTAAAGTTACTCAAAACACATTCTTTTTTAATAGACCGCATTTTTTAAAAACCTGTTTTTGGGCTTTTCATCTTAAAAGCGGTTCGAATAACAGGTTTTTCGGGTTTTTCCTAAAATCGCTTAGTATTGAAGATATATGAAATTTTTTTCAAATGTTAACATTTAAAACTAAACATATATCCTTTGTAAAGATCATTTTTACAGGGACCGTAATCATTATGAGTTTTATAATAAAAATTACACAATAATGATTATGTTATGAGTTTTAATGATTTTCTTCAATGGTAATGATTATTTGTGAGTAATAATAAAAAAAATCAGCAATAATCATTATTTTTGAGCAAAAAAATAAAACTCAAAAATAATCATTATTTATGATTTTTATTTTTTTCGCTCAAAATAAAACTCACTTTCATATACATAGGTGTAAATATATATACATATTAGGGTGGGGCAATTAGTATGGAAGGAAAAAAATCTTAATGGGCGCATCGCGTTTCTGATTCTTGGGATTGTACTGAGCAAAAAAGTCCACCAAAACATACGGCTACGGTGAAAATCGAGCTTCCCAATTTGACTTTACGGCAAAAAAGCCCTATTTTGAAATTAATAATTAACCCCTTCAACCCCACCCACAAATATGACTGATGCATTAATGTGCTAGAGAATCTTCCAAAGAAGATATTGATACCATAATCTTGGATAAGCTCCTCCTCCTTTCTGAGATATGTCCATCCCACACATTGTTACTTTCACAAAATATGGCAAAAAAAAACCCTATTTTGAAATTAAAAATTAACCCCTTTAACCTCACCCACAAATATGATTGATGCAGTTATCTGCTAGAGAATCTTCCAAAGAAGAGATTGATACCATAATCTTCGATAAGCTCCTCCTACTTCCAGAGATATGTCAATCCCACACATTGAAAGTGAGTTTTATTTTGAGCGAAAAAAATAAAAATCATAAATAATGATTATTTTTGAGTTTTATTTTTTTTGCGCAAAAATAATCATTAACATTGAAAAAACTTTTAAAATCAAAAATTTAAAAATCATGACGGATATGCAAAGATTGTCAAAAAATAATAATAATGGTGCAATAAATTTTTTTTTATGTCTCTTCTAAGTGATTGATTTTTTGATTCAAAAAAACGAGCAATAATCATTATTTACGGTCCCTGGATTTTTAGTTATGTTCTAAATAAAAGAAGTCTTAAGAAAATCTTTTATACGCTTCCCTAGAAATTTTTTTTCACGTTTCGAAATTAATTTTCAAAATTTTGTTACAACATTTTAAATTTTTTACGAGTAATTTCTTGCCATTTTTTCACCTCAAGAGTTGGCAACCTTGTTGAGGGCTATAAACCGAACTTATTTAAATTTATTAGATAGAGATAGTTTTAGACCTTTTCGACTAACCTAATTTTGAACAAATTTAAAGAAGTAAAAGTATAGTTGGCTAAC
Organism: Delia radicum; assembly: GCA_021234595.1. NCBI lineage: Eukaryota > Metazoa > Arthropoda > Insecta > Diptera > Anthomyiidae > Delia > Delia radicum. The sequence goes on along the minus strand of CM037851.1, from coordinate 65,711,412 downwards.
ATAGAGGGCCTTCGACCGGAACACCCACGGATGTGTTTTAAATATGGAAATGACAAATAAAAAGAGATGGGATTCTACCCGGTATTTACCCATATATTGGCTTAATACCGGATATATACCATTTTTGGAAATTTATTTGGGTAATGTCAATAACTGACATTTATGATAATAAAAAAGGAAAATATCAAACTTGTGAAAACAACAAAGTACGGCCTTAGATTACTTCCCCTTTACATCTTGTTTTTAAATAAAACAAAACAAGTGTACAAATAAAATGGAGAATAAAAACAAAAAGCGCGTATTGTATATCTACCAATAGTAAGATATACAATGAACAAGTTTTCAATTTATTTTTAATCAATGGTGATAATCTTTAACTTCGAGCTCATATATCAGTACTCATTTAGTGGGAAAACTAGGTTATATGAATGTTTGATGTTTTGCATTGGATTGTCACTTCTTTCAAACGTGTTCTGATGATGGGAACCTAGAAAATTCCCGAAATAGATCTATCAACACATTCCTCAAAGTGATAAATTAATAAATTTGAAAACAAAAACTGTATAGATTATTTGTTAGGACAATATCCTAATAAAGAAATATAGAGTGTGGCCTCGAACTTGAATAATTTTTTTTGTCAAAAAAAAAAAAAAAATATTGACATTTTTTTGAGGAAAAAATGGAAATATCTGTTAAACCAAGACTTAAGTTGTGATTTTTCAACTGCTCTGTAAGCATTGTTATTTTTATTTATAAAATTTAGTATAAAGTCCTTTAAGTTTTGCCGTAAATGTGTTTGTTCGCCAAATTTTCTACAACATAGTTTAAAGCAAAATTTTTGGTAAATACCCAAGTATTTACCCATTTTTACCCTTTTTACCGGGTATTTACCGATTGGGTATTTACTAGAGTTGTCAATTATTCGCCTTTCAGCTTTGTTCGAATAATTCAAATAATTGTTTTCGCTCGTTCGATCAAACGATTAAATTTCAAAAATTATTCGATTATTCGATGAGAATAATGAATAAAAAAATTATTTTTAAATAATAGTTTTATTAACAAAAAAATAAACAATTCATACAAAAAAACTTAAAAATAAAAAAGTTAATATTTTAATTAACAAGAAATTCATAACTAACAAAAAAAAAAACTTTAAAATAAAATAGCTAGGCTGTTCTTAAGAAATAATCTTTCAAAAACAAAGGTTGACTCAATTTTTTTGCTTTTAAACGATTTTGGTTTTGGTTTTTATTAAATTAGATTTTGAAAACACTCTTTCGCTAATTCTTGAGGTAGGTGATATAGTAAGAAGAGAATTAAATAGTTTATCTAATTTTTCTGTTCTTTTTTTAGATTTTTCCAAATATACCATATCGTCATATATATCGCTGAAGTCTTTTTTATTTTCTGTATTTTTAATACTCTGAATTGAATTATTTAAGTCGCATAAAAGATTATTATTTTCATTACTAATAACTTCTTCTATTTCAATATTTTATCTGAATTATTGTGATTACTTTCAACATAAAATAATCTGGAGTACAATTCATTAGCATATTCTTTAGTTTCACTTTTTTGGGAATATTTTAGGAAACTTTCATTGCTCGGAAAATTTTCAGAATTCAGTAATATTATTAACATATTTAAAACTTTTATACGTCTCTCATTTACTCTTATTTTAATACGTGTTAGTAAGTCTGTTGCAAAAAAATTATTAATTTTTTCCAAACTATTTATTAAAAATTTGATTACTTCCTCTAATTCTATTATGGATGTGCTATCTTTTCGACGTATTTCCGTACTTTACTTATAACATTTTTTATATTAATTTTTAATTGAAATCCATTATCAACGTCATATTCATTACTAAGTTCATCATCATCATCGCTTTCGTTACCCTTCTTTAAAAATTTATGAGAATAAATCAAATTAAAAGCTCTCATTTAATTCATTTTGTAATAAAAAAAAAATGTTCGATTAATTGACGTTAATTAATCGATTTATTCGTTATTCGAAAATCGTAATTTTTAAATTATTCGAACAAGAGTTTGGTTTTGTTTGATCGATTAATCGAATTATTCTTAATCGACTGACAACTCTAGTATTTACCACCGTATAAATAAAAAATAAATTGTGCATAAAAATTATAAAAAAAAAGAACTATTCACAGAGAAGACAAAAAAAGTAAAATTAAATGTATTTAAAGCAAAAAAACATTTGTAAAAAATCAAAAGCAAAAATCCAAACCATTTTATATAAAAAGCTAAAAGCCCATAGAAAACATAACATGTTAGAAGTCAAAAAATATTGTAAGTCAAACAGTCATCAAAAAGAAACTAAAAGCTCAAAAATCTGAAAAAAAAGTTTTTAACTTAAAATCAAAAAATCAAAAAATAAACGCAAATAAATGGGGAAAACCATAAAAAGAAACAAAGCTATTTGTCTTCTAAGCACCCTGTTTCTGTATACTCAGGGAACTTCTGTTTTAAAAATATGTTGTTGTTTGGATTGTTTATTTTCAATGTAAATGGTAGTCGTTTTTTACTAACCTTGTAAAGCGTGTTTTTTTGTTAGAGTGTCACAACTTTGAGTTGGCATCATTGCTTTATTTGACCACCAGCTTAACAGCTGATAGTTGCTTTTTGTTTAGTTTGCTTTGAAATTTCATTATGAATCGACTTACACCAGAGCAACGCGTGCAAATTGTTAACATTTTTAATCAAAATAATTGTTCTATTCGTCAAACTCATCGTGCACTTCTTCCGTTTTATGGCGTACATAATCGCCCAATTAATTGGCCACCAAGATCGTGTGATTTAACCCCATTGCATTATTTTCTTTGGGGTTATGTTAAGTCACTTGTCTACGTCGATAAACCACAAACAATTAAACACCTGGAAATCAATATTCGAAGAGTTATCGGCGAAATACGGCCGCAAATGCTGCGAAAAGTTTATTTCTCTAAAATTTTTTAGATTGAAAAATACCAGCCTTTTTCGACAACCGGGTTTAAAACCGGCAAAATAGAAAAATCGGTTTATCGAATACTACAGAAATCACTCATTTATTTAAAGTTATAAAAACTTTCTGATAATAGTTTAAATAGTTTAAATGAACGACTCATTTCATTAAAATTCTAAAAACTTTTTGGTAATAGTTTAAACATTTAATTATATTAAAAAAATTAACAAGTGCTTGATTTAAATACAAATTAAATCAAATCAAACTATTTAAAAGGATTTCACTTTATCAAAAGTTTCATTTAATTTCAACTTATTATTTTCCAGTTAAAAAAAAAAATCGTTCCTTTCGTAGAATTCAACAAAATATCAAACATTTGACATTTACAGACATAAAATCCTTGAGCATTACTAACTGACTCACAATCATAAATCCTTTTTTAAAATGTTTTCAACAACTTTACGTCCAGCAAAAAAGAACAACTTAATTTTTCTTTTTCTTCTGCTCTCTTTCTTCTTTCATTTTTCAATGGACAAAACAAAAAACTTGTTGTCATTAACTGTCCAACAAATAAATAAACAAAATCCAGCAAAAAAAATACACATTTTGGTTTGTTGTCCTATAAACTGTTTAGTTTAACTTCGCTGTAGTATAATAAATACACTCTGGGGAATTTGAATCGCTTTAGCGTAACTGATCCATTTTCATAAGCTTTAGCAAATTGTTGTACACATGGAGGAATATATTCCAACTTGTTGTATAAAGTAAAGCAGAGTTGCCATATTAATTTATTTATTTCCTAAAAAAAAATGGGAATGATGAGTATCTTGCCCTTAGAGGCATTCTGGTCCGTGACTGGTTAAAACAGATTTTATTGCAGAACTTGTATGATTTGATATTGTTGCCACTGGTCCCGGGACTGTTAAAAAAGGACATACCACCTAACAAGTGCTGACAACTTTTATCTTCGTGTTCAAACTAGAGTTGTATAGTTCGTGAAGGACATAGTTCAATTGAACTAGTCTTTACTTTGAACTAGTGAGCTAGTTCGCAATCTTCAATTTTTTTAGGTCTTTCGCTCTTTTTGTTCTTTTTTTGGTATTTGAGTAATATTTCTTTTCTTTATGTTTATTTTAAGTTTAATTTGGTTTTTTATTCAATGTCGCGAGCTCAATTTTTCTAATGCTAAAAATACATGAAAAATTATCAAACAAACGATCTAACGATCGATTGAACGAAATGGTCAAAGAACGATTGAAATAGAAGAGCGACCACGTTCATTCAGATCAATCGAACTAGAAAGAGCGCACATCCAAACGAACTAGATTGCCCAAGTCTAGTTCAAACACACAAACTATAAATTTTCTGTTAGCCAGCCAACGTGCATAGACAGCTTAGCTCAGCCAATATAGTTAGACCAGGTTCACACACGGCAGTTTTACTTGCGCAAGTCTTGAGTTTATAGAAGAGGGAGGAAAAGAGAATGGAATTGGTACAGACTTCCTCGTACTCCAATTCCGTTTTGTTTTGTCATTTGCAATTTTCAACACGAAGTTGGCTGCAGGTTGATATACGAAAATTGCTAAAACAAACTTTTCCTGTGTGAACACAAAAGCAAGTTCAAAGGAGAATTGAAGAAAACTTGCGCAAGTAAAATTTCCGTGTGTGAACCGGGACTAACATATGTCAATTAAGTAAATGTACAAAATTCAAATATAAATTACCGCTAAGTATGCATGTTTTTTTCTCAATACAGTACATGTCAGTAAAAGCATTATTGTAAATATTCAAAAGTGAAAATATTCAACATGAAAGTGATTGAACAAAACAGTTTAAGAACAAACTTCTATGACATGCTTGGACGGTATCCTAAAAACTATGTGTTACATAATTTCCGTCAGGAACAAGTACCACGTAACACAATATATTCCATCTTCAAATGGCTAAAAATATAGTGGCATCAACCGGGAAAAAAAAGAAAGGAGTCCAAAAAAATTAACCGCAGCTTGGCTTGTTAAATTAAAAAAATCGGCTGTTAATGAAATTAGGGCATGAAATCGTAAGTTGGCCAGAAAATTTCGCGTTTCAAGACAACAATTCGTACAAACTTACTCCAAATAAACGTGAAACACAACCAGTTCCCAAACACTGACAGTACCCAAATATAGTAAAAGAAAAAACAATTGTCAGAAATACCAACAAAATGCGGACAATTGAGAAAAAATTTCATGAAAAATAATGTTCAAATAGTTTTGGATGATGAAAAATACTTTTTTGTTGCCTGGAACAACGGAAGAATTAATTATGGGTTTTGTTCTGATGACTTGAAAAAATCTACTGACATAGTACTTTATTCGGCCAAAGCGAAGTTTGAACCAAAAGTAACTCATTTAGGCGAAAGGTATATCCCAACTTTACATATAGTATTCAAAAGCTATGGCCTATACCTCTTTAAAAAAGATATATTACTTTGGTCAAATTAAGAAAACTGTCATTATGCCAAAAAGACGTAAGAATGGCTTAATGCAAATAACTTATCTTTTGTAGCGAAATACGCAAATCCTCCGAACGTCCCCAAAGCACGTCCAATTAAGATCTTTTTGGGGTTTTGTATGTCTAAAGGTGTATGCAAGTGGTTGGAAAGCTAAATGCACTGAAGAATTGAAAAAAAAAAATATATAAGAAGTTTAAAAAAATTGACATGAATGTCGTCCAAAGCATGATTGGAGGTATCAAGCATAAAATTTGCACTTCGTTGGCTCTCTACAAAAATGTTTGTGTTATAAAAATATAAAAATACTTTTTCAGAAAAAAATAATTAGTTTTTTAACTACAAGCGTTTTAAAATTGTCCACTCAGTTTGTGGAAGAGGGAATCTCGAAATTACGAGAATGCTTACCAGGTAAAATCCTGCCGTGTGGAAACGGTTACGAAAAACGATTAGATTTCGAACTAGGATTAATAAATATATATTTTTAAGTGACTGACCACAATGATTGGGATATAAGTCGGATAAAGTCATAATATAGGGAGCAGGTTTTTAAATACTATTTGTAAACATTTTTAAGAAGCTCAATAGGAAGATCGACAGTTGAAAAGCGTGAAAACGTGAAATGGTAAGAAAGTTAGCAAATATTATTAAGGCTTGATCTACACTCAGGAAACTTCTGCTTTAAAAATATGTAGTTGTTTGGGTTGTAAAACAGTTTCTTTATTTTAAATATAAATTTCAGTCATTTGTAGAACAAATTAAATTTTTTACTAACCTTGTAGTGCATTTAAAAAAACAAACCACATCAAATGACTGTTTTATGATTTTACAGTAGTTTGTGGTTATTTAAAAAAATATAAATGTTTGTATATTTTTGACTAACATGTGGTTCATTTTTACTAAAATGGTGATTCATTTTTTGAACATTAAAAAAACAAATGACAATGTTAGTTGAGTTTACTGAAATGTAAGTCGTCCTCTTTTTAAATGAAATATCATTTGTTTTTAACTAGAGTTGCAGTTTTCTTTACCTACATAGTATTCTAAGTGTAAAAATTATATTTTTTTTCAAACAGGGAATCGATCCCGGGTCATGAAATTAACAGGCGACTACTCTATACCCTAAACCACCGAGGCATATAACATTTGATAGTTCAAAACATAAATCAATTTTGCTTCTATGTAAATTCGTTCAAAATATACCAAACCTAGCGCTTTACCCTTCAGCTTACAAAAATACGAATTATAATGAGTCTAAAAATAGATTTTCAAAAAATTTTTGTATTATTATATTTAGCGTGGAATAATAAGATGAATAACCTATTAATGTTCACAAATTATGCATTATAAGTTTCTTATGGGAAACCCATTATTTTATTACAAATTAATGTATAAAATAATAAGTAGTCATTACCATGCTTTTGCTGAGTAGAGTGTTTTGTTGCTAAAAATGGGTTAGAGCCGTTAGTTTTGATAGACTAAACCCCAGACTAAATATATTTTAAAACTAATAAGAATTTCGACAACATTTTAATCAATAGAAAAATAAACAAAAATCTAAAAATAGAATATTTGTGTTTTTTAGTGTTGTCCCTTCTGAGTATAAAACACAATAACAGAAAAGGTAATAAGAAAGAAAACTGCAATTTAGCTGCATTACCTTCGAAGCCATACTTGGGTGTGATCGCTAAACGGTCATGACTTGCTTTTGTTACGTTTGTAATGTAAGAAGAGCGCAGGTTTGATTCTTACAGCCTTAGGTTGTTGAAAAATTTATCATTTAGAGACAATCAGACAATTATAAGACACAAATAATAAAATTTAAATGGAAAATCACTGATGACGCCTGTCCATAAAAAAGAGGCAGAAACTAGTCTAGTCAGATTTGAAAATTAATAGTGTATATAATTTTAAGAGAAAAACGTTTATTCTTCTTATTAACAACAACATTTCTAAATAAAAAAAAAATCTTTAAATTTTGAAAACATTTTTCATTATTAATTTTTAAAAACTATAACCTTTTCCAAATGTTTAACTTTTAAATTTTAAAAAATTTAAACCCAAAAGTTTATTTTTCGATCTTTTATTATAAAGTATGATATGAGCAAGATTATTCAAGTTCAATATCATTTGTTTTTTGTTAAACAAAAAACCGTGCAATGTTTTTTTATTAATTAAAAAATGTCGTCATTTGCTAAACTAAAACAGTAAGTATCTACTGACAGGTGCTTAATAATTTTTTTTTTTGTGGTTGTATCAATATCTGACAGTTGGGGCAAATAGTCGTTTTTTATGAGCTACTAGTCCATTTGAACTATCCCTATTTGAACTAGTATATTCCTTAAGTGGCAACCATATATATATTTTTTGTGTTATATATGTTGCAAACGTAAATATGGCTACCAGCTTTAATGTTATGTTTATTATTCAATAAAACATTCACCAAGTGCCACTGTCTTTTGGAGTTTCCTATACAAATTTTTGTTTTATCTACTCTACTCTACTCGTTTGATATGCTTAAATCTTTTATATTATTTTTTGTGTTTTATAACCTGATGCCTGCTGCTGTTTTTGAATGTTTAGCGTTTTTATTTTATTTGTTGGTTGCAATTTCAGTTGCCGCGTGCAACCATGTTTTCGTCAGTTACACTTAATGGTTAAGTAGAAATGTTGCATGCTCATGATTTTCGACACATTTAAGCCATATCTAATTTAGACTTAAATTATTTTAATGACAGTTACCCATATGTGACATCCCCAAAACACTCATTGGATGAACAACAATGCGTTATTTGAATACAGGTATTTTTTTTTTTTTTCTTCAGAATTTTGAATGCTAAATGTCATTTGATTACGAACTTTATGAAATAAGTTTTTAAAATGGTCTAAGGAACGAAAAAGAACTTAATTTTAGAAAAAAAAAAAAAAAAAAAGGAATTGTGTTAATATATGATTTTATGTATGTATTTTAAATATTGTTTTATATTGTATATGTAATTAATGTTCATGCTTTTAAGCTAAAAAACTGTTTCTATATAAACAGTTCGCATATCAAATTTAGCAGATGTTGAGTACCTTAGTTCTTATTTAGTCTATATGTGAGTTGACTTCTTATTTAGTTTATATGTTCGTTGGCATATACACTTACATATGATTATATATGGTAGAATAGATGGTCATATATATATCTATTTCATATGATCAGATATACAAGATATGCTAATATATAACATACAATGCAATGATATATGATGATATATTACGCCATATCAAAAAACTTTTTTAAACTATGAACATATGTATATCGTAAAATATTGCATATAAGCATATATAATATCAAGTTGTATATGAGTATATAGAAACTTTTTTAATCGGGTTGTTATTACTTTTTTGTTTATTCACTTGTACTTTTTATCATTTTCGACCAACAGGTGTCGACATCGAACAGCTGTTCGAAATGTTATAAGCAGGGCAACCAGAAATATGCTGTATCATGTTTTTTCCTGTGCGTCCTATTAAAAAATGGATGAGATATTTATCTGTTTCAGAAGACTTGGCATATTTTTGCATATTTTGCTCTTAACTACGTATTTTTTCATATTTTGATCATCAGAATGTATTTTTGGAAAAAAATCAAATTTTGTAGCATGTTTTTGAACTTTTTGGAGAAAAACCATTTGTTTTTAATCATATTTTTCGGTTTTTTTTTTGAAAATCCAAAGTTTTTTCTTAATTTTCTGCGTGTACCTAGTGTTTGGAATAGGGGAATTCTCTGAAAAATTGCGTCGGCAATTTCCGGGAAAAATTTTCAAAATTCTGGTGAAAAATCTTAATAATTAATTAGTGCAGAAACATTTTATTTTTCAGCATTTTTATTTGTCTATAATTTATTCAAGTTTAAAGATAAGAAATTCCTATTATTTGACTTAGCAAAATTAACCCTCTAACCGGCAATGCGGGTATTTTTATTTAGACCACAATTACGCCAATTGAGTGTATATTGAGTGTATATTGTCAAGTAGTTTTTTGTGTGCAGTCCACAGTTTGGAAGCGAGAATGTGTTAAAATTCAAATTTCGTAAAATTTCAAAAAATAAATATTTTTAAATGAACATAATTATCAAAACTCATAAAAACATATTTATTTTGACTTAAAACCGTTGGTATTAAACGCAAAGTGAGATTGAAGCTTAAGCATTTAAGGAATAAAGCTTTCATTTTTGTATAAGAGCATTAGGGTCGTCCTTATTTTTCAACTTGAGATTTTTGGGGCTGCTCCCCTCTTAAAATATTTGTTTGGGTACAAAATCTCACCATGCAAAAAATTAGAGTTCTAGCATAACGAGAAGATGTCCCGCATCGCCCTTGAAAATCGGGCTCCTTGGAAAAATGAGCATAATTTAAAAAAAAAATTAAAAATTTTTTCTCTTTAAAATTAAAAAAATATAAAATAATTATTGTTTTGCGTTTTATCATAACTACTCAGATAAAAATATTACTTTCCCAGAAAATCGCTAACTTACCCTAACTTTGTGTCAAAAGAATTAACAAATATTTTGGGTGTACCTCAAAGTGACTTTTTTGCATTTTTGAAAATTTTATTCAACAAAAATAAAAAACCTAGTGTTTGCTGTCAAGTATTTTATTAAACACATCTCAAGTATTAAATAAGCCAAGTATTACGGATATCCGTTGGCAAAAATTTTTGTTAGAGCATTTTGATTCTAGCGGATTTCAACGTTTTTTTAAATTTGTATAGACTTTTTTTTTAACAAGATTTTTGTAATATTTCATCAATGTTATTGTGTATGCTATTTTATATAATTGTAATAACTTTATTATAAAGTATAATTTTTCGTGTTCATAGTTAACCTGTGTTTTCAAGGGGTCACAATTGACCCTCGTATTTTAAAGAGTCAAAAATCACAAAGATGACAAAATAAATTTTTTTTATGTTTCTAATTGTAATTTATTTACATTTTAAAATGAATTAAAATTAATTATTTAGTGTAAATTCAGGTATTTGTATTTATATTTAAATTGTTTTTGTACATATTCAGGAGTATTTTTAAAAAAGTGTATTTTTAATTTAATAGTGTAAATTTTTTTCACTCAAAATTATTATTGTGGAAAAGTTTTAAGTTCTAATTTCTACTAAATTGACCTAATCGAAGACTAGAAACGGTTAACGAAATTTTTTTAGAATAAATATAAATTGAATTATTCCTTATTTTATTTTATTTATAAATTTTGACACAAAGCTGCATTTTTCTCACGTGGGTCATATTTGACCCCAGGTTAACATGGGTTAACTATCAACAGAAAAAATAGTATTTTATAATAAAGTTATTACAATCATATAAAAGAGCATATACAATAATATTGATGAAATATTATTAAAACCTTGTTTTAAAGTAAAAATGTATTAAAATAAAAAAAAACTTGAAATCCCCGAGAATCAAAATGCTCTAAAAAAAAATTTGCCAACGGATATCCACAGAGATTGGCTTCTTTAATACTTGAGATGTGTTTAATGAAATACTTGACAGCAAACACTAGGTTTTTTATTTTGTTGAATAAAATTTTCAAAAATGCAAAAAAGTTACTTTGAGGTACCCCCAAAATATTTGTTAATTCTTTTGACACAAAGTTAGGGTAAGTTAGCGATTTTCTGGGAAAGTAATATTTTTTATCTGAGTAGTTATGATTAAACCCAACACAAAAATTATTTATATTTTTTTAATTTTGAAGAAAAAAAATTTTAATTTTTTTTTAAATTATGCCCATTTTTTCAAGGGGCCCGATTTTCAAGGGCAATGCGGGACATCTTCCCGTTATGCTAGAACTCTAATTTATTGCGTGGCGTGTTTTGACACCCTAAAAAATATTTTAAGAGGGGGGGTACAGTCAAAATCTCATTTTTATTTTTCGCCCACACAACGAAAGGCCACCCTAAAGAGCATACAGGTTTCTAACAAGATACCTCTAAAGGACTTCACCTTAACTTGAAAACGTATGTACGGATTTTTATTAAATTTTGGAGAAAAATTATATTTGGTATTTATACTAAAGCCTTCACGTTTGAACAGTTTGGCTTATCTTCACGTTTGAAGATAAGCCATATCTTCTTAAGTAAAAATATAAAAGGTGTAATTTTTGGATTGTAGTTACATCTTGGTAAGAATAATTCTTGGTAAAGAATAATTTATGCCTAAACTTATGTATTTTCATGAATTATTTTTTGAGATTCACTCTAAACTTATTTCGGCATATATCGCTTGAAAAGCGCAACGAAAAAAAAAAATGCTAGAAGAACATATTGTTTATTTGTTGCGCCGAATACGTGATACAAACTTCATTGAAAAAAGCTTAGACCGGTTTGGGGGTTAACATGTAACAGTCCTGGAGATGTTAGTTGAAGTTCTGAATCCCATAAAACCGCAGTTGAAGCACTAAGTCGACGAGATAGCTGATGCTGCTATAAATGCACTGATTAATCAGCTCTTGTTAATAGAAACTACAGTGTCGGGCAAAACAAACGCAACAAAACTTGAGTAAATCTTTGATTTGAAATATTTCGTCTTCGAAATTGATTAGAAAACAGATTTTGATTGCATCTTTTATATTATTAAATAATGTATATAGGAAGTATATAAAAAACTGATCAAAATAAATATGTGGGAAAAGGTAAAGTGTGATTGCACAGAAAATTTCATATAGACGGAATCGAACAAATAACAAATATTACATTATTCAAAAAAAAGACAGGGTCACTGACGAATGTTCAATACCAGAAACTGCGCAGTCTGATTCAAAAAAATTGAAAATTTGCAATGTAGTTATGATTTTTAGAAAAGACACTCATTCTTCTCTACCACGCCTTTCACAATCAAAAATATGGTAGTTTCCAATATGAGGCTGTTCAAAACAAAAGCAACAAAAAGAAAAATGTTTAGCAATTTACAAAAAATTGTATTTTTATCTAAGTCCAACAGTTACTCGCTATTATAATTAAATCAAAAATAAAGCTAAATTCAAAATAGATTTTCAGTTTTGCAACATTTTAACTTTATATAAGATTAAGATAAAAATATGATTCATATCAAATTAAACGTCAAATTATGGATTTTTAATGAAATAAAATAAAAAATAAATGCGGTGTTTAAAACACAGGGCTTGTTGTACACTGATAGAATTTTCCTTCATAGTATTAATGAAACGATTTCATTAAAATCGATTCATTGGTTTAATGAAAAATTTCATTAACTGAATGAAAATTCAGTAATATTGGTATTTTTTTCATTAACATTTTTTTATGATTTTTTCATAATTTGATAAAAAAAATTCATTAAATTAAAAATTTTTTTTTGTACTATCACTTTGAAATAAAAAAACTGAAAAATTTCTTTTAAACAGAATTAACCAAAACTTTGATATAAATAATTTTTTTTTATTAAACTTGCCTAGAGCTAACAGTTTCTGACGAATTTGAATAGTTGGTCACTAAATTCCAGGGAACAGATTTTCTAAGAAAAACGATATAGTTCTGTTTAAGACGAGACCTAAATTGTTATCGTTTTGACGATGTTACACAAAAACGTTATGCTAAACGATAATAAATTTCTGTTTTTTAACAACATTCTTAACAATATTTAACATTTTTATCTAATATGGTCGTAACTAACTACAAAAAGTTTACTATCATCGTCGATCGTTCTACAGAATTCCAAGCCAGATCGATAAAAAATTACATATTTTGTACCGACATATAAGAAAATATCATCTTTAAACACAAATTATAAAAAATGTAAAGGAAGGTTGAACAATTTTGTAAAAATAAAACAATAAAAACAGAAATAAATTAAAATTGGTTTTTTTAGTTCAGCTTTTAATATTTTAATGCCTGTTAATTATATTTAAACGATTTTTTCAATCATTAAAGTTCTTAATATACATAATTTAAAAAAGTACAATAATTAAAATATTTCTTTTGTAATGGATAAAGATTTTTTATTTTTAAAATTTGTAATCTGTATACTACAATAATCATAAAAAGTGCTAATTATAAAATATCAACGAAAATATTTCATACAAACTATGAATTTTATTCATTAAACACATGAAACTTTCATAACGATTAGGCTAGGATTAATGAAAAAAATGTCATATACTTTATGAAATTTTCATTGGGTCAATGAAACCATTCATTAAAATTGATTTAATGAAACACCTTTCATTGACTCAATGAAACGTTTCTTTGGGGACTTTATATGAAAAAATTCATTGGATTAATGAAGGAATTCATTAATACTACGCACAAATTTCTATCAGTGTATGAGCTATATAAAGATACGAGAAAAATAGAAAAAATAAATTTATTAAGAGCTAAAATCATATAAATGTTACTTCAAAACTTTACCAAAAAACTTTTGTATATCAAACGTTTGTAACGTTTAAAATAATATATTATTTACGTGGACCATATTTTATGCTTAATTTTAAATATGCATTAAAACATTTGTAGAGATCATATACTATTAATCTCTGTTAAAAAATTAAATAGATTTTTATTACTTAAACTTTTATGTATTTTATTTATTTCTATGCAAAAGAAAATAATTATGAATGAAAACAGGTGCTAAAAAATTTAATTATTTAAAAAAAGTGCTAAACAGCACCAAGCACTGTTTTATAAATTTTGGATATAAACTTACAAGAAAGAGCTGGATCTAATATTCATTATGCTAAAATGGCAACCCTGCTTCAATTGGTCGACCAATACGGCAAGTGTTTTGGCAGCTCGTTAAAAAATAACTTATAGTCGTAAACGAAGGAGCAGACTTTCCCAGAGTAGAATATAGCTCTGCTTTAATATTGGTTGGACTGAGACCTTCTTAACGAAAGTATTGAATTACATAACTGTGACAAATTTTTTCATTTTTACAAATCCACTGAGCTCGTTTATTTTTGATGGCCCAATAGAAAAAATACAACGTGGCGCCTTGAAACTTAAAACATATGTTTTATAAGGTTGCGACTTTTCACCAGAGTTTTTTCAGCTATTTTTGAGACCGGCCTCGCATTCCATTGGTGGTCAACAGTCAAAATTAATGTACAAATACCTGACACAAGTAATAGCGAAAGTCTTGTAGAGTTGATTTCTATTGTCTTGTTTACGTCATATAACACATGGTTTTCAATTATTTTGATATACTAAACACGAATATGTCAAAATTATTAAAATAGCTTTAGTCGTAAATCGAGTTTTGACTGTAGTCCTAAAATATATTTCATAATTGTGAAGGGGTATAAAAAGTTGGACTCCAGATTTGGAATCAGGAGATAAAAATCTATAGATATCACTTTTTTTAAATCAAATCAAACAAAAATTGCTTTAATTTGTATACGAACAAAAAACTCGTATTTTTTTACCTTTAACTACCAATGTGATATATATGTCCTATATTGTATTCGTGTCCTGTAGGAAATGAAATGAATCAATTCCAAATATCTCAATGTTTGTTGAAAGTTCAAGGATTGGACCGTATCCTATCAAAAATTGTATCTCCTTTGTCTAATAGCATCCGAAAAAATATGTACAAAAATAATGAAATTATGGTTGAAATTATGGACTTTAAATTTTATGCAAGAAAAAGCATCCTTATATGTAATTTTTAATTTTGTGAACTAAAAATTATTTAATATGATTTCCAGCTAAATCCAATTAAATATCATAAAACCTGCAAATAATGCGTATTTTTTTAAATAATTGCGCTTTTCTTTTTAAATTCTAATATATGATTAACATTTTTTTGAGTGTATTTTTATTATCATTTGCAGGAGTAAATTTGATAAATACAATAAGATAAATTGATGTTATTTAATTAAATACAATCAAAAACTGTAATTTTTCTATTTTAAATTTGATTGTAACTTAAAACCGCCATCATTTTTGCTAACACGCAGAGAAAAAATATGATTGCTATATGATTGCGGCCACAAAACTATGTTTCCTACAGCAATAAATAGTTGTTTCAATTAAATTATTATTTGAGTATAGTGTTATTTTCACGGCAATTAATTTTTAATTAATATGCATTTGACAAATTTTAATTTCAGAAATGTTGAGGTTAAGAAAAAGAATAAAAGATTTTCTCTAAAAATTATAAACACTATTCATTTTTAAATCAATCATATTTCACCAACTTCACTTTTTTCGATTAGCATATTAGTCTCTTGTCTACAATCATAATTAAGTATTTATTATCATATTCCTCTCTCTATCTACAACAATATTATAGTTGCGCCAACTATAAGTTGATCAGTTTGTTTTTTATAAGCATTTTCACTCCTTTAGTGTCATTCTTGTTTAAGATTTTGTGAAAAGAAGTTGTGAGAAGTAGTCAGTCCGAACAAATTACATAATATTAAGCAAAAAGATAAAAAAATAGAAAAACAACGCAGTGGTGTTAATTGTAATGGTGACATTTTTAGTGGTCTACCATAGGAGCCTGGGCAAAAGTTAAATTAAAACGCATCCCTTAAATTAAAATTGACACGCATCATTTAAATCTTATTCGTTAGCGCAAATACACTTTGATTACTAAAATTATTTTAAAATAAGTTTATTTACATGTGTAAATAAAAAATAAATAAATAAGTAAATATACGTTTGTACTGCAGTTGAACCTCCATTATCCGGGCCTCTATTAACCGGGTACATCTGTTAACCGGCATGCTGGTGGTTTGATTTATACCTCTATTAACCGTGTTTACCTCTGTTATCCGTGCTATTATTTTTTTCCCTCTATTAACCGTGCTTCACCTCTATTATACGTGCAGCACACATATTTATTTGCTTGTTTTTTCTTTTCACCTACATAGAAAGAGTTAAAATTCGGGTAAAATAAATAACTTCTATTAACCGTGTTTTCGATTATCCATGCTGAGGCCGGTCCCGTGCAGCCCTTATAATCGAGGTTTAACTGTATTTAAAAAAATATGCATAACTTTTTAATCCAGCTTCAACAGAATGTTGTGAGAATAAGGTAGGAATCACACTATGATAATTTAAAAGTATTTCCATAACCATAATATGATAATATTGAGATCAATTGGGAATCTTTATATGATAATCTAATTAAAAAAAATATAAAAATATGGGTGTCACAACAATAGAATATGGTTGCAGCAATCATAAATCCAAAAATGTATGATGCTCTTCGAATATGGTTACCCCAACCATATTGTTCTGTACGTAAAGCGGCGTGCCGTTCAAGATAATTGATTAACCGGATGGATTTAGAATGCTTAATCATCGGCTATCACAAGCACAAAATGTTATTTAAGTCATATAAAAAATGTTTGAAAATATTTTGCCTCAAAATATCGGAAATTTTCAATTCCTCCTATGCAAGTAGTTTTCACAAATTCCTATACTGAAAGAATTGTCTGTAAGATATTAATGAAATTTTTTATAGAAGCAATGAATTTACACCGAAATTCGTCTATTGAAACTTTTCATTAAATTAATGATAATTCTTATAAAATTGTTTGAAAAATATTATTTAATTTATTATTTATGGAACATATTATTTAATTATTACAAAATGTTTTACTAACTTTTTTGCTAACTTTTTTTTGAGTGTACATACAGTACATAGTTTTGAAACTCATAAACTGCATAAACTAACTTCTTATAATTTACACTTCTAAAAACTTCAACTAATTCTAGATATTCTTCACACATACCTTCCAAACATATATCAAATTGTAAATTCTTTTGTAGACGTATTACCAAAAATAACTTACCAAAAAATATTTCTAGGTTAAGACTGTAAAAAAAAGGTGAGATATTTAGCACAAATGCATGCGTGTCATGACATTTGCCACTAATGGCTATATATACTTTGTACGTTTTTCTTGGCCTGAGTTCATTTTATGTAATTTTGTTAACTCATAGTCATATACCAAGTTGTCAGCAGCAGCAAATGAAGTCATTAGCAATGAGTTTTGGATGGTCAAACATCCATGCATAGAGCCAGATAGCTGAAAAGATGTATGGACGGACGAAAAATGAATAGCATTTTAAGACTAGGTGTCAAATGCAACACATTTACAAGCAATAAGTAACAACATAATTTTCTTACATACTCTTAATATAATTTACTATTTAAAAAAGTAAATTTAAACAGATTTTCATTTGGGGGGGCTTAACAAAATTTAACCCTCTAACTGAATCATATTTTTTTTATTGGCAAATACAGCAAACCCCGGTTAAGACGAACTCCAAGGGGCCAAAAAATGAAGATTTCCTTGGGCAGGAATGAAATCCGGATAGGGACACGCCTACATCAGATTGTTTTTCACAATTTGTTAAATAAGTTTTGGGACTTTAGCACATTTAATTACTATAAATGCAATTAATGTTTATCCCGATGAAAATAAATTTAAATTAAATAGTTTTTAGTTATTCATACGTGCCTATAGGTTCTACACTGTGGGCAATAATGAGTCTCCACTCATAAGCATTGTAACAAATTTCCATTTCTAGAATTGCTTGTCGATGTATATTTGGTCCCAGGGGCCAAGAGATAATTTGAATTAAAAAATCTAGCCAATTATTCGTATTTGCGTTGAAAAAAGTCCAAGTTTTGAGAAAAGGAGTCTAGCTGGTTTTTGGGTAATCAAAATAGAATCATTTGACACAGTGGGCAGTGGACCAGTAGGCAATCAAAGATAACGCATCATTTAAACTAGTTCTATGTTTATGTTTCTATTGTGTGACTGGAACGTTTTTCGAGTGCTGTAATGGTATTTGAGCAATTAGAGCAGCACGTGCACAAGCTTAACTCTTAATTTTTATTTTTTTCATAACAGTTACGGAATTCACTTGTGTGATAACTTTTTTATGAGTGTAGTACTAGTCCATGAAAATATAACTTATAATTTCAGATTAACATTCCTACTAGTTGCAAAATTACAGCATATCAAACCAGAGTTTTCTTGTACTTTTGCATACATTTTGTTTACATTTTTAATTGGTTTTTTTCTTAAAACATGTTTTTTCAAAAAGTTGTTCCACCTTTTCTTCTGAATTGAAAAAAAATAAAAAGGCAGATATTCTCCATAAAATTCTCTACAAGGTTTTTTATGTCCTTTAATTTTTTACATTTTTTTTTTAATGAAAAAAAAAGCAAAAACGAAACACTAGAATTGTATTGTGAAAAATATACCAAAGTACGTGAAACGCACAGAAAATGAACAAAAAAATAGGCTAAAATTTAAATTAAAACCACAAAAAAATAAATAACGTAATACATTTAAATATTATAGGCCTTAAATATTTAATTTTCATTGTTTAATGTATATATTGATTAATGCCATTATATGGCATATCAAATTTACCTTTTGAAAACCCATATTAAGTTTTGATCTACTGGTAGTCTAATTTCATTTTCTGTTGGTCTCATTCGGGTAAGATTCGATGACCCGAAATTTGTTTGCACAGTATTTCACTGATAGGAATTTGTGCGTAGTATTAATGAATTCCTTCATTAATTCAATGAATTTTTTCATAAAAAGTCCCCAAAGAAACGTTTCATTGAGTCAATGAAAGTTGTTTCATTAAATCAATTTTAATGAATGGTTTCATTGACCCAATGAAAATTTCATAAAGTATATGAAATTTTTCTCATTAATCCTATCATAATCGTTATGAAAGTTTCATGTGTTTAATGAATAAAATTCATAGTTTGTTTGAAATATTTTCGTTGATATTTAATAATTTGCACTTTTTATTAATTTGGTGGTTATTGAGAAATTATCATTCGTTGATATTATTTATAAGGTCTGGTCTTTATAGGATCAGCGGTATGGACAGGTTCCGAGTTATCAAATGAATTTGAAACTTGTACAGGTGTATGTTATCGCCTATATTATTCTCTTTGTATTTGAATGATATGCATGATCATGTGAAGGGTGGTTTGTTTATTGACGATATTAATATACGAGTTCTGATGTACGCGGATGATATTGTTTTATTAGCGGATGATATTAATACCCTACAGAAGATGATATATAAGCTTGAGGACTATTGCATGATTTGGGGAATGGAAGTTAATTTGACCAAATCTGAAATAATGATTTTTTCGAAGTGGTGCAGCCAGATCAAGTGTAAATGCTACCTGGAAAAATTTTATTGGAAAAAGAGATATTTCTATAAGTGCAAAGTGGAAACTATTTTTGGCAGTGTGCAGATCTATACAAAGCTATGGAGCACAAATATGGGGCTTTGCTTGATTTGATGACGTAGATAAATTGCAAAAGTTTTTTACGAAGCGAATTTTAAGATTACCTGATTGTACCCCGAATTATGTGCTGGCTTTGGAAACAGGACAAGAAGCAGGCCATTTTTACACGTACAGCTTGCACCTTCAATAAAACTATTTTCGAGTATGATCACAAAAGGCTACCGTACATTCTGTCTAAAAAAGTAATAGCTAAAAACATCTTTTGGTATGCTGATCTTAAAAACAACCTACTACAACACAACATTGACAACAACGGTATAGAACAAGATAAAATAGTTTGGAGCAATGCCTGTATTAACTTAATTGAAAAAATGAAGGTCAGGCTAAACAAGAGCACATGGCAAACGCACAGGCAAGTGAGAATATGATCTACAATATTTGGACTACTCCAAGGGGTTAACATATTGTATCGAAGGGTTTTTAACAAGATCAAATATCTATAATAATGAAGACAGGGGGGGGGGGGGGGGGGGGGGGAACTTTTATGGTTGAACGGAAGTCAATTTCGGGATGAAAACACGAGAACTTGCTCTCTGTGCAATTTAAGAGAAGAGGAAACCATTTATCACTTTTTGGGCAGATGCCCAGTGTTTAAAGTTTTTCGTAATAAAAACTTTTATAATCAAATTTTGACACATGATAATGTTATTAAAGTGCTAAATGGAGGTGAGGATACTACTTGGCAAAACCTTTATCACTATATTAAAGAATCACTCAAATATAGGAGTTTTTTAATATCTGAATTTAATTACTAGAAACAGAATTTAATTTTAATTACCAGCAAATGTAATTACTAGAAAATGTAAATTATATCAACCAATTTTCCAGCTGACGGTTTTAAACCAAGCTGTATTTTATTTATTATTATTAACTTTATAATTAAGCAAATATTTGTTAAAAATTTAAAGAAATAATAAATAAAAAATCTATATATCTATCTTATAGGATCCATAAAATATTATTATAAAAAAAGTTCGAAAAGTTCGAAAGTAAACACCACAGGCTGTTCTGCAAAATCGATCGCAGATTTTTATTAAAATCAGCCTGATTCAGCAAGTTTTCGTTACTTGAAATTGGATGACATGTAAAAAAGAAATCTAACAAGAAAGGTTTTCCCGGGGCCACCCACCAATGTCGCACAGTGGGGAAAATTCTATTGTTTCTCAACAAATTTACTAAAGCTCATAATTTTTGACGAGTTCTAAAAAGATAAAATTTGAAAAGTAGCTGATTATATTTCAGATCGAAAATTACAAATTTTGAAAATAAAATTTAGAAATATTTTAATTATTGTACTTTTTTTTAAATTATGTATATTAAGAACTTTAATGATTGAAAAAATCGTTTAAATATAATTAACAGGCATTAAAATATTAAAAGCTGAACTAAAAAATCCAATTTTAATTTATTTCTGTTTTTATTGTTTTATTTTTATAAAGTTGTTCAATCTTTCTTTATATTTTTGTTATAGTTTGTGTTAAAAGATGACATATTTTCTTATATGTCGGTACAAAAAATGTAATTTTTTATCGATTTGGCTTGGAGTTCTGTAGAACGAACGACGATTATAGTCCAATTTTTGTAGTTAAATTACGACGATATTAGAAAAAAATGTTAAATATTGTTAAGAATGTTGTTAAAAAACAGAAATTTATTATCGTTTAGCATAACGCTTTTGTGTAACATCGTCAAAACGATAACAATTTAGGTCTCGTCTTAAACAGAACTATATCGTTTTTCTTAGAAAATCTGTTCCCTGGAATTTAGTGACCAACTATTCAAATTCGTTAGGCAAACTTAATAAAAAAATATTATTTATATCAGTCTTGATTAATTCTGTTTAAAAGGAAATTTTTAGTTTTTTTTTTTTATTTCAAAATGATAGTACAAAACACGGATGTTAAAGTTGGTACAATTGTACTTTTTTTGGTACATTTTGACCTTCGAAAGTACCGTGGTACTACCGCGACTCATTTGGTACAATTTAAAAATTTCTAATTTTTCCCCTTTTTGAATTTTTATTATAGCAAAACAAATTGTGTACATTTTCATTGCATTTATTCGTTTTATGTAATGAGCGCTTAAAATATATACGACCATATCCGATTTAACGATTTATCATCATTTTGAGGAATTTGTAGAATACAATTTTGCATTTTTTTTTAAATATCGCAAGTTTGACTTCTTTTCACAAAATTTATCTGGCAGACTGGTATTGTGGTGTATAGAGCTCTTACATATATTAACACTTGTTGCAGCCAACTTCACTTTCATTTTGAATTTTTTAAAATTCTGAAGTGAAAATTAAATTATTGTTAAAGAAATGAAAAAAAAAATGCCACACAATCTTATATAAAATTATGCGAAGTTTTGACAACCCAAGTCAACTTTAATATCGAATTATTAATGGTTACTCCAGAAAATATTATTTCAGGTAAAACAAGTAGTATTGTAATTTCGATTCAATAAATAATCAATTTAGAGCTTTCAATGATGCTGAGCAACTGAAGTCGTTAAAAATTTAAACATTTGTAGTTTTTGGTCGGTAGTAGCTAATTTTCGAAATGAACTGAATTTCAATATGTTTCCAGACATTTCTAGAGTCGTTGCTGGAATTTTCTCCATTCCACACTCATCTGCAAATGTGGTAAGAGTTTTTTTCTTTTCAAAATATAATAAAAACTAAGGAAAGAAACACACTACATGTCCATTATCAATTCTCATACAGACAAAGGATTGGTTAGGATCGACAAATTCGTGCTGCTATGATGCAGAAATTCCAAATAATATATTAACTAAACAAATAATTCCATGATTTTGATCTCATATATTTATAAGACTTTTTTGTACTTTATGTTATTGTTCAGTTTTGTTTTTTTTTTGTGTACAACTGAATTTTTATGTACCTTTTTTGTTGTTTTAATAAATTAAAAATAAAAATGGTACCATGAAGGTCCAAAAAGTACAATTTTTTTTGGAGGTTGGTACAAAATTGAAAACCCATTTAACATCCCTGGTACAAAATACAATTTTTTTTCCTTATTACAAGTCGACATTTTTATTGGAAAAATTTAAAATTTTTAAAATTTTTTTAATGAATTTTTTTTTATGAAATCATAAAAAATGTTAATGAAAAAAATACCAATGTTAATGAATTTTCATTCAGTTAATGAAATTTTTCATTAAACCAATGAATCGATTTTAATGAAATCGTTTCATTAATACTCTGAAGGAAAATTCTATCAGTATACCTACACATAGAGAATTTCTTGGACGAGTGTTAATGAAGTTTTTTCACTAAACTAATGAAGTTTTCTGCATAGTGTGAATGAAAAATGTCTTAAACTTCATGAAAAAGTTTTAATGAAATAATTTGTAATGTAACTTTTTCATTAGTCGTATGAAACTTTTTATTTATTAAAAATATGAAATTATGCATTAAATTTTATGAAAAACTGCATTACTTTAATGAAAAGTTTCAATGGACGAGTTCCAGTGACAATTCATAAATTTAATGCAAAAATTCATTAAAAGCATGCAGATAATTCTCTCAGCGGAGCCAGATGTTAATGAACAGAATGCAATTTTTTTATATTGGAATTCAAAATCATCTGTCCTTTAGCCATTCTAACCAAAAATGGGTTAACATCAGAATTACTTTTCGTTGTCTAGTTGTTGTTGCTGTTTTATTTTTTTTTTTAGGGGGATTGTACAATGTATATGGAGTGTCATGATAAATTACCATAAGCGAAAAATTTGACTTTGTGTCGCTAATTGCGTAAAAATTTTCTTACTAAAATCTCTAAGTTGTTAGACAAAGTTAATACACATGTAAGCTCATATGTAGTCAATGAAGAAAAAAAAAAACAGATTTGTTAAAGTTTTTTTAAAAAAAAATTAAGTATTAAAAATGATTATTAATTTAACCAAGTGAAGTATTTTTTTAATATATTTTGTTTTTTTTTTTGTAAATAAAACTCATTAGATTATTGTCGTGAGATATGACAATGTTGAATTTTTGTTTGTTAATGTTTGTTGCAACAAATTGCTTTTCAGTTTATTTTTATTTTTTTAATTTAAGTCAACAAATTGAAACAAACAAAAAAAATATATATCTACAGCTGCTGCTGCAGCGGCGGCGGAGGCTGCTAATGCCATTTATGTCACTGTGTTATTTGTAGATTAATTGCATTTAGACACAGTTGGACATTATATAAGACATTTGGATAAAAAAAATGTGCATTGATAGTCAGATAGACGGACAGCCAGACAGACAGACAAATGTGTGACTTGATGGAAGGACGGACATAAAAACTTACAAACGGATAGAGTTTTTGTTTTTAAACTACGATATACACAAAATTGTTTAATGTTTTGCGTATTGTTGGTAGTTTGTTTATATGGGAAATTAAAAATAATTTTTATTTTTCTATAATAAACGTAAATTTTAATTTCAATGACGCCATTATTTGACCTGCAAACAAGCTAAAAATTATATTGACATCATCGTCTTTGACTTTTTATAGTTTTATGTACTTTTTTTAGTATTTGTATTATCATTTTGGATTAGGAACACTACACTCAAAAAAATACGTTAGTAGAAAAATGAGTAAAATGTCTTTTTGGTTAATTTGAAGGATCTTTTCATTTGCACCAAAGTACCGTCTTTCAAACATTTTTTTAGATAAGGTGTCATATTATTTCTCAAACGTTTTTTTTTATCCACTTCGGGATTTTTATTCAATATGTATTTTTCAGGGACCGTAATCATTATGAGTTTTATAATAAAAATTACACAATAATGATTATATTATGAGTTTTAAGGATTTTCTTCAATGGTAATGAATATTTTTGAGTAATATTAATAAAAATCAGCAATAATTATGCCCGATGGAAATAAATTTAAATAACAAATATGCAGGTGCTTGTGCAAATTTAAATGTAACTGACACTAATAGAAAACATATGATTTTCTATTGTGGATTTACTTGAATAAACGTCACTACATTGCTAGGTCTGTCAAAAAAACAGAGTAGTATTTGGAAGATGACAAAGCCAATTGTGACAATATTTTGTTGTTGTTTTTGTTTTTTCTTTGATATTTTAAATTTTGAATCTCGCTCCTAGACGAGGACAAGAAATTCTCATTGAGTTTGTGATTTAACATAACAAATATCTCTAGAAATTCTAATAACAAAGTCCCCTGAAGATTTCCTTGGTCAGGAATGAAATCCGGAGAGGGACACGCCTACATCAGATTGTTTTTCACAATTTGTCAAATAAGTTTTGGGGACTTTAGCACATTTAATTACTATAAATGCAATTAATGTTTATCCCGATGAAAATAAATTTAAACAATTATTATTTTTGAGCAAAAAAAATGCAACTCAAAAATAATTATTATTTATGATTATTATTTTTTTTTACTACTCAAAAATAATCATTACTATTGAAGAAAACTTTAAAAATCAAAAATTTAAAAATCATGACGGATATGCAAAGATTGTCAAAAAATAATAATAATGGTGCAATAAATTTTTTTTATGTCTGTTCTAAGTGATTGATTTAAAAAAAACGAACAATAATCATTATTTACGGTCCCTGGTATTTTTTCATTGCTTCTATAGAGGAACCAGCTCTTTCATTCAATTGATGTATAGATTCATCTACTAACTTCTTAATTTTCCCAGCATTTGCTGAAACAATTCTCTTATTGCCACCACTTAATGATTGTTTTCGTATAGAACTTTTATCGCTGATAGAATTACGATCATTATTTTCATTATTCTCATCAGTCTTCATCATCTTCGACTTCTTCACCTTTATCTTCTGGTTCGTCTTACTCTTCCTCCTCCTTCACATTGTCTTCTTCTTCGCCATTCTTGTAAATCAAGTATACTATTTCTTAGCAAATTTTTTAGCTGAAATTGTGTTTAGTTATACCTATTCAGTTTCGAACTAATGTTTTACTAATGTTTTACTAATGTTTTACTAATTTAGTGTGGACGAAAACCAGTTTGAAACATATACGCAGAATTAAATAGATGTAGCGGCATAGAGACGAAGAAACTTATACTTAAAAGTACAACTCTTGTAAGACATATAAGAAAATCGAACATGGAAGATTTTGTTATATGTTTTCCATACAAAAGGACGCCAACAACAAAATTGTTGATCTCACTAACTCAAATATTGTGTCGATTGCGGCTTGGCAAAGAAATTGATTATTAATTGAATTAAAGACAAAATAAAATATTTAAAGTGCGCCCGGAAGGCTAGTTTGTAGCGTGCTGGCTTATCAGTGAGGGGGTCGTGGCTTCGATTCCAACCAGAGGCACTGGTCCGTTTTCGCTACAACACGCCGAAAGCCATAGTAGCTAGTGCTCGGTTAGGGTAATAGGATATAATTTGTAATTATGTGATTATTAATTAATAAAAAAAAAAAAACATATTTAAATTTAATAAAAACAAAATGTGTATTTGTAAACTAAATTTGTATAGTGGCAATTTATGGAATATGGGAAAATTGCATACAAATATACCTATAGATAGACAGACTAAAGCGAAAGAGAAGGACACACATCTTAAGCTATGTACAGTAGAGTACCCATAAATGCAAAGTTGTTTTTTTTCTCGCTCCCCGCACATTTTATGATAGATTGGGTGTAAAAAATAAGATCTGCGAAAAAACTTTTTTTCTATCGCGCAAACAGGCCATGAGATTTTGCCTTTTGACCTCAAAAATGGACTAAAAATGGTTAATATTTTTGTTGTGCTACAGCGTTTTAAATAATCGGTTTTTTGTTAAAAAGTGTTATTAGTGTTATTATGGAAAAGAAAACAAAAATTAGTTTTCTCATACATACTTTTTACCTACATGTGAAAAATCGTGATATTTTCGCGGTCAAAATCAAAATATTGGATTTTTTTTTTTAACCGCTCTTATTAATTTTCGTTGGGGCGATATTTTTGTTTGCTATACATCAGCAAATAGAGTATTAACTGTATCTTTAGGAAAAGTTTGGTTTTTTTTTAAAAAATATATCGTCTATTTCATGAAAAAATGACAAAAACCATACTATGGATAAAAAAAATCTTTTTTTCTATTATTATTCTCTAGAATGCTATACAGACACTAACAAAGTGTTCACTTATGACCATCAACATTCAAAATTTGTTTTATATATTTGTTACTTAAAATGAATTTTTGCTAAAACTTTATTTAAAATGAGAAAAGGTAATTTTTAAATAAAAATAAGGAACAATTTGTTCGACTCGACTACAAATTTTTTTTTTGTAAATATAAATTTAATTTTATATATTAATTTTAATTTTTTATATCATTGCACAATTAAAGGTCGAAAAAACATAATTTTTATTTTAATAAAAATTATAACAAACTTGTGAAAAAAGGCAAAGTACCGCCTAGTTTACTTCCCCTGTTTGTTTACAAACTTAACAAAACATAAAAAGGAGGAAAAAAACAAAAACGTGTATTGAATATTTACCAAAGGTAGACATACACACAAACAAGTTTTCAATTTATTTTTTGATCAATGGTTATAATCTTTAACTTCAAAATCATATGTATATTAGTTCTCATGTAGTGAGTAAACTAGTTCATATGAATGCTTGATGTTTGACATGGGATTGTTACCGCTTTCAAAACGTGTTCTGATGATGGGAACCTAGAAAATTCCCGAAATAGATCTATCAACACATTCCTGAAAGGGTCAAATAATAAATTTGAAAACAAAAACTCTATAGATTATTTGTTAGGACAATATCCTAATGAAGAAATATAGAGTATATGGCCTCGAACTTGAATAATTTTCATTTTCATTGCACAATTAAAGGTCGAAAAAACATAATTTTTATTTTTAATAAAAATTATAACAAACTTGTGAAAAAAGGCAAAGTACCGCCTAGTTTACTTCCCCTGTTTTGTTTACAAACTTAACAAAACATAAAAAGGAGGAAAAAAACAAAAACGTGTATTGAATATTTACCAAAGGTAGACATACACACAAACAAGTTTTCAATTTATTTTTTGATCAATGGTTATAATCTTTAACTTCAAAATCATATGTATATTAGTTCTCATGTAGTGAGTAAACTAGTTCATATGAATGCTTGATGTTTGACATGGGATTGTTACCGCTTTCAAAACGTGTTCTGATGATGGGAACCTAGAAAATTCCCGAAATAGATCTATCAACACATTCCTGAAAGGGTCAAATAATAAATTTGAAAACAAAAACTCTATAGATTATTTGTTAGGACAATATCCTAATGAAGAAATATAGAGTATATGGCCTCGAACTTGAATAATTTTCATTTTCATTATTTAAGATTTTTATAATTATTTACCTTATTACAGCTGTATATAACTCATCACAGTTTGATTTAAATATTCTATGAATTTCTTTTTTGAAAAATTGTTTGATGGTAAATTTTTATAATGATTTTAAATTGTATGGGTGATAAACTGCTTCTGCTCTTCCTGGTGCGTCAAAACAGCATTAAATCGCGTAATGAGAGCTATTCCACTTTCCGCTATGTCATTTACAACTAACAATAAAACTTTCATTTAGTCCACAAGTATAAGGATCGCTAATCAAAAATTTTTTATCAATACTTGTTATTTCTTCATAATATAATAATATAAATTCGTAAAATTAATTTTTTAGTACCATCTTTCCGTTTAATTGGAATTTGAAATTTTTAATAAATCACAATTAATTCACTTGTAACAATATCAGTACTGTTTTTAACATTTTTTTTCGTCTTGCAATAAGCGGAAAAGTCTACCAAGTACATATATTTTATTTGGAAGCACTCGCCCATCGAATCTACTTTTTTTTCTTCATACAAGCATGAACGATTTAACATTGAAATTTGCAAAAGTAAATGAGTTTTAAATACTTACCTATTAAATGGACACTTTTTGCTAAGCCACTTTCCATATCACAAACTTTTTTTCTAATGCGAAATATGTTATTAAATTGAAATATGTTCTTAAAGTGATACCGATTAAAACAAGTTATAAAAGTTTGAAAATTTAAGTTATTAAATTTGACAGCTCTATGTTAACTTTGTTGATTTTGGTTTTTAAATAACTTAAGGTATGTAGATTGAGAAAAATAACGATTTTGCATTTTAAAAATAAAATTGCAAAAAATCCGTTTATTGAAATAAAAAATGTTTATGCTTTGCGGTATTTACACACATTTACCTAACTTTTTTTATTTTGCAAAACCCTTTTAGTTTGCAATTTCGGGGAGCCAAATATAGAAATCTTTAAATGTCTCCATTTTGAGTATATATGTGATAAACATAGAAATTAAAAAGTCCTCGATTAGATCTTTGGCTATTTCTCAAAGAACGGACGATATTCATCTAAAATAAAATGGAAATATAATTGAGACTTTTTAGAATTTTTAGAAACTGAGGCTATAAATGTAGATTTTTGTTTATCCATTGTATGGTTTTTGTCATTTTGTCATGGAATAGACGATATATTTAAAAAAACCAAACTTTTTCTAAGACTACAGTTAATAGCCTATTAGCTGATGTATAGCAAATAAAAATATCGCCTAACGAAAACTAACAAAGATATCAACCATTTTTAGTTCATTTTTGAGGTCAAAAGTCAAAATCACATGGCCTGTTTGCGCGATAGAAAAATTTTTTTTCGCACATCTTATTTTTTACACCCAACCTATTATAAAATGAGCGGGGAGCGAGTAAAAAAACAACTTTGCAATTTTCATATATTTCATGGGTACTGTAATGTAGAGACGGTTGTCAGATCTTACAATATTGTCAGAAAAATGTTCAGAAAATGTCTAACAATAGTGACATGTACATTGTAAGACAATAATATTGTCAGACATCCAACATTCATGTGAACACTCAGTCGCCAAGAGGCTCCCAGTCGACAACAGGCTCTAAAGCCGGGAAAAAACCAACACCCAAACAAAGATCCAACCGCAAAAAGATAGAATCCTGCTGGCGGTGAAGCGCCCAATCCTTCACCCAAACTTTGCGGCGTTTTTTTACTTTTTTGTCTTCATCCTCGCTACTTTCTAATACATATGTATGCAGCTAAAATCGTTGCAATTGCTTTTTTTGTTCCATGACAATTAATATTACTACTTTTTCAATTTGATTAAACACACAATTGCCAATTAATAATTTCTTTCAAATGCTTTGACAGTTCTGGCAATGTCTAACAAGAGAACTGGCAATTTTTGCCATTTAAGAATCTGATAATTTTCGTTTTTTAGAAAATACACTCATTCTTCTCTACCCCGCCTTTCACAATTAAAATTAAATAAAAATTGCATATTAATTATAGTATTAATTGCAATTGTCTGAAAAAGACGTTAAAATTCAAACTCAAACAAAAATCAAACTTTGCTCTCTGGCAATTCTTCACTAACTACGTAAGCGCCATCTATCGAATATACAAAGAATATATCATAGATGTGGCATCACTTACAACATATGGGAAAACAGTGGACATTAGAGTGAGGTAAGTTTCTAAAAATAGACCTGTTGTGTTGTTGGAGTTCTACTTGAATAAAACTAGTTTTAAAACAAAACTCGACCTGACGATAGCTCAGTGCGCTAAAGCGCTCTGTCTTACGTGTAGTGCGAGTGCATTTGTCATTAGAAATCAGTTTATCTTTACCTCGGTCAGTGATTGCACAGAAAATTTCATATAGACGCAATCGAACAAATAAAAACATAACAAATATTACATTATTCAAAAAAAAAAAGGGTCACTGACGAAGGTTCAATACCAGAAACTGCGCAGTCTGATTCAGAAAATTGAAAATTTACAATGTAGTTACGATTTTTAGAAAATACACTCATTCTTCTCTACCACGCCTTTCACAGATAAATTTATTGTTTGACAATTGTTTGACAATGAAATTTAAAGGTTTTCTTACAATCGTCTGAACTGACAATTTACCTTTTGCTAAAAATGTTTCATTGTCAGTACATTGCCAGCACATTGCCAGATCTAACAATATTGTAAGATCTGACAACCGTCTATACATAGCTTTAGCCAATTTTTTATATTTCCAATTTCTATTTGCAAAAAAAAAAATTTTATTTGTGTGCATGTCATATTTTGTTATTTTGTTTTTTTTTTTTGGTTCTGGAAATATCTACGGCATTTAGCTTCAGTCCAAATTGTCATCATTCAGATAAACATCGATGTAAGTGGTTGAAATATATATTTCTTTATGTTATATATAATTATTTCTATATATTTTTAGATATTAAATTAATTCAAGTCGTCAATGTATGGACATTATTATTCTTTTTTAATATATTATCAATAGTTTCTTCTGCTTTACATTTTTTCTTCTATCCTGCATTCTTTACACAAAAAAGTGATTTCTTCAGGTTTATCTGTCCAAAAAATTAATTTTTGATGCAAATGAAATTTTTGTTCTGTTTAATTAATAAAACTCATAATTTTTCATAATTTTTTGTTTAAAAAACTGCTATGCTTTCCACTTTGCATAAGGCGTATATACACGTCTTTGCTGCTTTTTGTCGACGCAACACACGCAGATTTTTTTTTAACTTTTGCTACGCAGTAGGTTAAATAAATTTCTACAATAATAACTAAAAATAACTCTTAACTTGTCGTTCAGTGTAAATAATTTACTACTTCCTTTACATATAATAGTTTTGGAGCTTTTTGGTGTATTGGCGTTGTTTCACTTGCAGCATCCAAAAAAAACTCTGCAACTTCATTTATTATTAAATCTTACAGTTTTTTGCCTTTAGCTTCTTTATATTTATATTTATATTTTTTTGGTTAAATGCAATTTACTTTGACTCCCCACAAAAATAAAACAAAATTTTAAAATATTTCAGAAAACAAATTGTCTTTAGTCATCTGTTGCATAGTAAGTTAGTAGACGAACAAATGTATTTGTTGTTTTGGCAACACCTTCAAATATGTCTAAACAACAAATTTTTTTTCGTCTATTTACATTTTTTTCATCTGACTTTTACTAGGACCGTGTGCGCATGATCACTTTTCATAAATATCATTGTGGTCATTTGTAATAGAGAGTATATATGTTGCATTGCAGTTGTATTTGGTGTTACTACATTGTTTGCCAGACGCACAACCATACACTTCATTGTGGTAAATTTTTGCTAACAAGCAACCTGTTGTTTTGACTGTGAAGCTATGGGAACTACGTTTTCCGAAAGGTAGCTAAAGTTTGTTAAGTCTTATAATTGAGTTGTGAGAACACAGAAAAAACTAATACTTTAATTAAATTAGTTGTTATTTCAATTAAAAGTTTAATTGAATTTGGTATTATTAAGGAAATTGTAGTATCAATTGAAATTAATTTTATGCGTGTACTTAGTTCCCTATAAGTTTTGTAATTCTTGAGCTCATCATTTAAATTCCACAGTCCTACAAGAAACTGACCTTCTTTTAAGGACTACTATGTCGGTGTCTACTAATCGCTTAAATTTTCAATTTGTTGTTGTTACTTCGCATTGCACTTCCAAAAAAAATGTATAATTTGTTTTTTACACCATCAACAACAACAAAGTGTTTCGATTTATGTTTGCCACAAAACAACGCAAAAAATATGTTGCACCAACAACTTTAATATTGTTATTGTTTGGCTAATGCTGCTACAAGGCATAAAGAGTCCAGAATAGTGTTGCTTATTAGTAAAACTGAATGCATCTAAACAACGCAACATTTACGCCCAACTTCTTACTAAAGGCATTTTTTCTAAATTTTTTTCTTTTACTATTTTGTTGGAATAATTCCATCTGTACAAATAGTAGACAATTCTATGTTTGTAACAAAGTGTATACACTCAAAAAAGAAGTCAGTAAAGTCAGCAAAATTTTTGCTGAGAGGACCCTTGCAGAAAAATTGCTAATATTAACAAAAAAAAATTAATAAATTCAGCAAAAATTTGCTAAACTTAGCAAATGTTTTGCTGGTATTATCAATGTTTCTGCAAAGATCCTCTCAGCAAAAATGTTGCTGACTTTACTGACTTTTTTTTTGACTGTATATGTGTCTCTGAATGTTGGCCTGTCCGCCTGTTCATCCATTACGACCACTTGTTGCTCTTTTATTCATTCAATTTGTCAGCTTGAAAAAAAGTGCAAAAAAAACTCTTTACACAAAAAAAAAAAAATTTTTTTGCAAATAAAGAAAAACACTAAAGGAATCATTTGCTGCAACAACATGGTGTTTGGCCATAAATGTTAGTAATAATGTTGAATTGAAGTTGTTGAAGTTGTTGTTGTTACTTTAAGTCCATGTACAAGTACTCTCTCTGTGCATTTGAAATTGTAGTAATATGCATATCGAGTCAAAAGGTTATCGTTCAATAATGCAACATACAACATAAGTACGATTGACTGCTGCTTATAGAGCAGCTAAAGTTTAAAGCTTCTCTATAGCATATAGAATACAGTGGTTTCGACGGGAAATTGGGCAAACTTTTTTTAACAATATTTGTCAACTGGCTACCCGTCAAAAACAAAAAAAAAAACTGATATGAAGCTTTATATAGGGTTATTTTCTTTAATATGGCCACGATTAAATTGTATCACATTAGATCTAATTGTATCATATTCGATTTATTGAGATACAATTAGAAGTGATTTAAAACGGGTTTGTTTGAATTTTGTCCTCATTCAATTTAATCAAATGATACGTTATACTCGTAATATAAGATTATATCTAATTTAATATAATAAGATAGAGTATGGTCCATATATTACCCAGCAAAACTTTGGTAATGGATGCGATAAAGTAATGCATTACCTTGTAATGTATACTCCTTACATATGTCATTGTTTTCCAACAAAAAGTTATGAGTTAGCGATAATGAGTTATATAATGCAATACTTTGTAATAAATACTCCTTACGTGCAGCATTATTTTGAAATATAGAGTAATGAGCTACTAATAATTGGACACGCATGGGTTACATTGTAATGATACAACATTACCTTTTACATTATTTCAAACCATAAAATAATGACTTACCTATCATCGATTACATAATGCATGAAATATAAACGTAAAGTAATGATTAAAATGTTTTCTTAAATCTATATTTAGACACATTACTTTGTAATTTTTTGTAAGCATGAGAGTAAGTTATATGTTTTTAACATCACAAACTAAAACTCGAAGCACAACAACTCATTTACATTTTCAGCAACCCATTATTATTTTGACGATAGCTCAGTTGGTAGAGTTCTCGCCAACAACCAGAAATCCTAGGTTCGAATCTCGGCGCGAACACGTTATTTATTTAATTAAAAAAAATTGTTTGTAATATTTTTTTTTTTTTTCTAAATTTGTTTTTATGAAAATCTATTTATAGATACATTACTCTTCCAAAATCTATTTATAGATACATTACTCTTAAAAAAAATTGTTTGTAAAATTTTTTTTCTTTATAAATTAGTTTTTATGAAAATCTATTTATAGTCACATTACTCTTCCAAACCCGCCTCTAAAATTTATCAGTGAAGCAAGGTGTATTGTAATACATGAAGCCTTATGGCGATACATTACTTTATACATTATTTGGTAATATGTGGTTTTGCTAGGTATTTTATATATAAATAGCATATGGATCCTTCTTATTTTCAAAACATTAATACAAAGTCTTCTTATATAACTCGAATATAACTTGTTAATATGGCGAAACTATGTTAAACATCTAATTGAGGGGCTTATTGTAAAAACTTTATAAGCCACATTTTATTTTTGATTTGTTTTTGCCTTTTAAAAGGTAAAAAGATGTAAAACTATGACTCTTGCAGGACGTTTATACTCTTGGTACTTGAAATAAGTACTTAAGCAAGATTTCTATAAAATATTAATCAATATATGTCTAGCGAAAATCCATAAAGCAATAAATGTGGCATATCCAGTTTTTACAATAAGCCCTTCAATTTATTACAGTTTTCAAGTTCCAACCGAGTTTGTTGTATTTATTTACCATTTCCGTTGAAAATACGAAAATTTTAAATAAATTATAAAGTGTTCTATTTGAAATACAGAATATTTTGTAATTGATATTGAAAATTGTCATTTGTTCAGAAGTTATAAATTCATTAAGAATTTATTTTAAATTTTTAAATGATAGTGCAAATATTCAGAATTTATTTAAGGTTTTTGCGTTATTAAACATTTTAGTTAAAATTTTCTCAATTTAAAATAATAAGTTACAATTTAATCTAATTGTTGCAAGTTCTAATGCAAAATTCCAATTATGTTTGTAATTTTTAAATTTCAGATAAATAAATTAAGTTCTCTGCTTAAAATTTTTAATTGAAAAATTGCAAATGAAAATATCCTTTTAAAACTTTGTTTAACTCAATTACATTAGAAATTTTAAAAATTTTTAATTACAAACGACACTTTAATTTGTAATGTTTAACATGTCCAAAGAGAAATTTAAGTTTAAATTTAACATTGTCATTAAACACTTTAGATTCGATGTAAAACTAAATTTTAATATAATACCATATATAATCATACGTAACATTGTATTAGGGCATATTAAATAATATATGGAATCATATTAATATATGCCGCAATCAATCGCTATATATTAAGATATTGATATGTATGAGACCATATCAAAAATTTTCGAAAATACAAATCCAAAATATAGTTATATATATCCATATTAAGTCACACTCCAATTAATTTCTGTTGAAATTTATTAAACTGCAATCCTATTATAAGTTGGGTAAATTTACTCTATACTCGTGTAAGTTGGTGAACAAAACTTGTGTAAATTTACTATGTAAGTGCGTAAAAATGTAAATAAATTTAGAAAAAAATAAGTAATTTTACCGCATTTTCATGTAAAAAAACATGTTGTTCATACACGGATAAAATACGTAAAAATACATTTTTATATGCGTAAAAACCCTCCAAAAAATTGGTATATTTACCTTGGGGTAAGACTTTCTGTCAGCACAAAAATTTTTTGAAATAAACCATTTAAAATTTATTTTGAAATTTATTTTTAGAATTAGTTTTATTAATGTATATAACACATTAATAAAAATTTAACAATTAATAGTTCTATATAAGTGGTTGCTACATATACAGAGCTTTGAATATTGAATTTTATTTTGATTTAATTCCTTAAAAATCAAATCTATTTGTTTTTAAATCGAATGAATTTTTCTTAATCAATTACAGAGAATTCATTGTTGGGAATTAACTAGTAGGCAAGTCAATCAATTTAGCTTATTCGATTTTATCAATCATTGATTTCAATCATTGCGAACTCAACCGTTGAGTTTAATCGTGGAAAATTCAATCGATTTAAAAACCGCTAAATTGAAAAAATGCCAATATTGGAAAAAAATCGCCAAAAATTAAAAAAAAACTTTAAAACTGATGAAAAAATCGATAAAAAATAAAGAAAAAAACGATAGTATTTCAAAAATCGATTGAATTCAGTGATAAAATGGATCGAATGATGAAAAATTATTGATGTCTCTAAAACAGATTGAGACCAATTGAGAATTCATTCGATTTGTAAAATTGTGATTTGAGAATTCAATCAGCAATCAATAATTATTAATTTTTTTCAGCTCTTTTAATTTGTATTATTTTTTTTTTTCAATTTAGAAATACCAAAATACTTATTACTATTTAGTAATATACTAATAAGTTAGTACACTCAAAAAAAAAAGTTTGTAAAGTCAGCAAAAAATTTTGCTGAGTCAGCAAAATTTTAGTCAGGAGGGTGCTAGCAAAAAAATTGCTAATGTCAGCAAAATCTTTTGCTGAAAATCAGCGAGCTGATTTTTAGCAACAAAATTAGTAGATTCAGCAAAAGTTTTGCTAACACTTAGTAGATTAGAAATACAAAAGCCTTGCTAAAAATTAATAAATTTTTTGCTGAATTTTAGTAGACTGCAAAAACCCAAAAAAATTGTAATTTAGTTAATATATTTCCTGAAAATCATAAAACATATTTTTGTGATTCTTTTAAAAATAATTTACAATAATTACGAAATTTAAAAATTTTCATTTTCCCACATTGATGTCATGAAGTAATTTAATATCTGAAAATATATAGAAATAAATATCTATAACATAACAAAAATTTTCTTTCAACTACTTACATCAATGGTTGTCTAAATGATGCTATCTTTTAAGGACGCAACTGCCGAAGATAATTATAGAAACGAAACGAAAAAATAAACAAAAACAAACGAAACGAAAAAAACAACCCTTTTTTCACTCCATCCGATCTCCTTACTATTTATACCAGCTATATCCGGCCAAAAATGGAATACAACTCTCATATATGGGCAGGGGCTCCATTGTCTATTCTGAAGCTTCTGGACCGTGTTCAGGGGAGGGCGGTGAAGCTTATCAATGACAGTAGTGTATCCAACTCTATTGATTCATTGGAGCATCGTCGGAATGTGGGTTGTGTGACACTTTTCTATCGATATTACCATGGGAGATGCTCATCTGAGATAAGTGAACTTATTGCACGAGCCCGAGTTTTTATTCGTAATACTCGCTTATCTCGTAGAGCACATCCGTTTGTAGTTGATTGTCCTGTGTTTCGCACAACGCATTACAGAGAAAATTCGTTTTTTAGTCGAACGATTCGTATGTGGAACAAACTTCCCGCAGAAGTCTTCCCTGTTACTTACAATTTAGAAAAATTTAAATCAAATATCCACAAACACTTCTCCCTCTTTCCTCCTTCCCATACCTTATTTTCCTGATCAATACAATGCACTGCATGAGTAGGGGGCATCCCCTGAGTATTGGTTAAATTAAAAAAAAAAAAAAAAAAATAAGAAAAAGGAACCATACTAAGATGTGTGTCTTTGTCTTTCGCTTTACTCTGTCTACATGTCTGTATATGTTTGTTTGCAATTTCACCACACTAGATTATTAATCTATTAACATTTATTATAGAAATACATATTAAATTTAAATATTTTCTTTTGTCTTTTATTTTATTAATAGACAATTATTTTCACAACCCGGTGACAACGCAAAATTTAAGTTGTTTTAATCCTCAAATTTGTTTTATGTATGAAAAAGAGATACAAAAGTCTTCCATGGTTGATTTTTTTATATGTCTTATTAGAGTTGTACTTTTTAGTATAATTTTCCTCTTCTCTACTACATCTTGACATGCCGCGACATCTGCTTCATTGTGCGTATATCTTTCAATCTGGTTGTCCTCCACACTATTAATGTGCTTATCAGCACAATTTTTTTTTAGCAAAATTAATTAGTAAAACATTAGTATATTAGTAAAGCATTAGTATAAAACAGTTAAGTGCTGAATAAGTATAACAAAAATTTTAGCTGAAAACACGATTTTAGCAAAAAAATTTGCTAAAAAATAGTATACCTGATTTACAAGAAGTTTTACCATCTTTTGTACTAACTTATTTTTTTGAGTGTATATTAACAAAATAATACAAATTATAGACATAATGTGTTTAATTGTAAACACATAATGGGTAAAAATAATGTAAGTGTGTATTAATTACTTATACAAAAAAGTTTTTTTATTTAATTTAGTTTTATTTATTTATTTTTAGATTCTTTATTTTTGTCCATACTAGTAAACGCATACACTAAAAAAAACAAGTTAGTAGAAAAGTTAGTAAAACTTCTTGTAAATAAGGTATACTATTTTTCATCAAAACTTTTGCTAAAAATAGGTTTTCAGCTATAATTTTAGTTATACTTATTCAACATTTAACTGTTTTGAACTAATGTTTTACTGATATTTTACTAATGTTTACTAATTTATTTTGCTAAAAAAATTGTGCTGATAAGCACATTACTAGTGTGGACGACAACCAGATTGAAAGACATATGCAGACTCAAGTAGATGTCGAGGCATGTCAAGATATTATTTAGATATTACATTAATTTTGTCGTCAATGTGGGAGTATGAACATTTTTATATTTTGTAACGTATTGTAAATTATTTTAAAAAGAATCACAGAAATATGTTTTATGGATTTCAGCAAATAAATTAACTAAAGTACAATTTTTCTATAAATTTTTTTAATTTTTTTATCTGCTAATATACAGCAAAAATTTTATTTAGTTTTAGCACGGGTTTTTTAATTTCTAATCCACTAAGTGTTAACAAAACTTTTGCAGAATCTACTAATTTTGTTGCTAAAAGTCAGCTCGCTGATTTTCAGCAAACGATTTTGCTGACATTAGCAATTTTTTTGCACTGACTAAAATTTTGCTGGCTCAGCAACATTTTTTGCTGACTTTACTAAACTTTTTTTTGAGTGTAGGTAATGATATGTCACTATTTTGCGCTACATTCAAATGTAAAAATAATGAGATTTGTAATGAGAATTGTAAGTAATTGACATTACCAAATATGTACTTATAAAACCACTTAATGTAATTATATAACCAGGTAATGCTTTTCTACACTGGGGTAGTGGGCAGAAGAGATTTGTACTCTAAATGCTGCTGCACCCAAAGATGACACATTAGCCTCAAAAAGTGTGGTCAGACCGATTATTTTGTAGGCCGCTATTAGGTGGTGGCCTTCACTCTTAGAGGAATATTATATCGGGAGACTGGAAACAGCGGCTAGGAGCGATTAGATCGGCATCTACAACGGTAATAGACCCAATACTCTCCGTAAGCCGAATAGAAGTTCGGGAGAGATATGAGGCGGTCAGGCTCTCTCATCTCAGAAATGGAATGTGATAAAGGCATGAAACAACTTTTACGTTTTGTCTCCATTTTGAAGATTTTTAAAGTGAAATATGATAGATAACATGGCGATTGATGATTTTACTAAATTTATTGTATGGAAAACGACGATTTTTAAAAATGTGGATATTTTGTTAAATACTTTCAATTTTATTACGAAAATCGGAAAGATTTTTCATATGAAGGGAAATCCAAAAATTTATGCTTCATACGCAAAACGCACGACGATTTGTGAAAATTTGTATACGCCAGAATAGCTTTCCGAGATGAACTCAGATTCCAACTTTTAGTATGATATGTAAATAAACTTGAAAAGTATAGTACATGTGCCGAAAATGTTTATATTGGAAAAAGCTTTTTTATAACAAAACCCCTACTTTTGTTACAAATCTTTTTCAAAGGTATTCCACATATCATGCTAAATGTTTGACTCTGAAAATTTGGAAACATACTGTTGAAATGTATTTACATATCATACTGAAAGCTGCACTTCGTGGTCATCCTGGAAAGCTATGCTGCCATTTAAAATGTTTGACAAATCGCTGGGAAACACCCCCCACCAACCCAAATGATGTTTTTCAATACAAAAATGTAAAAAAGATTAAAAATTAATTAAAAATACTCTAAGTTACCCCACCCCCAAAAATCTTTTCCTGGATCCGGGCCTGAAAAAATAGAACTGGTCAAAATATCAAGAAAATTGGTTTTAAAAGCAAATACGCAATATGATCTAAGAAATCAGTGATAGAAGATCTTAATTGTGTTGAAATAGATAAATATGTTTTCAAATTGATGTCAAAATTTCTTATATTTTATGTTGATAGTTTAAAACATTTTTATTATTTTTCCGTTATTTGTTCGATTAATCGAATAATTTTGAAAAATTATAGTTTTTCTGATCAAATAAAATACCGAATAAATGACAACTCTAACTTAACTCCACCAAAAGTAAATAATATAACAGGACTATTACCCAAAAAGCTTCAACAAAGCTCTCCTCTTCATCTATCCTTTTTTAAATGGGCCGCAGAAGTGCCTTAGAAGCTCTGGAAGAAGCAATAAACAGTTTTACTGCTTGCAGTATATTTGCTATACAGAGATCATTTCTTGGACGAGCTTTAATGAAAATTTTTCATTGAACTGACGAAGTTTGCTTCTCAATGTGAATGAAACTATGAAGCTTTTTCATAAAAACCTTCGTAGTTTCAGTTTAATGAAACTATTTTTAATCAAACTTTTTCATTATTAGTATGAAATTTTTAATAAATTAAATTAAAGTTTTCATTAAATTTTATGAAAAACTGCAATAATTTAACGAGAAGTTTCAGCGGACGAGTTCCAGTGACATTTCATAGATTTAATTCAAAAATTCATTTATAATATCATGCAGAGGATTCTCTAATGTGTTTCATATGAGTAAATTAGGACCCACCCTAAATTTATGCGTGATAAAAAATTATATAAATATTAAACAGTTTTATTGGGTACGAGTAAGTACATAAAATCACTGTGCACAGTTTCAAATTCTAAATTATATTGAACAGATATTGAGTATTATACATTAGGGTTATAACTGTTTGGTTGCAAAAATATTGCAGGGCACACCCTTATGCACAATATTGTACTGATAATAAATATCTTCTTTTTTGGTCACTTCGGAGCAAAAATCTTCCACACCGAAACCATTTTCTAAAATCCTTTTTTATTTAATAGTTAGTTTTTGATAGTACAATACAACTTGCATGGGTGTTGGAATGACGGAAAATTTTTTTTATTGATGATATGAAAACCACATGTTATTAAATAATGGGTAAATTAATGTATCGCAATAGGGCTTCACTCATTAAAATACACCTAACTTCACTGATGAATTTTACTGGTGATGAGCGTTAAAGTAATGGCTGGACTCATTACCAAGTAGGGGGTAAAATAACTGGTTACCTTTTTGGTTACGGGGTTCGGAGAAGTATTGTGTTTGTACACAGATTTTCATAAAAAAAATTTTATTAAAACAAATTACTGCAAATAATTTTTTTGAATTAAATAAATAAAGTGGTCGCGCTGAGATACGAACCTGGGGTCTCTGGTTAGGCGAGAACTCTACCATCTGAGCTATCGTCACATATATTAATGGGTTGCTTAAAATATAAATGAATTGTGGTGCTTCGCGTTTTCGTTTGTGATGTTAAAAATATATAGCTTACCCTCATGCTTCCAACAAATCACAAAGTAATGTGTCTAAATAAAGATTTTCAAAAATATATGTTAATTATTACTTTACGTCTATATTTCGGGCATTATGTAATTGATGATCGGTAAGTAATTATTTCAATGTTTTGAAATAATGAAGAAGGTAATGATGTATCATAGCAAGGTAACCCATGATTATTGAACCATTGGTAACTAATTACTTTATCTTTGGAAAAAATGCTGAATGTAAGGAGTACGCATTACAGTTTAATTAACCAAATATTAATTAATTTAATTAACTCATTACTATATGTTTCGAAATAATTCTACAGATAAGGAGTGCAAGGTGATGGATTACTTTATCCCACATATTACCAAAGTTTTTCTGGGACAC
Source organism: Delia radicum (assembly GCA_021234595.1). Classification (NCBI taxonomy): domain Eukaryota; kingdom Metazoa; phylum Arthropoda; class Insecta; order Diptera; family Anthomyiidae; genus Delia; species Delia radicum. Next base: position 65,669,276 of record CM037851.1, on the reverse strand, counting down.
AACAAAAAGCTATGTAATTTAAAAGAAAATGTTACATTTAAACCAAATAAATAAAACGTTTTTAATCAAAACCTCATTACGTTTGTTTCGGGAACTTTTTTAACGACCGCACAAAAGAAAAAACCTTGGTTATTAAAGTTTTTTCATGACGGCTATGCCATGTAGTTTTTGCTATTTGCATGAATTGCTAATAGTTATAGCCCTATTGTACATAGAGTGATAGTATTAATGACGGGGTTTTTTTGGTGTTTTAGCAAAAATTATTAGTGGTATTATTTGTGAAATATTTGTTTTTTAATCTGTAAACACCAATCATATTAGCATACAAAACTTTGTTAAGAAAGTATACGAAAATTCTTTTTCCGTCCAGTGATTTTTATTGTCTTTTTTGAAACAACCCATTTCGAGTTGTAAAATGTCTTGATAAAATTCTCGTGTATTAGTTGTTTTGGAAAGTGTAAAAAAATATTTATTATAGTCGTCTAATTTACCTGAAAGTAAGCTTAAAGTTCAGTTTTAGATTAGTTAACCGAGTTAAGAACTATTGGCTTTGTTATGTTCTACTACACGATGTCATACTCTGCCAAACAAACTTGAGTATAATTAATAATGTCAATATTTGTTAGTGATGAAAATTTCCGATATAGGTATACACAATTACACGGTGCTACAGTGAAAAAAAAACTTGGAAAATGACCTAGCGTGGGTTATAGGTCTTGTTGAGTACATTACAAATTGTGTCAAAAAATTTCAGAAACACCCTCAAATTCAGAAGTTATTCTAAAAAAACCGTTTTCAGTGATGTTCGTCAACTTATCGACCTGTAACTCAGTCAGTTTTTGTCCGATTTAAATTTTTTTAACGGGTTTGGAAAGAAAACTGATTACGTTTAAAATGACTACATTTCTTGATACATTTGTAAGTTATAAGTATTGTTTTTGTTAAGAATATCTACAAAACAAACGAAAATTATAAACTTCTCTGATTTTAGTAGCTTTGCATTGCTTATTTTAATATGAAAGCCTATAAACATTTATACCAACTTATAAAGCAAATTTAGTTCTTAACAAAACATGGTTTTCACTTTTCAAATCGGATGAAAATTGTAAAAGTTATTCAACTTTTCATGAACACCTGTTTTTAACTATACATGTGAACTTAGGTTAAGCTATTTGTACAGTTTTTAATTTACGTTTGTAAGTCAAGTGGTTTACCAAAACAAAAGTCTGCAATCCTAAAATTTTTCTTTAGAAATAGTTTAGTAACTTTTGCAAATATAAACCGATTTTAACAAATAATATCTCGTTTTTTTCTATATCAAATTGTCTTTAAAATACAGGGCAAAAGAATGTAGGTTTTATAGAAAAAAATTAAAATAACTCTTGTTGAATTTGAAAAATTAGGAAAAAAAAATAAAAAAATGAGAAACTTTTGATAAACACTTACCTAATTTCTTGGAATATATATTTTTTGAATACATTTCATGAAAGAATTCTTTACCTTTCCAGAACTGTTTAAAATTTTGAAATCGGTCAAAAAATGTGTGAGTTAGAGGTACTAAAGTGCTACGACCAGTTTTTTGAACAGTTTGAAACAGTTTTTTGAAAATAACTCAAAATTTTGTGGGTGTTTCAAAATTTTTGAAAACGGTTTTTGTATGTCCTCACCTAGGCCTACAACCCCCACTAGGTCGGTTTTCAAGTTCTGACAAAAAGTGTTCTTTTTTAGCAGTGTGTTATTTATAGTCGTATATATAATTCCATATCACATCATATCTCAGCTGATTAGAAAAATGACACCACATAACCTTATCTGAGGGGATCCCATCAAATGGCTCTATCTAAATTAATCAAGTTATATCTAATTACCTACAATTTGATATAGCTTCATAAAATTCTTTGGAAATTTGGTCCACTGAATAGAATATTTAGAAGGGATTTTAATTTGACGTATACACTGTGTTTCAAAGCTATAATGTTAATTTTATTTCCCAATTATTTTTTAAACCGATCGCTAGGTGTTATCGGAAGTTTCGTCTCTGTCTTGGCTTCCGATTGATGCAAGTCGTTGTTGTATTTTTCTTTTTTTTAAGTATATTGTTGTCTAGTGTTTCATAATTATAGCGTTATTTTAAGAAACTTTTAAAAATTAGCGGTTACTGATATACACTTTGGGTAAAAAGAAATCTGAACATTTTTGTTTCTTGCATTTGACTCTAGTTCGGTTCACTTTGTACCAAAAAGCATGGATGTTCGGCGACTTTGGTCCAAAATCGGTATTCATAAATTCAACCTAATTCAAGTTGAGACTTGATTTTTTCTTTACAATCCCACTTAGTAGATAGAACACAAATCATTTTGATAGCAAAAAGTTAATTCCACTCGACAATTATCGCATATTATGGTTTTCTGCCAAATAAGAATCTGTTCTGTGGGCTATAAAGATTTTGAGTTTTAAATAGCTTTTTCTTAAGATCTTGGTCTTTTAATTGCTTTTTAAAGAGCTTCATACTTAAAATGCTTTTTTGTACTCATAAAAAATTATTTATTCTATAAACTTTTTAAAAAGGGTTCTATGTTTTTACTTTTGAATTTTTACAAAATTTTTTGTTTTGAATGCATTGAAATTATCTTTTTTTTTGTATAAGTTATAGATTTTTCGTTTCATTGTATAAGCTATACTTATATATAATTATATATGGTGTTACGAATCAAGTTCGCATACGATATATTTTTATACAGAAGTGTTTAAGTGTGACTAAAATTGTGGCCGGCATATCTGTTGGACATAACATTACATGTGCTGCAATTTTGTAAAGTGTAGTTAGGGGGTTATGTGCTGTTCTTTAGTCAACACTGCACAGTGGGATATATCACAAAATGTTTGGAAATAATGAGGCCATTTCTTATTTAGTGCTCCGATTGCAATGAAATTTTGAACAGGCATAAGTGACGTAGTATAGAAAAGGAAAATTCCCCACCAACCACCAGGATGATATTTTTCAATACAAAAATTTAAAAAAGATTAAAAAATTAATTAAAAATTAAATTAACATCTTTAGGAAAAAACTAGCCTAATGAAGTTTTTAATAAATAAAATGATATTTTTTATATTTTATAAAAATTTTCATTGGTTTAATGAAATATTTCCGTAGACGTGTTCCAGTGCAACTCATTGGTTCTATGCAAAAACTCATTCATACCAATCAAAGAATATTCTCAGTGTACTATTAAATAAAAGCATAATATGTCTAAACTAATTGGTTAATGGATACTGCACTCGAAGTATTATCCTTCAAGATATTAATGAAGCAATTTCATGAATTTTTTTGTTTTTTTGTACATTAAATGAAGAATTTCATTGCATCCAAGAAATATTAGTAATATTAAGACATTTTTCATAATATTTCATAATTTCATAACAAAATCCATTCGATTTTATTAATTATCTCTTCATAAATTTAATGAAAATTTTCTTTAGAGCTAAAGAATTATTTCAAAGTGTTAATTTTTTATTTTTTCATAAAATTTCATAATTTCATTAATTTTCATACACTTTAAACTTTAGTTTAACATATTTTTAAATTATTTCAATTCAGACTTTTATTAATTTTAGACTTCTATGAAATTGTTTAACAAATCATATGAAGCGGTTCATTGGCTTAACTAGTTTCCATGTATTTTTAAGACATTCATGTAGAGACTTATTAATTCAAAAAAACCTCTTAATATTAAAAAATTGTATGGAACTGTTTCATAAATTCTATAAATGCTTCAGTTCCGGAATGATTCATTAGTCTAATGAAGATTTTCATTAATTCTACAAACATTGCCTTTAATGAAACCTGTTTCATAGATTATATGAAAAGTTTCTATGGACGAGTTCCAGTGAAATTTTTCATTAAAGCTAGGAAGAAATTTATTACTGAAGTGAAGATAATAATTCTTTCAGAGTGATGTAAAAATCTGTATTTTTGTCAAAAAAATCAAGAAAATTCATTTTACTTTGAAATGTTTTTGCAGAATAATTTCGGCGGTTTATGATAAACGCATCAACCTAAAAAGTACGATTATTGAAAACAAATTATACACAGATAAAATTTTAGTGGACGAAATATAATGAAAATGTTCAGTAAACTAATGTAACATTTACGAAAAATTCATAACATTAATGAAATGATTATTACTATTTTATGAAAACAGTATTTTAATGGAACTTCTTCTTGTGGGCGTTGTGATGTTGATGGTTGTGATGTTGATGGTTACACAGAAGGTCCCGGGTTCGATCCCCGGTGCCGGCAACATCAAATAATATGTATGAGTTTTTTCTATCTCTCATACGTATCGCAATGTCCACCTTCGGTGTTCCCATAGCAATTAACCCCACCGAAGTAAAATAATAAATCAGGGCTATGAACCAAAAAGTTTCAATAAGTTCGCCAACTCTCCATCAGGTGGCGAGCAACAACTGTTCTAAGATTTATCATCTATCGCAATTACAGTGTTGCCATGTCTGAAGCCCTTCATCTTTCCAAACCTTTCATCTCTATACTATCCCTTTCCAAAGAAAGCAACACCCTAAATATAGGAAGTATTTCTTGAGTGTTGCCTCTCTTTAAAAAATAAAGTGAATGAAACTATTAATTAATGAAATGATATTTTTAATTAAAGTTTCAATGGACGAGATCCAATTGTTTCTATGCAAAACTAAATTAATATCATGCTGAGAATTCTCTCAATGCAGTATACGATTGAACAGTTTGGCCAAAAGATATATTTTATGTTTTTTTTTTTGTAATTTCGATATTGCACTGAGAGTATTATTTGCATGACATTAAAAAATGTTTGCATTAAATCAATGAAATTGCATAGGCGTTTGAGTCTACAAATATTTAGTAAAAGTTTTTGCTAATTTTAGGGAGAAAATACTATTTTCAATTAACTACAATACACATCGAATATAAATAAAATTTTGTAAAGTTAACAGATTTATTTTTGCTGTTCTTATTTGATTAATATTTAGCAAAAAAAACTGCAAAATTTAGCAGTTTTTTCTGCAAGAGCATTTTTAACTAATTTTTAGTAGCTTTTCGTGCTATTTCTACAGGTTTATTTATATGAGTGTACATATATAATTAGATAAAATTACATCAAGTTATATCCAGCCCTTTAAGACTATATATAAACTTTTTTCCATCGGATTCACTCAAAAAAATAAGTTAGTAGAAAAGTTAGTAAAACATCTATTTTTCAGCAAATTGTTTTCTAAAATTATGTTTTAAGCTAAAATTTTAGTTATACTTAGTCAGCACTTAACTGTTTTCAACTAATGTTTTACTAATATTTGACTACTGTTTTACTAATATTTTACTACTGTTTTACTAATTTATTTTGCTAAAAAAATGGTGCTGATTAGCACATCAATAGTGTGAACGACAACCAGCTTAAAAGTTATACGCAGAATGAATTAGATGTAGTAGTGACGAGGAACATGATACTAAAAAGTACAACTCTAGTAAGGCATATAAAAAAATTAACTATGGAAAATTTTTGTATCTATTTTTCATACATAAAACAAAATTGTGGATTGAAACAACTTAAATTTTGCGTTTTCACCGACTTGTGAAAGTAATTGTCTATTAATTAAATAAAAGACAAAATAAAATATTTAAATTTAAAAAATATTTAATGTGCATTTGTAGTCAAATTGAGTGGACAAGTTGATAACAAATATACAACAGGTAGACAGACTAAAGCGAAAGACAAAGACACACATCTTAAGTAGATTTTTATGTTTCCTTTTTCTTATTGCAAAAAAGGGTTGTATATGTTACATTTTGTTATTTTTTCGTTTCGTTTCTCTAATTCTCTGCGGCATTAGCGTTCCTTTAAAAGATAGCATCATTGTGACAACCATTGATGTAAGTAGTTGAAAGATAATTTTGTTTATGTTATATATAATTATTTCTATATATTTGCAGATATAACATTAATTCATGTCGTCAATGTGGGAGTATGAAAATTTTTTATATTTTGTAACGTATTGTAAATTATTTTAAAAAGAATCACAAAAAAATGTTTTATGATTTTCAGCAAAATAATTTAACTAAAGTAAAAATTTTCTACAAATTTTTTGAGTTTTTTTCAGTCTACTAATATTCAGCGAAAATTTTATTAATGTTTAGCAAGGATTTTTAATTTCTAATCCACTAAGTTTTAGCAAAACTTTTGCTGAATCTACTAACTTTGTTGCTAAAAATCAGCTCGCTGATTTTCAGCAAAAGATTTTGCTGACATTAGAAATTTTTTTGCAAGCACCCTCTTGACTAAAATTTTGCTGACTCAGCAACCTTTTTTGCTGACATTACTAACTTTTTTATTTGAGTGTACTTTTTGACCATATTGTATTTTATGGTAAAACAAACTTATATAGAATTACTTTGTGTACTTACTATAGATTCAAGTTTAACGATGTCTATCGATTTATAAGTGCCTAGTTGTTGCATTTTTTTTTTTGCAGTTTGCACTTTTCTATGCTCATTTTGAGTTTATCTGCATATGTATATGATGCTTATATGCAAGTGCGTTAAATTGCATTATTATTATTTTGCATATTGCCGCAATATGCCCAAACGGCATTTATTGGATGGTGTTTTTTTTTTTTGGTTTGCTTATCCACAATTGCGGTATTGTGTGCGAAGGTGGGGCGTGAATTATTATCTATTCAATTGTTAAATTTAAAGTGCGGTTATTCATTCATATTTTGTTTTTTTTTTTACTATTCACAATCACACGAACTGGCCTGTGATAATCGTAGTTGCTTGTTTTATTTTGGGGGCTGGCATTATTAATTGGATAATGTCGCTTGTGGTCCTATTTCCTAATTTAGTAGTTTTTATTGATGACCTTGCTGAAGATTTTCTCAAAATTTACTTTGTTTAGGTTTTAATTTTAAGATTTAAAGAATATTTATATTCTTAAATCCCGGAAGATAACAAATTTGTCATTCTAATAATATATGGGATAGTTCAAACACCTGTTTAAAGGTCAGGGGTGTCTTAAGGCATAAGAGTGTTACTGAATATCTAAGTAGCGGAATTAATCAATTTTAGAATTATGCACTATTTAAGAGATAAACAGACTATGAAAATAAATGGGATAGAGGAATGACGGAGTAGTGTTGGTCGACATTTTATCTTAGTTTCTTTACTTTGTAATTATTAGGGAAGACAACGGGTGTTTCGACTAGTGAAGGAATTTTCTTTGTAATGTGTTGTACGGTCCATTGAACAATCGACCACAAACCTATGAGTTCTTCTGGACAAACATGTGTTACGAAACTGGCACTTGGGATAAGGTCACTTATCTGCGCAGAACACTTTCTACGGTTATATCGACATAACCAGTGATACACAATCCACATTTAAACGATGCTCAAATTAATCAATAGACTACTGTTATTTATGAGTGACGACACTCTTCTTTTCGAACGGTCCAGCAGTTCTGAAATATACTTTGGGGCTCTTGATCATATTTTGGAGTTGTATTCCATTTTCGATTGGACACAGATATTATAAATAGCAAGGAAATTAGTAGGAGTGAATAATTTCTTACATCGGTTAAGAAATCCCAAGAACCCTTTTAATGACTTGAGTGCGGAAAAATATTTTTGGCATATTAAGTGATATTCTTTAGAGCTCGGACATTGGTTAATTGCAGAAATGAGTTTCCTGCGAATAAATTAACCAAAATGTCGTCTTTATCAATTGGATCAATGGATATTTTCAAAATACCTAATATCAAAATATAACATATATAACACATATTGTTCATGTTATTGAAATGGCATTCGATCACAAGTTTTGCTGGGTAGTGTCTATCATTTTATTAACAATTGCCTGTAATGCTTAACATTTCATAAAATTTTCAAAGAATCAATTATTTTAAGAAATATACAAAAAATAAATACTGCGCGGGTGAAAATATCTGACAAGCGATCATGTCCTACATCTGTAGGATACAAAATACAACGGTATCCCACTATATAATTTACTACACGCAGAAAAAAAAAACATCATGTTATGACAATTTAAGATGATCATATTATGGTTGCATCATCATATTATGGTTGCATATGTAAGCATATTATGATTCCAGATGATGATGACATCATTCTCAGTAATCATTATATGATTAGTCAGAATCATGTTTATGATTGTTAGGATCATAATATGATAATTTCTTTTCCCTAATCATATTAAATCACATATTTTCTCTACACGCTGAAAAAATACACTTTAGATTATGGTTGCAATTATATATATGTTTACAATGATTCAAATTTTCAAACCGAAACAAAAATATATTTTCAATTTTAAAATATTTAGATATTGTGTTTGGGACATACAAACATACTTATAATAAACATATATATACGTGTTTACAGACAAACATAATTATATTTGCAAGCAAACATGTTATATTAGAAACATGGGAAACGGAATTTTTTCCAAGCAAAAGTATATTACCAGCATTTATATTTCCAGCAGAACGTTTTTTTTCCGTGTGCACTTAAGCATTTACAGGCATTTAAGTAAACATGATGATGAATGCCAAAAGGAGTACCAGAGAGAAAAAAAAAGAGTTAATACGCACACTATATTTTAATCGCCAAATAATAAATAAATTTACAAAAAATTAATGGCATAATTGCGGTAATTGCGTGAAAAATAACTTCATCATGTCAAAAAATAAACAGTCAAACAGACAGGTATACATTTTTAGACGTCAACAGAAGACGTTGCCAAAACTCCAATCCAACAATAAACTCCGAAAAGTTGTGCCTTAACAAAACACTTGATGTTCGACGCAATGCGACGATGATGCTGATGATGATGGAGTAGTGAGACCATAGTCGGTGGTAGAATGTGTGTTTTATGAATTTAATACATGATTGATGATCACACTCTATTGCAGACGCATGTAATGTTTGTGTTGACGTACGACAACTGGTCACCAATGTTGAGGTGAGGAATAATAGCCGTTAAAAAAGCAACAACACATAAACTATGGCTTAAGGAGTAGAGTGTTTTAAGCCAAGAAACACTCATACTATCCTTTAGCCAAAATACTGGTGACTGCAGCATGTTGCAGCAATTACATTGTATATTAGGGTGGATCGAAAAGTTTAAATTGTTGAATTTCGGTAACGGTTCTTGAGAAATATTAATGAAGCCCAGTTGAATAGAAAGTCATCTTGAAATGTTTCCAAAGGAAAGAATTCGTTTTTTTGGCAAAAGGTTTTTTTTTTGAAAACGTTACGAAAATGGCATATTTAGGAAAAAAAAGTGTACTATTATTAGATAATTCCAATTTACTTTTTATTTCATTTATTCATTTAATATACTCAAAATTAATCATATATATAATTCTGACTTCATCGGATATCATTAACCCACTTAGCCAAGAAGCCAAAATGACCCAAGAATTTGAAAAAAATACAGAAACGTTTTTTTCTAAATTATATTTAAAGATTTTTTAAAATGCCTAATTTGCATATGTCGATTGTTATTTTTATAATATAATAGTCGTTATTAAAGAAAAAAAAATAAATTGAAAACATGGTAATTTGAGTTTGTATTTGGAGCGTATCCTTTCAATGACATTTTATAAAAATAGATTATTTTGTCCAAAATTTAACAAAATTTAAATGTTTTCATCAAAATTTGCATGATTTTTGGAAAAATGTCTCTTAGTTAAGACTATAATAATCTTTATGCTATTTAATAATAATAATAACTATAATAATCTTATCACAATTTGTTAAACAAGTTTTGGGACTTTAGCACATTTAATTACTATAAATGCAATTAATTTTTATCCCGATGAAAATAAATTTAAATAGCAAATATGCAGGTGCTTGTGCAAATTTAAATGTAACTGACACTAATAGAAAACATATGATTTTCTATTGTTGATTTACTTGAATAAACGTCACTACATTGCGGTACAGTGAAATAACTCCCAAATGAAATAAGTCCCAATGGAAAAATGAAATAAGTCCCAAAAAATTTTCCATGTAAATTGGGACTTATTTCATTATGAAATAAGTCCCAATGCGTTGGGACTTATTTCATAATTTTTGTTGGGAGTTAATTCATTATGAAATAACTCCCAAATGAAATAAGTCCTAACAGTTTTTTTGTTGGGAGTTATTTCATTTGGGAGTTACCATTGGCACTTATTTCATCGCAGTTGGGACTTATTTCATTTTAATTGCAAACACAATTTTACGATTGGGAGTTATTTAAATTTATCCAATGGTGCAATAAAGCCTTTATTTTGTATTTTTTGATTCTTTTGTTACATTGTTCAGTTTTTCAGCGTGGCGGCCTGCGGCCGATCTTAGGGGTTTTCTCCTCCATAGGACGCGGCAGGTGGCTTCGCTGAATACAGTTTTCCTGCGCCCGTCTCATTATCTTCCCTAGTGTGACGCGCGCAGGGAAACTTTATTCAGCGAAGCCACCTGCCGCGTCCCATGGAGGAGAAAACCCCTAAGAGCGGCCGCAGGCCGCCACGCAGAAAAACTTTATAAAGCAAAGATTTTCAATATTGTTGCAGTTAAATTTTTTGTTGAATTATTAATGTTCTATTAATTTTTGTTAATATGAAATTTTTTTATAATTGTTCAATAAAATATAAGAAGAATAAGAATAAGAAATTTAATTGCTTCATTTAAAAAAAAAATTTAAGTGAAATAAGGCCTTTACGGCTTTATTTCACTTTCAAAGTGCAATAAAGCCTTTTTGCAAATAAAGGCCTTATTTCTCAATTGAAAGTGAAATAAAGCCTTAAAGGCCTTATTTCGTAAGGCATTATTGCACTCCACCTATGCTTACATATACTTATGAAATAAAAAGTGTTCTCTAACAGAAAAACAAAACAAACAAAAATTGGGAGTAAATTCATTTTTGTTGGGACTTATTTCATTGGGAGTTAATTAATTTTTTTTTGGGATTTATTTTTAAATTTTGAAATAACTCCCAAAAATTGGGACTTATTTCATTTTTCTCATTGGGAGATATTTCATTTTTTTACATTGGGTGTTATTTCATTTTTGATGGGACTTATTTCATTGGGAGTTATTTCATTGGGACTTATTTCATTTGGGAGTTATTTCACTGTACCCTACATTGCTAGGTCTGTCAAAAAACCAGAGTAGTATTTGGAAGATGACAAAGCCAATTGTGACAATATTTTGTTGTTGTTTTTGTTTTTTCTTTGATATTTTAAATTTTGAATCTCGCTCCTAGACGAGGACAAGAAATTCTCATTAAGTTTGTGATTTAACGTAACAAATATCTCTAGAAATTATAATAACAAAGTCTCCTGAAGATTTTCTTGGGCAGGAATGAAATCCGGATAGGGACACGCCTACATTAGATTGTTTTTCACAATTTGTTAAATAAGTTTTGGGACTTTAGCACATTTAATTACTATAAATGCAATTAATGTTTATCCCGATGAAAATAAATTTAAAATAAAAAATCTTTAACTTTTAGTTGCATGGGTACAAAAAATACCAATGAAACTTGATTTTAATAATGATTACAAAATTGTAATCTTTTAAACCTTTTTTGGCAAAATTGATAACAAAAATATCAACTTGATAAAAATAATTATTTTATGCAACTTGATGCATATAGGGTTAAATTTTACATTTGTGGTCAAAAAACGACCCACTAGGAAATTTACAGAATAACACATTTAACAATTTTCGGAAAAATATTACTTTTACTTACATACTTACATAGTAACCGAATTTTAGTTGGCAAATAGTTAAATTTGTGTATGTGTGTATGACGAATCATAAATTTTCAACTGTGTGCATTGACGAAAATTAAGGTAATATTTACATAAATAATCATGAATGTATATACATTTCCATATACGGACATATGTGTACATTACCGAAAAATGAGATAATATTTTTATATATAATCACATGAATTCTTATGAACACATATGGTGCTATATGGAAATGTATGACCTCGAATCACTTCATACATGAGCATGGATGAGTTTATACATGTTCATAAATGGATACAAGTATGTTGATTTTTAACCGGGTGGGTAATAATATTCTGCATGGAATGACTAATGAGAAGAGTCTCCCGATGGGTTATCTACGATCTTAATGAATATTGGATGTATGATAGAGGAGACAAAAATAATGAAATCGTATTTTTTTGCGGCACAATTTCATGTTAAAAAGAAAAAGTTGAAAATTATTACTTTTTTGTATGGCAACATATCTAAAATGAACGAAATTCATATTTATTTGTACGCAGATTTGAAATATTCTAAAAAAAAAAAAAATTTTACACCCATATTACTTGCTTGGTAAATAAGGGGTTGCGATTTATTTTAAATACTATAGCCTAGGTGATAAAAAAAACTCTGCGGGAAAAATCGCATAAAATGCAAACAGTTCCGAGTATGAGCTCAGACACCCTCTCGATTAAATTAAATAAGCATTTATAAACATAATTTTTAGCTTTTTTTTTTTTTTTTTTTTTTTTTTTATTTTAGTTAATGTACTTATAATTAATATAATTACATTACTCCCATTGGAGCTTCTAGCAAACCAACTATAATTCTTTAACCAACTATAATTCTTTAACAAAAGGCCAATTTTAATATCACTTAAAAGCTTTTCTTTCATAACAAAAATACACTCACAATATATTTTCTGTTACCGATTCAAGTTTATTTGTGAAGTTATACGTAAAGTTTGTTTTCAAATGAATAATCAATTAAATTACATAGAAATATATTTTTCAACTTTTTCTATCGGTAGTTTAAAAACCAAACTATAAAAATGTAGTTAAATTAATTGGGAGTTAAATTTTTTTTTTTTTTTAATGTCAAATAATTTCCATATTTTTTACAAACGAGTTTGTTTAAATACAAAATTTTTTCAATTGAATTTACAAGAAATTCAAACATACAATTATAAAAAAAACATCCAAACAAATATAAACGTTGACTTGCGTATGTGTTCCGTTTTGTAATCACAAAATAAAACTTTTAAATTAAAAAAACCAAAAATAATCGCTTTTTAGGTTTTTTGCGCTAAATATTAAACGTTGTTTTAAAAGACTTTGAATTATTTTTATCACTTTTATCGGTTCCCATCAAAACTTTGGTAATGGGTGCAATAAAGTAATACAATACCTTGTAATGTATACTCCTTACCTGTATCACCTAAGATCCAGAGACAACTGGTTCGAATCTCAGTGAGAACACGTTATTTATTTAATTAACAAAAAAATTATTTGTTTAAATTTTTTTTTTAAAAAATTTGTTTTTATGAAAATTTATTTATAGACATATTTCTTATCCAAACCTGGTAACAATAAAATTTACCTGATACTTTACCCCCTACTAGGTAATGAGTCCGCCCATTACTTTTCGGCTCATCGCCTGTAAAATTCATCAGTGAAGTAAGGTGTATTATAATGCATGGAGCCCTATGTCGATACATTACTTTACCCATTATGTGTTAATGTGTAGTTTTGCTGGGTTATTTAAAGAATGTTTAAATATCAAAATAGTTTGAATATAATGGAAAATCGGTAGAGCTTTTTTAATTGTATTTTCAATTAATTTAATAGGTAATTTAGTTAGTTTTTAACATAATAATATTGCGAGTGTAATTGAAAGTTATCGGACTTATTTCATATACTAGTTAATGTGTCTTCAAAAACTATTTCATTTGCCTAAAAACAATACGAAATAAAACGAAAAATGGCATAATTTTTGACACGACTTTTTAACTCTTGAACATAAGATTTGGGCAAAAAAAAAAAAATACATGTCCCTTATTTTGTCTGCTCTATTTATCAGTTATCTAGAATTTCCTGGATTTGTAAGCCAGGAATTTCCATCATTCCAACTTCACGATCCGCACTATTGTCAATATTTGAACAAGTAAACTAGCAGCATTTTTACTTCTCCCGTACCCTGAGTAATGTTCCTATATCTTAGCTACACCTTAGTATGAATCGCCTTAGTATGTCCGACGACTTCGTTGACGACAATCAATGAACGTATTGTACATGATTCTTAACGAAAATTACGTATTTATAGTATGGTAGAAAAACAAATAAACGATCGATGTTATAAAGTACGCATTATTTTGATACCAAAGAAAACTACAAATTTAATTCTGGGTATTATAAGTTTGAGTTGGTTTTCGTAATTTGTTTTATTTGATACTCAAGAAATTTTTCCATCAGGTTTCGATCAAAATGATATGAAATCTTCACTAAATAAGAAAATTAAATTTTACATAGGATCTCCAGTTGGTAAATTTTATCAACGAAATTAAATTCATAGCTTAGACATTAAAATCTGTTTTATAATCGACAAAGTCGTGATAAAGATTATTACGAAAGTTTAAACTTTATTTGGACATTATTTTGTTATTGGCTTTACATCGATACAAAGATTATTACGAAAGTTTAAACTTTATTTGGACATTATTTTGTTATTGGCTTTACATCGATAGACAGTAATCTGTCCACAAATTTACTGCAGTCTGGTACAAAAAAATGCAAAATCCATGGAAAAAATTTTTTCTCAAACACCATGGGCAGTTTTCATGGGGTACAGACAACATCGATGTATCAATTTCGATGTAGGTATGAGATTTTTCGTCGTTTTGAAGAAAGGATTTTTTATATTATTATCAGAAAAATATGTTATGGTAAGGCACAAAAAGTGGGTCCATGGATATTTAAGTTGAATTTTCCATACGAGTGATTCGGTTAAAGAAATCCACTGGAATCCGCTGTGTGTGTTACGCACAAAAACATGGGACCCATGAATTAAATCACTAATCTCAGCAGAACATTTTCCATGAAAATATCGATAGAACAGTGGTACAACGCCCACATTCCGGAGGTGCTTAAATGAGTTAATATATCCTTACTTTTAGATTGCTTAATACCGATACCATCCATGAAATTGGGTCTTGCTTGCATGTCAATATCTGTCATTTTACGAAATTTTTTGTTGTTTTGACATTATTTTCGTATTTTCAGCATGGATTATTATGATTACTACACTCATAATAATCCATGCTAATATAATCTTTCGTAAAATGAACAAACATTGGTTTATTTTACGAAAGTTTTTATTATTTTGACATTTATTATTCGTCTTGAAGTTATGCAGACAGTAAGCTGGTGTCATTACTGGTAGTGAGAAAAGTAATGACATGTCATTACCATCTCTACACTGGGAAATAGCATGTAATTTTTTCAGATATTTTGTATTTCTTTTAAAGAAACGAAAGAATTGGAAAATTCTCTCAATTTTCTTGCATTTTTAGTTGAATTGCCAAGTTTTCTGAATTAAGCTTTCATGATTAGCGTTTTTTAAGTAATGTTAATATGCAAATTTCAGCTAGTACCTGTCATAAACATTTATTGAAAATTTACACTCGAAAATGTTGAAAAATTCAATTCGCTTGCTCTATCTGGATAATTTTTTTATCTGGCTCAAATTTTTAGCATATACGTTTCGAAACTGATGTAAACTTTTGGGCTAGTTACAATTTTGAACTAATAGAAAAAAAAAATACCCACCTTATTGTAGCGTATCATGAATTCGGATTGTATACCACAAAATATTGAATTCCATTTATTATTTTCTATATGTTTGTAGTCAACCAAATGTTGTAATAACCCATAATTAAGAACAACATAAGGTAAAAAAAAATCGTTCCTGTTTTTTATATGTACGTTCACACAAAATTCACGCGCTTATCGCGATCATTCATTTTACACACATCTGGAAAATAAAGATTGTTGGCCAAAATACACGTACAAAAAAAAAGGCAGACACACAAGTGCATCTTTGGCCGTATCTTAAATGATGGCAAATGATTTGATTTCATTGTCTTTTAACTGCAATATAACAAAAAAAAACAAAAAAAAGGAAAGGAAAGGAACGAAAAACAAGAAGACTGATATTCTCCAAAGATCACTGATCAATGATCACAAAAATCCAAACTATAGTGTCTTTACATGGTCAATATGATATCTTGTACTTATTATTAACCAAGGGCAAGGTCTTTACTCTTTTTTTCTTCTGCTTCGTTTTGCTGCAAAACAAAATCGTGATATTCGAAATGTACGATTATCGAATATGAAAAAATTCTGCGTTTTATATGATGAACGGCATCAAGATTTCCTTAACTTTTATATCATACTCAAACTAAAAATATTTAAGAGTGTTGGCGCATATAATTTTTGCCATCCCTTTTTTGCTAAGACCAAAACGTTCGAACATTAAAAGTTCGGTTGTTTGTTTAAGTCCTTTTGTCAAAACAAAAAAAAAACATCCTTTAGTAGTCTTTATAACCCTTTGTTTCCTTAGCTTTTGATATCAATTGATCTGATCTTCATCATCTTCCTCATTGTCGCCCCTCATCTTCATCAGTCGTGAGAACCTATGCGTGTGTTCTACTCAGTTACTGTTGAAGTTTATTTTTTGATAATCTGTTCAATTGTATGTCTGTCCATCGGCAGATTTGGTTTGGGCTTAATGTGCCAAGTGTTAATGAGCCAAAGTGTGTTTGTATCTGTTTTTTTTTTGGACAATTGCGTGTTTGGACCACCGTCATATCAAAATGCAATTTTATGTCGACTCTTAATTTTTAATATTGAAAATTAAGTAATTTTATAAAACGAAAATACTGTTATGGAGAATTGGGAAATATGTATTGAAACCAGGGATGGCCAGCAATACCACTAAAATGCCGTTATCGATTCGAAACTCATTCAACTGACTATCGTTATCACTAAAATACCGTTACCGAAATAACTAAAATGCCGTTATCCGTAAAATACTGTTATCGATAGTTGTGGTCGTTGTGGAGTAATGGTTAGCGCGTTAGGTACGATTCCCGGTGACGACAACATCAATTTAGAAAAATAATATGTATGTATGAGCTTTCTATCACTTATATGTATCGCAGCGCCCACCTTCGGTGTTCCCATAGCACTTAACCCCACCGAAATAAAATAATGAATCAGAGCTATGAAACAACAAGCTTCAATAAATTCACCAACTCTACATCAGGTGGAGAGCAACGACTGTTCTAAGACTTATCATCTAGCTCAATTACAGTGTTGCCATGTTTGAAGCACTTCTTCTTTCGCCACTATCCCCTATCCAAAGAAAGCAACTTACTTGCTTTTCTTAAAAAAAACTAAAACACCAATATCCTTAAAATACCGTTACCGAAATAACTAAAATAACGTTACCAAAATAATTCAAATAGCGTTAACCTTAATAACCCGTTATCGAAATAATCTGAGAAAATCTCAAAAGCAAAATCGCGTTAAATAAATATATTCTCCTAAACTTTGATTATAAACTAGCCAGTCAATGGAACTCTGGCATAATGGGGCTAAAAATATCGGTGTACATTAACATTACCTGAATAACTTAAATGAATATACCGTTACCGAAATAACTAAAAAAGACCATTATCCCTAAAAAAAGTTAACGAAATAACTAAAATACCATTACCGCTAAAACGCCTTTACCGAAATAAGTAAAATACCGTTATCGCTAAAAACCCGTTAACGAAATAACTGAAATATCGTTACCCTTAAATTACCGGTACCGAAATAAAATAAAATAGCGTAACTCTTACCGATACCCGCATCGAATCGGTTACCATCCTTGATTGAAACGTGACATGGATCTTATAGTTTTAGCTTTGAATTTTAAGTGGTATTAAGTATTGGCATCAGTGAATGTCTTGATTACATTACCTCTATTTCAAATTTTTTGATTAAAATTTTAGCCATAACCCAAATAAATGAAATTGGGAATATGGTCATGCCCTGTTTGGGGGATGTTGTATCAGTGGGGCCAGTGTCCTCGGACCTATCTTTATCAAGTGTTTCAGCAATATGAACTGAAAAAACTTTATTTTAGTTTCTGTTAAGAAACTAGTTAAATTTTTACTTTATTTACACTTAAAATTTTAAGTATTCATTGGTAAACCGTTCAATAATAAACTGCTGTAAGACTTATCATCTCTCGCAATTACAGTGTTGCCATGTTTGAAGTCCTTAATCTTTCCCCATATTTCATCTCTCTTAGTATATAAAAACAAAATAAAAAGAGGGTGTTCAAAGCTGATTGGGTTGCATTTACGCTAAATAGCTAAATTTCGGCAAATTTTGCTTGGAATTGCTTTTTTCGACATTAAATTTGCTTTATTTAATGCATTTATCTTGTTTTTACACTAATAGAAATAAACCTGTATAAATAGCAAAAAACCTACTAAAAATTAGTTTAATAGGAGCTTGCAGAAAAACCAGTTAAAATTAGCAGATTTTTTTACTAAATATTAGTAATATAATAATAGAAAAAAAAATCTGTTGAATTTCCAAATATTTAGTTATATTTCAGCTAAATTTTAGTCAATTGAAAGCAACAAAATTATCTGCTAAAATCAGCAAAAACATTTACTAAATATTAGTAGACAAAAAATTCATTTAAAAAATTGGAATTTTTAGTTTTTTTTAGTTTTTGTTAATGCGAATAAAAGTCTGCACTTATGACATCAGCAATCTAAATCTACAATTAAACTGTTATTTGCATTCTACTGAATTTGAGGTAAATATAGCAAAAATTTTGTTAGTAAATATTGCCTTTCATTTCAAAAAGTTATGAAGGAAAAAAATTTTAAAATTTTTTCTTAAGTATTCTTTAGCTAATTAAATGATTACATTTTTAACAAGAAATTATTCAATTTTTCTATTTGTTTTTTGTTAACTTAGATTTAGAGATTGCTAAAAAAAATTAAAAATTCTTTTTCTTTAACCCTTCACTGCCAGTTTTGTAATTGTCAAAATTTCAATTTGTTTTGCAAATATTTTCCGAAATATTCGAAAATTTTGCAACTTTAATACCAAATATTTTTGGGTGAAGTGTCTAGTAAATGGTGGCACGAATGTTTTACAAAACATTCGCAAGACATTTTTTTATACAACAACAATTTTTTTTTTTGCTCTTATAATTGAAAATGATAAAAATATGGACAAAATTAAAGTATCCCATGAAAAAAAAAAAAGTTTTTTAATCGTCAGAACAGGCATCACAGCAAGGAAGAGAATTTTTTTTTTTAAACTTACATGCTACCCTCTAGTGTCTAGTTTAGTTATATTTGACAAAAAAAAAAACGAAATCCGCTTGCTGCTGTAAAAACTAGAGGGCTTAAACTCAAAATTGAGAAATTTCAAATTCCTTATAGAATACTCAAAACATCCTTAAACATTAAAACAAAGTATTATACTCAAATTAATGCTTAACTTCAGTAGATTTTAAAACTATGAAAACTTTTTAATGTTTAAAGCTTGAAATCACGGTATTGAGACAAAAGTGGCAAAACAAAAGAGGGTGTTCATTTAAAATCAAAATGTTGATATATCTTAAAAACTAGACATATTGTTTTTAAACATTTGTGATCAGCGTGGTAAAAATATGGGAAAATTATGTATTGGAAGAGGAGGTCCTTCAAAAAATTTAAATTTGAAAGTACATAGACAGTAAAGAAAGTACATAGATCATCTGTAACAAAACAAATTCTAACACAAGTTATTGATTTTAGAATTATTTTAATTGACTTAACACATAAATAAAATGTATGCTTGTATATAAAAAATTAACTGAGTTTAAATAAAACTTAAAAAAAACAACTGCGTAAATAGAAACAAACATATTATTTGATTTTTCATAGTCTTAGAAAAAAAAGAGTTTATTTCAATTCCTACCACTCACCATAGTTCACATTTACTTTCGTTTTAACAAACTTATGTTAAATTTAACTTAAACCCCCGCTGCTTGAAAAGAGTCATGTTTTTGCTCATGCTCATACACATTTGACACGATGGGATACCATGTATAAATGCCGGCAAATATGATGTAATAAATTTTCTTTTAATAAGTGGAGAAATGTGAAAAAGATGTATAGATGAAAGAAATAAGCACAAAAAATGTGTTAAAAATTGAAAGAAAAATAGAACAAAAGATAGGTTTAAAAAAAGTCATATTTAAAACAAAAGACTTAAGAAACATACTCGATACTTTGTAATCAACAGAAACTTAATTTTGGCTGTAGTTTTTTTTTAATTTTTTTTTATTTTAATTACAAATAAATTTAAAACAAAGTATTATATTACTTCATTAATTGATTGATTTAATATCATTTAAAATTTATATTAAATCATTAAAATTCCAATCAAATTTAAATTAAAAGTCCATAACAATTTAAAATTTTCACCCTTTTATATAAAGATAAACTAACTGAAAATTTAATTTGAAACCAAAAGAAATAAAATGTTTCAGTTTATTCGGAACATAAAGTTTTCAATAAAATAAAAATTGAGATTATATTACACAAAATACACGACACAATAATATTTTTCTTTTAACTTCACTACCAGTAATATATTAATGTATGTAAATTACTTTACAAAAAAATATAATAGTCATCATAGTAAACTAGGAAAAAAACAAGTGTATCATCAATTGACAATGATTGCCAATAAAACATTTAATATAATTTTCAATAATTTCCAAGACATGGGAAGTAAATTGAAACTTATCATGCATATGAAAGAAGAAGGCAGAAACTTTTTTTTTGTAAATACATTTACAATCTATAAGTATAAAATATGACATTGTAAAGTAACCATCTTATATGTTTAGTTTAGTTATACTACACTGAGAGAATTATCTGCATGATATCAATGAATTTTTGCATTAGATCTGTTAAATGTTACTGGAATTAGTCCATTGAAACTTTTCTTTAAATTAATGAAATTTTTCATAAAATTTTTTTTTTTCATTTTATATGCTATTTATATGTCTAATAAAAAAAGTTTCATTAAAAATATTTTCATATAGATTATGAAGCTTTTTCATAAAGTTTAAGTTTGTGTAAAAAACTTCATTAGTTTAGTGAAAATGTTTCGTCAAATTTCGTCCAAGAAAATGCTCTCTGTGTAGAGTTAAAGTTAATATACAGTGGTGGAAAAAATAATAGCGAAGATTGATTATATTCCAATAGATTGATAAAATCTTTGTTATAAAGCGGATTATTTAGTTTCAAAAACCATTAGATTGTATAACAGTGTTCTTCCGTTATACAAATAGATTTACGTGATTCTTTTCATTGAATTAACTAGAACCGCAAAATATTTCATATTACACCCATACATTGCCTGCAGGTAAATAGATTCGAATTTGGAAAATTCTGAATTTTTACATTTAAGGTCATCGAAATGTCCCTTAAACTTATAGCTTAAGCCACGAATAATTTTGTTGAGTAACCTAGAACCTTGAATAGTCATTTAAACGGTTTGTGAAAACATAACACAATATCATTTCAAATACTGTATGTCTCATAACGTAAATTGTTGGTTAAAAATCCTTCTAATTGTTTCCGTAGACCTTCAAAAGATCAGAAAAATTTATTTGGCCATAAGCATTCGTATTCCGATTTAAAAATTTCCAAAATCCAAAAAAAGATTTAATGAAAATGCAATGAAAATTATTCAAGTTCGAGGCCATACTCTATATTTCTTTATTACCCAGCAAAACCACACATTACCAAATCATGGGTAAAGTAATGTATCGCCATAGGGCTTCATGCATTACTTTACACGTTACTTCACTGATGAATTTTACAGGCGATGAGCCTCCAAGTAACTCATTACCTTGTAGTGGGTAGAGTAACTGGTTACTTATATGGTTACATGGTGGGAAAAAGTAATGTGTCTATAAATAGATTTTCATACAAAAATGCATACAAATTTTTTTTACAGATATTTTTTTTTAATTAAATAAATAACTTTTTTTTATTAAATAAATAACTTAGTCATGTTGGGATTCGAACCTGGGGTCTCTGGTATTTAACAATTAGTTAGGCGAGAACTCTACCCACTGAGCTATAGATACATATAATATTTTATTGCTTAACATGTAGACGAGTTTTTGTGCTTCGTGTTTTCGTTCGTGATATCAAAAATATACACCTCACAAAGTAATGTGTCTATAAATAGATTTTCAAAAATATATATTAATAATTATTTACGTTTATAATTCATGCATTATATAATTGATGATCGGTAAGTCATTATTTTAAGTTTTGAAGTAATATAAAATGGAATGAGGTCTCATTACAAGGTAATCCATGAGTGTTCAATTATCGGTAACTCATTACTTCTTGTTGGAAAATAATGATACAGGTAAGGAGTACACATTACAAGGTAATGCATTATTTTATAGCACCCATTACCAAAGTTTTGCTGGGTAGGATATTGTCCTAACAAATAATCTAAAGAGTTTTTGTTTTCAAATTTATTAATTGACCACTTTCAGGAATGTTTTGATAGAATTATTTTCTAGGTTCCCATCCTCAGAACAAGTTTTGAAAGAAGTGACAATCAGATGCAAAATATCAAACATTCATACAAACTAGTTTTCTCACTAAATGAGAAATAATATATGAGCTCGAAGTTAAAGATTACCACCACTTGTTTGTTATGTGCAAGGTCTGCCTTTGGTAGATATACAATACACGTTTTTTGTTTTTTTCTCCTTTTTATTTTCACACTTGATTTTCATTGCACAATTAAAGGTCGAAAAAACATAATTTTTATTTTTTAATAAAAATGATATCAAACTTGTATGAAAAAGATTTATGGTAAAACGGGCTAATGAAATCCAGAAATGTTATTGTGCTCAGTACGTCTTGGTTAAGATTGTTTTGTCTAACGTTACTTTCATTAATTGGGCCTTAAAGTTTTTATGTTCATATTAAAAAATTCTTTTTTTTAAAAAAATTTACTATTATAAATAGAAATCACTAATTGTTAATAAATGTAAAAGAAAGACGTAATAAGGAGTTTCGCACTTTCGACCTAAGCGACTAGGTCATCTTCAGCCTCATTCTAATCCACCACCCACAAGAACTCAAGGTTTGATTAGGTATACAAACAGGGTAGGCCAACTTCGACTGACTGGTTTGAAATGTTTTTAACTTTTTTATTGTTACTGTTTTTTAATTTCATTTTTTTTAATGATTGGGCAGCTAAAAAAAAAAGGTGTCCCTTATTTTTTTTTTTCGTTATCTGTTGGGTAATACAATTAATTAATTTGTCAAAATGACAAAATTTTAATAGAAAATGAGAACATTTATCGTGTGTAAAATATATATTCTTTCTAATCCAAAAAAAAAAATATTTTGTAAAAACTATTCTCACAAATGTATTTAAAACTATGGCATATGACTTTCAAATTTGTTTTAATAACGTTTTGATAACGTTATAAAATAGCACCCAAAAACGATAAATCATGGTTATCATTTGGGTCGTTTTCACAGCGCTCTTAATTTGTAAACAAGAATGCTATACGAACGTTTTTTGACGGATACAAAAGCATTGAAAACTTTGTTTCGGCAACGCTTTGAAATCGCTATAACCATTTAGGTCGTTTTCAAAACTCTTTAAACCTGTAAATAGGAATGCCCTTAGATCGTTTTACCACCTTCTGAAGTGCTTTTAAAACGCTTTCACGATCGTATTTTTCTACCTGTGTAGTTACTGCTTTCCCAATCGAGGTTATTTTTTGCTGGTTACTATTTAAGAATATATGGCGACTTTCGACTTTGACAAAAGCGAAATTGGGCGAAAAAGTATCTAAACTTCAATAATTATTGTTCCAACGTTGCTACTAATGCTTAATGACTTCTTTCTGCCAAAATGATAAAATTATTTATGAAATTTTTAATTTTTATTAGTTTTTAATCCTGTGTGTCTTTGCATCAAAAATAGGGGCTTATTATTAACGACAAAGCTTAAATACTATTTAGATTTCCTTATCAAGAGTTTTAAGTTAACTCCAATTTGTTGTTTAGATTTTTGAAAACTATGTTTATTCCGAAATAATTATTTTTTGGAATTATACGAAATTTTGATTTTAAAGCTTTTTCGCTGCCAAACCGTGCCCCGCACACGAACAATTTCTTTGTAAAAAATTTAGTAAATTTAATGTTTTATTGAAATATATATGTTTCTAAGTACATAATACTTACACAACGTATTTGTGGTCAATTTTATGAAGTCTATCCTGAGACAGCCTTACCCGTTATAGGGTTAAATAACTTTTTGCTTAGCAAGAATTAATAGAACTATACCCATATTCACATAACCCATATTCCACTACAAATTTAAAACAAACGATGCACGAAAATGAAACAAAAACTTATAAATTTTCTTTTTTTTCTTTTAGTTTTTACCATTTTACACACTTTTTGGAAAAAAATTTTTGATTTACCCATTCCTGCCTAATGGGTATTTAAATACCCAAAAAGGAGCCATCTTAAAAAAATAATAGCTAAAGCCAAGTAAGAGTTGTATCACATTGATGTCTACAGGTAGGTGGAGAAAGCATTAAAATACTTTAGGAAAATGTTGGTGTAAAATTGGGGGTTGGTAATTATCTGTTCAATTGTTTGCAAATTTACATATTCTGAAAAATTTAAAGAAAGAATTGAAATTGCCTCTGAAAAATTTGAGAGCGACACATCGGAAAACTTTATTGTTGGCTAATAGTGTTAGGTATTCATTAAAGTGCAAAAAATTTGTAGCGTGGTAGGAGCACTCACTTGGGCTACAGGTATGATTTCATGACATGACAATTAAAATACGTATTTTACAGTTTTTTGAAGTACCCTTGCTTGAAATATCGATTATTTTCAAGTAAAAATGAAGAGTTTTACATGAAAGAGCATAACAAAATAATTTAATTAAAAAACCACAGAGGAATTATTTTATATCAGTGGTTAATACATAAGTCCCAAGTATGGGAAATCGAAAAAAAAATTATATCAAATAACTTCCAAAACCTTCAGTAAAGAATGTGTGAAATTTCATCGATATTGGTCAGGCATTAATGGGATAAACCATATGCTAATTCATTTTTCAAAATTTCTTTTGATTTTCGTCCCTATTATTTTTTTTCCAAGCAAATAGCAATAAATTTGAACTATTTTGCAAATTTAGTGAATTCACTTAAAAAATAATTAGGAAAAGTTATTTGCATAACTGAAGACCACTATTTTATAAGCAAAAATGACGAAGACGCATTTTTATTAAAGCAATTAAAAAAAAATGTAAAACAATCGAAAACTGTGTTCGAAGCTCGCCACGTGTTAAAGCTTTCCGATTTTTCTAAAATACGCACCACACAGTGTTACCATATTGCCAGTTTTAACTGGTTTTTCCAGTTTTTTAGGATGCGTAACAGTTTACCAGTTTTTCATGTTTTTCCAGTTTTTCCAGTTTTTAACAGTTTACCTGCTCGATTTACTTTCTTTTACTTGAATTTATAAATTTAATACAAAAGTTGCACAAAATGTTTCAATAAAAAATAATACTACACATTGAATGCAACTGTGTAGTAAGTTTTAATTCCCTTTTTAGCATTTGTTTGTGTTAAAATTTTGTGAAATCAAACGAAATGAAAATCAAATTTAATCAAAAAATGTATAACTGATATTTTTATGTAATTAAGTAAGATCTCAAAATGTGATGAATTATTTTGTTTTTTTTCTGTGTATATAAATATGTTATGTGTTTAATGTTTTTATGTTGTTTTATGTTTAAATAAAATGCAATTGAATTCAAAATGCACATATTAACTGTTTTTTTCTACTGTTTTTTATTAAAAAAAAAAAAACAGTTTTTTCTTAAAAAAACTGTTTTTTCTTACAGTTTTTTGAAAAAAATACATGGCAACACTGGCACCACATAACTTTTAGACATAGTCCTACAAGAATCTGAACAATAAGTGTAAATTTTTCGAAATAGTTTTTCTTTATACAAACAAATTTCCCTCTACTGACCATGCAGTGTAGAAACGGTAATGACATGCCATTACTTTTTTCACTAACAGTAATGACACCAGCTTACTCTATGCCTTACTTTTACACAAATAATAAGGACCTAATAATACCTTGTTAATTTTCTCAGTATTTCAATACAAAAAATAATACGTTACACATAAGTATTGTACTTATTTTTATCGGTATTTTAAATATGAAGAAATTCTGTAAACATTTTGTGAAAATCTATTTTATGACTTATTATTGCTTCACTTCTGGTAAGTACAATGTCCAGCCTATCCCTAAAAAGGGTGCGGCTAACAACCCTGAAAATTACCGCCCAAACGCAATTTGCTCTGCGCTCTCCAAAGTGATGGAGACCACGGTTAACCACCATCTTGTGAAATATTTAGAGACCAATTCACTTTTAAATGATCGACAGTATGGCTTCCGTAGTGGTCGATCTACGGGAGACCTGTTGGCGTTTCTATCGGAACGTTGGAGCCGGTCAATCCACCGCTTTGGTGAGAGTAAAGTGGTTGCTCTAGATATTTCTAAGGCGTTCGATCGTGTGTGTCACGGGGCACTCGTGACTAAGCTAGTTCCTTTTGGTGTCGGCAATGTCTTCTCTCGATTTATAACGAGTTTTCTCAGAGACCGCACTATACGTGTTGTTTTAGATGGGGTCTCATCAAACGAGTTTCAGCTAAATTCAGGGGTACCGCAAGGTTCTGTTCTTTCTCCTACCCTTTTTCTTATTTTTATTAATGACCTTCTTGGTCAGACCATCAACCCTATCTACTCTTTTGCAAATGACAGCAACATTTGTCATTCATTTTCATTCGATCATAGGCCAAGCTCTTTGGAGATAGAGGGCATGCGGCAGAACATGAATGACACACTCAATCAAGACCTTTCTACAATCTCCGAGTAGGGTCGCGCGAATAAGGTCGATTTTAATGCACGCAAGACCCAATGTTGTATGTTAACCCACAGACGGGCTGTGGAATTGACATTGTCATCTGTAACTATGGATGGTATAGGTATTGAGGAATCGGATACTCTTGATGTTCTGGGCATGAGAATACAGTGTGATGTCCGTTGGAATAAGCACGTATTTCAAGTGTCGAAAGAGGCATTCAAGTGTCTCGGTTTTCTAAAACGGTGCAAGACTTACTTCACTCCATCCGATCTCCTTACTATTTATACCAGCTATATCCGGCCAAAAATGGAATACAACTCTCATATATGGGCAGGGGCTCCACTGTCTATTCTGAAGCTTCTGGACCGTGTTCAGGGGAGGGCGGTGAAGCTTATCAATGACAGTAGTGTATCCAACTCTATTGATTCATTGAAGCATCGTCGGAATGTGGGTTGTGTGTCACTTTTCTATCGATATTACCATGGGAGATGCTCATCTGAGATTAGTGAACTTATTCCACGAGCCCGAGTTTTTATTCGTAATACTCGCTTATCTAGTAGAGCACATCCGTTTGTAGTTGATTGTCCTGTGTTTCGCACAACGCATTACAGAGAAAATTCGTTTTTTTGTCGAACGATTCGTATGTGGAACAAACTTCCCGCAAAAGTCTTCCCTGTTACTTACAATTTAGAAAAATTTAAATCAAATATCCACAAACACTACTCCCTCTTTCCTCCTTCCCATACCTTATTTTCCTGAGCAATACAATGCACTGCATGAGTAGGGGGCATCCCCTGAGTATTGGTTAAATTATAAAAAAAAAAAAAAAAAAAAGCAAGTCATTTATTTTTTTATCTATCAAGAATTACATGTCGATGTAGCTCAGATGCTAGAGCATTTGACTAACAACCTGGATGCCCGTGTTCGAGTACCGTGCGGTTGGATTTTAATAAAAACAAATTTTCAATAACTTTTTTCTTAAATCTAGTTTTGTTTTTTTTTTATTTTAGGGCTCATTATTTTTGACCATACTTGTAAGCATTTATGTAACCAAATATTTTTTCTATATTTCGTATATATAGCAATGATATGTCATTATTATTTTATAAAAGTAATGAGCTTTATAATGACAATTGTAAGTAAGTGGAGGTCCCATGGTTTCCTAAATGAATACAACACAACTCTTTACCCACTGACAGGCAATATGGTTTTAGGCCTAAACATAGTTGCCTGACTGCACTTATCGATGTATGAGAGGAATTAAGAAGCAAAATTGATGATGACAAGATCTCGATCCTCGTCTTATTAAATCATTCCAAGGCGTTTGATACCATAGAGCATTGCATTCTTTGCCTCAAACTTAATCATATAATTGATTTTTTAACGTCTGCTGTAAAGCTCACATCCTCGAATTTGTTTGGTAGATCACAATCTGTTTACCATGGCAGTAATGAATCTAATAGTTGCCCAGTATCCAGGTACTCCATATTTGGTACTCTTTTATATACCATTTATTCGAACGACTTGCCTGCCCAACTTGAACACTGTGGATTTCTGATATATGCTGACGATGTTCAACTCTACATCAGTTGTGACCCTACTGCAGTCAATTATTGCACAGACAAGTTAAACCAGGATCTTGACAGGATAAACTATTGGGCTTCATTAAATGACCTTTTTAAAAATAAAGAAATCCATTTTATAACAAAGATCAAACTTTTGATATATAAGCAATCGTCACTATTATTTTGTCCAACGCTGTATGTTCAGTTACCTATAACGATAACGATAAAAAATTGAAATGAGTTTTTCCATTTTAACATGAATATGAACCACGACAACCACACCCTCATTTTTGTACGCATATAAAATGATCCATAATTTACTTAAACTTGAATCTTTCTTTTTACACATATTGCAATTGTACCAGAGTTAATGTTTTGATTAAACGCCCTGTCTGATATTTTGTATTATACAACAACAACTACAAAAATGTGATGAAAATGTTATGCTCCATTTAATTCCTAAAGGCGTTTTCTCACGTTCAATTTATTTATTACTTTTAATTCCGAGTGAATAAAAAAAAATTCAAAAAGTGCATAAATATTGAAAACTAAACAAGTGAATCGAAATTTTAGCTAAAAAAAAAATTAAGTTAAAATCTTTTAAATATCACTGTTTAATACTAAAAATGCATAGGCTATGAAACTTATCAATTGTTATGGATTTTGGGAAGTAGATCCCGAATGTAAACATCTGATTTTAATTATAAGCTTCACTCTTCGAAATATTCGCGAATTTAACTTTTACTAGAAATCTAATTTTGTTTTAAATTTCTTATTAATTGATATGCCTGAATGAACTACGAATAACTTTTAATATCCCAGGAAAACTTGCTATTACCATAGAATGGGAAATGGAAGAAGAAAACAAGAATCAGAAGTACTTATAGTTGAGGCCAAGAACACCTGATTTTAACATGGGGGTGTCATAGGAGGCAAGGCCTTGCCTTGTGCTTACATATAGGGAGAAAAATAAGACGTTACACAATATGTAGTGAAATCACCAGTTACACATAAGTACTTATTTCATTTCTTATTTGTAGCATTCAAAGTAATGCTTAAAGCCATTATATGACGTATTACTTGTAATGATGTTAATAAGTAGTTATTTATAGGTGCAAAAATAAGTACGTATTAACATGTACCTAAATAAGAAGGTATTAATAGGCAATAAAATAACTAGTTATTAATAAGGACAATTATAACTAGTTATTAATAGGTCCTAAAATAACTAGATTAGATTATAGTGGCACTATGCACCGCGACCAGAAATTGGTATTTTGTGCTGCCAGCGAATACACCCTATAGGTGTATTCCCTACGAAGCCAATTATCCTACCAGGTGAACAGTTCCAAACGTCCGATGGCGTCACAATTCGATCACCAAAATAACGCACCCTCCTGTCGGAGAGCCTCGGACATTTGCAGAGAGCATGCTCAGAGGTCTCGGGTTCCAATTCACAAAACCTGCACGTATTCGTAGAGGATCGTCCCATCTTGTACAATTGATACCTAAGGCCACAGTGTTCTGTGAAATAACTACTGATTTTAGTCAGTTAGTAGAGTCGTTTATGTATAACTATATATTTGTTTGCTTAAATAAATTGCATTTAAATTATTAATTATGATATATTTTGAATCTTTATAAATATACCTTACAAAAAAGTAGTTACTTATTACCTTTCAAGTACCTTATTTCTTTGGCCCTTCCTAATAAGCAGGTATATAACACAATATTAGTAAGACATAATAATTGTTTAGCTTCCAAAATAAGTAGTGATGTATGTTCATATCAGTAAGGTATTATTTCAGATCTTCAAAATAACAACAAATGTAATGGATAGTCATTACTACTAAAGGTCTGAAATAAGTGATAATAAGTAACTTGTTATTTTTGACATTCCAAATAAGCAGATATTTAACACAATATTAGTAAGGCGTTGTTTTTTATCTTACAAATAAGCAGTTACATATATTCATATTAGTAAGGTATTATTTCGGACCTTCCAAATAACAAAAACTGGAATGGATAGTCATTACTTTGGAAGGTCTGAAATAAGTTCTACCCATTACCAAAGTTTTGCTGGGATGGTTTTAAAGTATGAACTTTGAGCATTAAAAAACATATCAATCAATTGCGATTGGCTGAAGGATGTAGGATATCCTTTCAGTTAAAGTGAAAACTTCACTTATTTTTCTTTTTTGTGAATATTATAAAATCCCTTAATCAAATTTGCAAAATTTTAAGATATGCTGTTAATTTATGTTCCACTTAATTAATTTCAGAGAAAGAATCGTCACTTTCATATCAATATTTTCCGAGAATTCAATTTTAAATTCAAAATGTTTGACATTTTTTAAAAATTAATTTTGTATGTATTTACTATAGGGAAAATCGTTAATTTTTTAAGAAAACGCACTTAAATTAACCGGAACTTGATTGGTATTGATTAGAAAACGTGTGTTTGAATGTTTTTATCTGAATTTTATTAATGAAACTTTTTCACAGACGGAGTCTGTGAATAAGGCATACAAATATATAAAATTGTTGTAGTTTAAGCAATTTTTTTCGTAAAACTAAAGGAGAAAGTGTGCGAGTTTTTTATAGTAGTTATAGTAGTTATTAAAGTCTTGGATCTCTTTTTCGTTTTAAATTTTTTTTTTTGCGAAATCGTGAAAAATGAGAAATTTCAACTTTAAATACATGCATAGGGAAAATTATCGTACATTTCGAAACATGTAATATATTAAAGTTCATGCTATTTGAATGTTGCAAAAAAGTAGCGTTTTTGTTTTCAATTTTGTACTTTTTTGCAAAAAAATTAATAGTGTTTATGAAGAGAATTATAATAGAAGATATACCTTAGAAATGTTACATACGAGGGCGGATCAATAAGTCCGTGACTTTTTGAATGAAACAGTTTTTTTTGCAAAAAAAAAAAAATTTTTTTTCAACATAATCTCCTTTTGGCACAATACACTTAGTCCAACGTTTCTCCAATTTTTGTATCCCTTCCATAAAATAGGATTTTTCTAGGTCCATAAAATAGGCATTTGTTTGATCAATAATTTCATCGATTAGGCTAAATCTCTTTTCACCGAGCCATTTCTTTAGGAAATAGTCACTGGGGGCTAAATCCGGAAAATATAGCGGATGAGGTACCAATTCGTAGCCCGATTCAAGGAATTTTGCCATTGAGACTGCACACGTGTGTACCTGTCCATTATCTTGATAAAAAGAACTTATTTCTTGACCATATGGTGTCTTCTTTTTAAGTCCTCGTTAATTCGGTCCAATAAATTGGCATAATATTCGCCGTTTATTGTTTTGCCCTTTTGAAGGTAATTGATGTGGATTATCCCACGTGCATCCCAAAAAACTGTTGCCATCACCTTATTGGCCGACAAACTTACCTTGTCCTTGTCCTTCTTCGGAGCCGGTTCACCCGAAGAAACAAATTGTTAAGACTGCTGCTTGGTCTCCGGAGTGTTGTAATGGATCCACGTTTCAGCCACAGTTACAAAACGCTGCAAAAACTCATTCGAATTGCGGTTAAACAACTCCAAACAATACTTTGAAGTTGTCACACGATTATATTTATGGTCAATTGAGAGCAAACGCGGCACAAATCTTGCAGACAGCTTTATTAAACCCAACTGATCATTTAAAATCGAAACTACACTGCCATATGAAATGGTCAAAGGCATTTCAGCAACAGACTCACGCACTTTCACTCTTCGATCGGCCAATACCATATCGTGAATTTTTTCGAACGTTTAGCGTCATTTGTACTTGTGCGACAACAACGAAAGTCAGTAAACCACTTTTTCACTATTGAAATCGATGGTGCAGAGTCCCCATAGTATTAATCAAGCTTTTTCTTGGTTTAATTGACAGTTTTTTTTTCGCAAGAAATAATGTTAAATGAGCACTCAAAATTTACTTTTTCCATTTTTAAAAAAGTCCACGAGGTTGTATGTTTTGAACAGCTGTTAAACGCAAAGTAAATGAGGGAACTTGCTCAAAATTGGACTGTAGTCTATTAACATGTGGTACTTGATGGGAGCAGTGTTGCATTTCATATAACTACGAGGGAAGTTCGAAAAGTCACGGACTTATTGAGCCGCCCTCGTATAATTAATATACCCCAAGCTAAGAGAATTAATTAAAATAATTAGTGCAATAGGAAATACTTAACCGTATGGTTGTTTGATTGTTTTGAATATTCTAACTCATTGTAAGTCCAAACGTTTGCGTATATTTTTTATGCTTGTTACTTATTTGTTTATTTTGGGTTACACTGATCTACATGATATTTATTTTTGTATATTAAAATTTAAATTTTCCTGAAGATGGCATCCGATGGATGGAGAAATATATTGGAAATAAAAATAAAATAATTTTATTAAAATCTAAGACCTCAAGCTTGACTATTTATTTAATTGGATTTATTGAAAAATTTAAATTTTCTATCAAAAGTGTTTATATATATATATATATATATGACGGTCTTATTGTAAAAACTTGATAAGCCACATTTTATTTTTAATTTGTTTTTTAAAGGTTAATAAATGCAACCAAAACGAAAAAATTTTTCGACAATTTGAAGCAACATTTTTTCAATTTTTTTTTAATGACGTAAATAACCTTAACAAATTTTTAAGCATTTAGGGTTAATCCATCCGAGTTAATCATAATAGAAATAAGAGTAAAAAAATAAAAAAATTGAGAAATTCGATTCCTATTTTAATTAAGTAAAGTGAGTAAAGTTTCTCTGCATTACTGGCCTTCAGCCCGACTAAGGGGTTTTCTCCTAGATAGACTGTTGTGTGGATTCGCTGAGTAATATGCTGTGTGGTATTCACTTTAGCGACTTCGCAGAGTAAAGTTTTTCCATTTTGCGATTTTATAAAAAATAATTATTTTGTTGTAATTTCGATGTATTTGTAGGTGTTCTCGAAAATAGCGCTGCAGGCAAAATTTGTAAACGGGTGTAAAGGACATTACGTATCATATATCCCAAAAATAATATAATTTTTGAAATCCTGCGGATATATTATTTCATTAGAGTACCCACACTGGTATGTTACTACGCGTTCCAGTTTTTGGCCACTGGTGGCACCACGGGCCCACCATCTTAACCGAAAAAAATATATATTTTTTAATTCTGCAGGGAACCACCTACTTTTTTTTGGAGAACGCCCCATAAAGTGCAGTTTATCTCAAATATAACTAAATTTTGTAGATTTAACAGATTTATTTATTTGCTATTTTTTTCTTACTAATTACTAGCAAAACAATATGCTAGTTTTAGCACTTTTTCTTGGAACGTCATTTTTGCCTAATTTATAGTAGTTTTAGCAAAAAAAAATGTTTACTAATTTTTATCAAATAGTGTAACATTAAGAATACATTCAAAAAATAAATTAGCAGAAAAGTTAATAAAACGTCTTGTAAATTAAGTATACTATTTTTTAGCAAATCTTTTGCTGAAATTGTGTTTAATTGAAAGATATATGCAGAATGAAGTAGATGACGCGGCATGTCAAGATGTAGTAGAGACGAGGAAAATGATACTAAAAACTACAACTCGTTAAGGCATATAAAAAAATCAACCATGGAAGATTTTTGTATGTCTTTTTTATACATAATAAAATAAAAGGACGCCAACAATGTGTATCGTATACATATAAATTGCGGATTAGAAAAACTTAAATTTTGTGTTATCACCGGCTTGTCAAAGTAATTGTCTAATAATTAAATGAAAGACAAAATAAACTATTTTAATTTAATAAAGAATAAATGTGTATGTGTAAACTAAATGAACTTTTAATGTAAAGTTGTAAAATTGCAAACAAATATACGTTCAGGTAGACTGACTTAAGCGAAAGACAAGGCTACACATTTTACTTAATTTTGTATGTTTCCTTTATCTTCTTGCAAATAAAGGGTTGTGTATATTCATATATTGTTATTTCTTTTGTTTCGTTTCTAGAAATATGCCTTCATTTAGACAACCATTGATGTTAGTAGTTGAAAGATAATTTTTTTATGTCATTTATAATTATTTCTATATATTTACAGATATGAAATTAATTCCTGTCGTCAATGTGGGACTATGAACATTTTTATATTTTGTAACGTATTGCAAATTATTTTTAAATGAATAAGAAAAAAAATTTTAAGATTTTCAGCAAATAAATAAAATAAAGTATGAATTAACTGTTGATTTTAGCCATTTATTTGCAAGCACCCTCTTGACTAAAATTTTGCTGGGTCAGCAACATTTTTTGCTGACTTTACTTACTTTTTGTTTTTAAATGTAGAGCTATTTTGTAACGCCAAACATTTTTTTCGTAAAATTACGATTATTTTTGACATTGGTATTCATAACTTGGTATTCATTGCACCCAAATTTAGGTGACTGATAACGAAGTATAACCTATATTTATGTGCCAAATTTCAGCTATTTAAATTACTAGCCAAAAAAGTAATTAGACCTATACCACGGTGTATTGGCCGTCAAAGGGTCATTCAGAGAAATATTCATGATAAATCTTTCAATAAACTACAAAAACCAATTTTTTTTTTATTTTAGTTTATATATAAAATTAATTGCAGTTTGTAACATTTTCATAGTTGGGGTACTTAAAAATTTATTAAATACATTGTCTTCAAGCCATAGAATTTCAATAAAATTCCAATTTAGCAAAATGTCATAATCGTTGATATTTCATTTCCTGTGTATTTAAACAACAGCGGCAATGAACAATGTTGCCAACAAAAAAAAATAGTACAACTTATAGAGAAAACATTAGCAAAAATATTCAAATAACTATTAAACAATAACTTCAACATATCAATTTAAATTTTCTGCAATTCTACAAACAGATAGAACCTTTTTTTATTATTTCATAATGTCGTTGTTGGTCTAAAGCACTTGGCAAACAACAAAAAAAAGAACAAAATGAATAATGGTTTCAAGGTGGTGAGACAACTCAACACAACCCAAAAAAAAAGTATAATAAAACAATATTACACCAACATCACACAGTGGGATGTTTAACAAAATTTTTTAAAATAATCCGGCCAATTATTTTACTTAGTGGTCCGATTGCAATGAAATTTGGAACAGGCATAAGCGACATAATAATGAGTTAAAGTTTTGATGTTAAACGTCGCAGAATCTCCGGTTGCAGCAATATGAGCACACTTTTTGCCTTAAAAAACTTGAGTGGCCGACATTATTTTTGTTTTTTATCCTTATTATTTTCAAAAAAACATATTTGAAATTTGAAAATGTGAAATTCCGACTCAAATCTAGTTTTATGTGAATAGCAGGACCAAATCAAGCTAAATTTTCTTTTTTTTAATATTGGTTATTTATCCAAATACATTTATGATTAAACTAAAAAAAATACCATGCCTCTCAAAAACTAACAAGGAGAGTTCGTTAATGTGGGCGTTGTGGTGTAATGGTTAGCGCGTTGGACTTCTACACAGAAGGTCCCGGGTTCGATCCCCGGTGCCGGCAACATCAAATTAATATGTATGAGTTTTTTCTATCCCTCATACGTATCGCAATGTCCACCTTCGGTGTTCCCATAGCAATTAACCCCTCCGAAGTAAAATAATAAATCAGGGCTAT
This sequence comes from Delia radicum, assembly GCA_021234595.1. Taxonomy (NCBI): domain Eukaryota; kingdom Metazoa; phylum Arthropoda; class Insecta; order Diptera; family Anthomyiidae; genus Delia; species Delia radicum. The sequence goes on along the minus strand of CM037851.1, from coordinate 65,633,167 downwards.
GAACCAAAAAGCTTCAATAAGTTCGCCAACTCTCCATCAGGTGGCGAGCAACAACTGTTCTAAGACTTATCATCTAGCGCAATTACAGTGTTGCCATGTCTGAAGCCCTTCATCTTTCCCCACCTTTCATCTCTATACTATCCCTTTCCAAAGAAAGCAACACACTAAATATAGGAAGTATTTCTTGAGTGTTGCCTCTCTTTAAAAAATAAAGTGAATGAAACTATTAATTAATGAAATGATATTTTTAATTAAAAGTTTCAATGGACGAGATCCAATTGTTTCTATGCAAAACTAAATTAATATCATGCTGAGAATTCTCTCAATGCAGTATACGATTGAACAGTTTGGCCAAAAGATATATTTTATGTTTTTTTTTGTAATTTCGATATTGCACTGAGAGTATTATTTGCATGACATTAAAAAATGTTTGCATTAAATCAATGAAATTGAATAGGCGTTTGAGTCTACAAATATTTAGTAAAAGTTTTTGCTAATTTTAGGGAGAAAATACTATTTTCAATTAACTACAATGCACATCGAATATAAATAAAATTTTGTAAAGTTAACAGATTTATTTTTGCTGTTCTTATTTGATTAATATTTAGCAAAAAAACTGCTAAATTTAGCAGTTTTTTCTGCAAGAGCATTTTTAACTAATTTTTAGTAGCTTTTCGTGCTATTTCTACAGGTTTATTTATATGAGTGTACATATATAATTAGATACAATTACATCAAGTTATATCCAGCTATTTAAGACTATATATAAACTTTTTTCCATCGGATACACTCAAAAAAATAAGTTAGTAGAAAAGTTAGTAAAACATCTTGTAAATCAGGTGTACTATTTTTCAGCAAATTGTTGGCTAAAATTATGTTTTAAGCAAAAATTTTAGTTATACTTAGTCAGCACTTAACTGTTTTCAACTAATGTTTTACTAATATTTGACTACTGTTTTACTAATATTTTACTACTGTTTTACTAATTTATTTTGCTAAAAAAAAGGTGCTGATTAGCACATCAATAGTGTGAACGATAACCAGCTTAAAAGTTATACGCAGAATGAATTAAATGTAGTAGTGACGAGGAACATGATACTAAAAAGTACAACTCTAGTAAGGCATATAAAAAAATCAACCATGGAAAATTTTTGTATCTATTTTTCATACATAAAACAAAATTGTGGATTGAAACAACTTAAATTTTGCGTTTTCACCGACTTGTGAAAGTAATTGTCTATTAATTAAATAAAAGACAAAATAAAATATTTAAATTTTAAAAATATTTAATGTGCCGCACAGTGGCACCTGTAGAACAAGTGAGGTTTCAAAAATCAAATATTTCATGTGCCTCTAAAATATATTGCATAAACCTATTTTACAGGAAATTGTCCAATTACAATCAGATTTTTTGTTCAGAAGAGTTGACTGATTTTCAGTGTTCTAAAAAACAATAAATAAATTAAAAAAAAAAAAAAAAAAACTTTAAATCTTTTCTGGAATAACACTTTGTTTAATTTTTTAAGTCATGGCAAAATAACCATATACGGACACCATTACGTGATAAAAGACTAAAAAAAAAAGACCCGTGTCTCCCAATTTTTCCCAGAGTCATCTCCTTTTTTGTTTATGGGCCGCCAAAGATTTGGGGCCTCGGTATCATTCTCGCAGAAAAGTGATCATTTTCTCAGGCTCATATCTTGCAAACCGTTCAGAATTTCGATTTACTCTCTATTGCAAAGTTGTAGCTCTTGTCATAAAGAACAAAAATTGCGAACATATAAAATGAAAAAAACTTCACCTTCCAGCTCAAAATCGCAAAAAACTTAAAAAAATTCGATTTTTATTACCTTTTTTCCCGTGTTCAGGTCCATATGTAGCAAACCGTTCAAAATTCAAGGAAACAATCAACTACAAAAATTTTCCTAAGATCTTAATAAACAAATTTCTAGAACATATAAACTTCCTGGGAATTGGGTTTGCTACCTATGCACCTGAAGAGGAGAAAAAAGGAAAAAAAAATTAAATTAAAAAATTTTTCACTTTTGCGCGCTACCTAAACAGTGTTAAGAATCATCTCTATGAAGTTTATATGTTCTAGAAATTTGTTTATTGAGATCTTAGGTAAATTTTTGTAGTTGATTGTTTCCTTGAATTTTGAACGGTTTGCTACCTATGGACCTGAACACGGGAAAAAAGGTAAAAAAAATCGAATTTTTTTAAGTTTTTTTGCGATTTTGATCTGGAAGGTGAAGTTTTTTTGATTTTATATGTCCGCCATTTGTTCTTTATGACAAGAGCTACAACTTTGCAAAGTTCAAAATCGCAAAAAAACTTAAAAAAATTCGATTTTTTTTATTCTGAACGGTTTTGCAAGATATGAGCCTGAGAAAATGATCACTTTTTTGCGAAAATGATACCGAGGCCTAAATCTTTGGCGGCCCATAAACAAAAAAGGAGATGACTTTGGGAAAAATTGGGAGTCACGGGTCTTTTTTTTTTAGTCTTTTATCACGTAGTGGTGTCCGTATATGGTTATTTTTTTTTCCTGTTGCACTGTGTAATTTTAAATCATAAAAGCCTTTAAAAAGAAACAAAAAAATCTAAAATTTGAAAACATATTTTATTTTACTTCCCATAAAATTGATTTTTAGACAAATTTCAACTTTGCTAACCCATAAGTAGACGTAGGACCCTTTTTAAACACTCATTTTATATTTTGAAATTTTTTGATTATCTCATTTGGTTCAAAAGTTATGATTTTTGCAACGAAAAACTCAAATGGCGCCACTATGTGCCGATTGCATATGTTAAAGAGAATCCAAAATTAAGATATCCATATTCTTTTTAGCTGCCCAATCTTACATTTAGGGGTTAAAAAGTGGTGTCAAAGAGTACACAATTTTTTTGGTTTTTGTCGGTTTTTCATATTTTCCAAAGAAACTATGCAGTTAAAAAAAATTAATATAGTTTTATATAGTCGTGCATTATTTAATATGAGCTACAGTTTCATCGGAGAAATGGGCTCATATAAATTTATCAATTTCAATCTAATTTTATTTAATTAGATCTTATCTGATGAATCTTTATATACACTTAGAATACTATGTAGGTAAATACCGCTGCAAATGCAGTTAAAAACAAATTAAATTTCACTTGAAAAAAGGATGACATACAATTCAGTAAATTCAACTAACATTGTCATTTGTTTTTTACTGTTCAAATAATGCACCACAATTGCAGTAAAAATGTACCATATGTCGCTCATTTATTAACAGACTGACATAACTCAAAAAAGATGGTTTTGCAGAAAAGCGTTTAGAAATTCAATCCATATCTGACTAGCTCGACCCTCTCTTTATTTATTTGGTCACGTTTTTTTTTTTTTTTTATATAATCATATAATTACAAATTATATCATATTACCCTAACCGAGCTCTAGCTTCTATGGCTTTCGCTGCGTTGTTGCCAAAACAGACCAGTGCCCCTGGTGGGAATCGAACCCACGACCCCTGCACTGATAAGCCAGCACGCTACCAACTAGCCTACCGGGGGCGCACACACGTTTTTTATAAATAGGGTTTTTAATGCATTTTCTCTTAGTGAGAGTTGTGTACGAATTCGCCAATTATCGAGAGACCCGTGAGTAGCACAGTTTCTCTATAAAGTATATACTCTTGGCACCCACTTTCCATAAAAATAAAATATATTCCCCTCTAACTCGAAAAGTATACATGATATTAATAGGAAATTTTTACACAATGTGAACTAATCGATGTGCATCATTAACTCAAAAATCGCGTTTTTTGACATATGACAGTCTTTTAGTAAATGAGTGATATGTAGTAAAAAATAAACAAACTGAAATTAACATTTTACTCTGTAAAATTAGCAAAAACTTTTATTTAATATTTGTAGACTCAATATAGTAAACAAAATCTGTGATATTATTAAAAAAATTTGTAAAAAAATTGTAGATTGCTGATTTCATAAGTGCAGAAATTTATTATTTATTTTTTTTTTTGCAAAATTTGCTATTATTCTTAACTTTGACTGAAAAAATTTCAAGAAGAGTGTAGAAAGAAGAAATACTTCTAAAATAACTTTAAATTCTTTTAAAATCAAGGGAAAGCGATTCTAAAACCTTAAGATAATTCTTTTAAGCAACTCAAAGCAAAAGCTATATCGGTTTAAGAAAATAAGATAGACAATTTTTGATTTTTGTTTTATTTCTTCATAAATCCAAATTAATCTGGTATGTCATGAATTTCACTTTGATCAAAACAAAAAAATTTTATGTCATTATTTCACAACATTTTAATTCTAAACAACATTACAGTTAAATCATAATAGTTAAATCAAATATTTCAAATTATGAAATATTTGATTTAACTGATTTCTAAAGCAAATTATAATCGATTAAATTTTCAATTTCGATCGAAAGTGAAATTCATCACATACCAGAATGTAAATTTTATGCCAGGATTTTAATCGATTATGTATTTTCTGAAACAAATTATAATCGATTGAATTTTCAATTTCGATAGAAAGTGAAATTCATTACACACCAGAATGTAAATTGTATGCCAGGCTTTTAATCGATTATGTGTTTTCTGAAGCAAGTTATAATCGATTGAATTTTCAATTTCGATCGAAAGTGAAATTGATTACATACCAGAATGTAAATCTTATGCCAGCTTGTTTGCATGTGAGTTTTAATAATTTAGTCTCCCAAATTAGTTTTTGACGCGATATTTGCTAATGTTTTAGTATAGTTGATTTTATTTACTACTGTCGTCACTATTTTCTTTTATTTTACTTAGGCTTGTCACTCAAATCAACTTTTTCGATTAATCGAACGAACAAAAAGAAAATTCAAACGAATAACTTAACAAACATGATTTTCGAATAACGAATAATTCGAAAAAAAATTACGATTTATCGAATAAAACGAATAGTTTCAAAAATACTTTTTTTAAAAAATTTACAAATTTTACGAAAATTTTATAAAAAAAACAAAATAAAATTAAAACTATTGAAGATATAACTGCAATTTTAAAACTTTTATTAATCATTTTCCTAGATATGAACTCTTTAAAAATGGCAAAGATATATGCTTTCACTTTCAAGCAAGCAATATTAAGGAATTCGCAGATAAAGTGATGTCGTTGAAATATAACATGATTTTTTAAAGTTTAAACTATATAAAACTATCAAAAGTGTTGCTATATTACAAAGATAGCACGTTAGCACTTAAACTGTGAACTGTGTGACTAAAATAAGATATTAACAGCTCGATAAAATATTCGTTTTAACCTAGTGAAGTTAATACCAATAGTACCAGCATAAACCTCTAGGCCATGCAGCACGTGTGACATTAAGAGCGCATGAGCCAATCTTTTCTTAACACGAAAAGGAAAAATAATATTATGTTTATGCATTAAAAGATAAACATCTAATTTTGTTGATTAACTGACCCGAATAATCGGTTAATCAATATACGAGATTTTTCGAATAATGCCTTAACCAGTTAATAGCCTAGTTCGAATAATTGGAAACACTAGAGTTGGCCAGAAAACAGCCTGAGTTGTATCCACCGAATTTGTTGCCAATCGAATTCTGGCGATTTCGACAACTATCGTAATGTTAAATTATATTTTTAGTCGTGAAAGCTAATTTTCAGTTGCCTAACCCAATATTACATTCCAAATAAATATTATTACGTTCCACAAAATTTTATTGAAATTAAAAAACTTTATTAATTTTTCTGGTATTGAACCGTGGCTTTCAGATTAATAGTCCTGTGTCCTACTGATTGCTCAACAACCACTTTTAATTTTCATTGCCTTATTTGGTATTTAAGCATTTGAATATTTTATTTGTATTAAAAAAAAACTGTTTGTGTTTGAGATTTGAACTCGGAAGTTCAGAGTACAAGACAAACTCTCTACCCAATACACCACAAACACTTATAAATATTGAGTGTTAAATTTGAATTTAAATATTTTGTTAGCAAAACATTCGTTTACCAATTTCAATCATTAGTTAGTTGCTTTTTTAGACAATGGAATCCACAATTGGGTTGATATTACTGAACCTCCAATTTAGTGGTATATTTGATTGCGAATACCTTATTTGCAGTAACCACTTTTGATTATCGACAATTTAAAAAAAAAAAAATCATGGATGGTACCAATCCTCTTGTATTATCACAAAATAAATGGTTGCTTCTACCGTACACAATTACCGAATGTTATTTGAAAAGTTGATTGGAAATACCAATAACTGCACAAATAGATTGTGTGTTTAGTTAATTTTCCAGCTTTTTAATTTCCAGTACACCATTTTTGATGTATTAGTCGATTATTGGTAGTTCCAAATAAAATAATGTCATACCAAATAAATTGTTATGGTTCCGATAGAATTCTAACCGTGTATGTTATGTGTTGGTTTTAGTAAAATTAAGAAAAAACTAAGTGCATATTAATGATTACGTATTATGTTATATATGAAAATGTATTATTATATATGACAAAAAAAATTACCATATCTCATTATATATATAGCAAACATATACGACTAATATCTAATTTTATAAAGGTCAATATATAAAAATATATCATTATATATGTTACCATATAAGAAACATATAATAATATATAGCTATACATGACACCATGTATAATCTCATGTTAAAATATATTTTAAGATGAAAAAACACAAGTCCACATAGGTTTACAAATTTTTTAACTCGCGAATTTTGGTGGATCATATTGCCGCCTCCGTCTGTGTGTAAGTTAACCCAGCAAAATAAGAGCTGAGGAAGAAGTAGTAAAAACACCACATCTACTGAGTCGGATGTGGTGCAAATTTAGGTGAATCATTAATGATTTTAACATTGTCGTGTCATTGGGCGGATGGAGTGAATATATAACATCTTTAATAGCATTTTAGACAGTGCATTGATGCTATTTTTCAATAGTTCATGGAAGGTCTTTTTCAAAAATATATTAACATTTGTATTTAATAAAAATGTGCAGCATACTTTAGGGATGTATCTTTAAATATTAAAAAAAAAATCTTTTGGTGTCAGCGAGTATTGAACACACGAATCTGAGTTACGATCTGCTGTATTAAAGTAGACCGCGCTACCATTTGCACCAAAGTTAATTATGCAGTACAACAAACTTAAAACGAACTTAAGTTGAAAATATTGATATATTTTTATGAAAACAACCAAAAATATGCTACACAAATATATAATAAAAAAGATAAAATAATGATTTTTAAAATATTTTTATTATTTGATTTCGTATCACTGAGATATAAATTATTTTTAAAATATTTTTAAGTTTTGTGAGGTTAAAAAAATATTAAGAAATAATAAAAATGCTCATTTAACAATTTTAAATTCATTGCGAATTTGAAAATATTTTTTTAATAATTAATTTGACGAGAAGTGTCTTTAATAAGATAATGACAATGAGAAAAAAAATATTGGAGAAGTAGTTTAACTACAGATCGGAAAAAGTGGCCTGCAATGAAACGATTGTGCCTTGGAACGTAAGATCTTTTAATGTTTCCCGTATTTTTTTTTCTAAAGATTTGAAGAAAGAGGTCGGTAAAAACTCTATAGGTAAATTAAAGTGATATATTTAAATTAAGTAAAAGGTTTTAATTAATTAATTTACTAATTAATTATTATTATTAATAAACTAGCTTTCAAAATTTGGCTTCGATATTTTTTGGTTTTGCTAATTTTTTGCGATCCGAAACAATAGAATTAAAAACTCAACTAGATTTTTGAAGCCAAAATTAAATTTGTTTACCTAATTTTTTTTGAATATTACACACGTTTCAATTGAGGCACACCTGAAAAGTATATCTTGAAACAAATATGAAAAATTCGATAAACTAATTTTTAGCAGTGAAATACATCTTTGCATTTTCTTATCAACATAACAATAAAAAATATTAAACCTTAGGTTTTTTTATATTTTTAAATAAGTTCTACAAAAGGTTCCATCGCAAAGACAAAAAATAGATTTTTATCAAATAATTATTTGTCCACTCTGGATAACAATTTTATAATTTAATTTAATTTAATTCTTAATGATTAAAGTCAAGATGTTAATTATTTGGTAGTTTTTAAATTACTTAATTCTCTTAAAATACTCAGAAAAACCAAATTAAATAAAAAATACTAAAAAAATTAATTAGAATTAAAAAAAAATAAAATAAAAAAATTATCTCCATGGCCCGGAATTGAACTCGCAACCTCCTGATTGCAAATCCAACCACTTACCACCTCAACCTCCATATAAAAAAATATATATATGAACTTATAAAAAAGTACTTCTTATGATGTTATTAATTTAGATACCAATTTATTCATATAGTGATGCAAATGCTGTTGAAAGTAACTTTAATTTACCATTTTTGGCAGTTGTTAACAATAACTTCTATTAAAGTGAAAAATGTGCGTATGCTAATGCTTTGGAAGTCAAGTTAAAGAGGTTCTTAAAGCACTACTTCCACTTTATTTTGCTGGGAAGTTAAGCTCGATATTACGTCACTTATGCCTGTGCCAAATTTCATTGCAATCGGACCAAAAAGTAAGAAATAACAGCGGGTATCTATCCATCTCAGTCTCTCCCAATCTGCCCTCTTTTTATTTGTACCTTAACTCGCACCAAGCAAATGAAAACATGTTGCAGGAAGTTAAATGTTTAAATTAGCTTTTATCATGGTTTTGAATAACAATTTAATAAAATTTTTATGTATCTCAAATATCAACGATAATATCAGCAAGATAAATTTAATATATATTAACTTCGATTAGAAAATAACCAAATATAAGCAACAATTTTTTATCAACATGTTGCAATTATTTTTTAGTATAAAAAAAAATGTTTTCATTTGCTTACCCGAGTTCGGTATTTAGTTGCTGAGAGGCGTAGAAAGTGTAGTATTTCTTTTGTATATACTCTTTGGAAATAGCCAAATTATTTCCAAAATTATTGTGATATGTCCCACTGCATCACCAGAAACAAAAAAAAAAAAGAACAGAACACTAACTTTATTGCAACTCCAAGAACTTTAAGGCTTAAAAATGTATAACAACGACATAATATGTATTCTTTGGATTTAAGTTGCATTTCAGATTGTGCTTTCATAAATCATAAAAAATCTAAGAAAAAAAGGAGTTTTTTTTATAATATTTGTTTAGTATTTCTTCGCATGCAGCCAGAGTGTTGACTTAATTCACTTTTTGATTTTAAAGAAAATTGAGAGCCCTGCCTGTTTGTCTACATTTTTTTTTTTTTTTTTATAAAATTAACAAGTCAAATATAACCTTGTTATTTTGTAAAGTTAATACAGTTTAAGTTCGTTTGTCTATTGTTAAAAAAAAAGTTTTAAGTTAACAAATTAAACTAAATAACTTTGGGAAGTGTACATTCAAAATAGTTTTGAAAATTACAGTTAAAACAAAGGTATGTGTATTTAAAAAAGTGACAAATGAATTTACTTAAAATTATGTTATTTCAACTCTTAATAAATAACTTACAAATGCAGTAAAAATTACAAACTTTTTAAAAATAACATACAAAATTAGTAAAAAAAAAAAAAACTACTGGTTTTTACAGTTTTTTTTTTTTTTTTTGTATTATGAAATATTATTTCAATAAAAAATATTATTTTAAGAGTCAAAATTGCAATCGGTATTCCATTTATTGTCTTTTAATAAATTGGAGGTACATTAAAGTTTTCTTATTTTTATTGTTTTAAAAAACTAATTAAATATATACACACAGAGAAATACTAAGTTAGACATTTGCCAACTAGAAGTCGGTTCAGTTAATACAACTCGATTTTAGTTGCAACACAGAAAAACTAGAGAAATCTCATTAAAATATTGTGTCACTAACTGAATTTATCGTTTGTAGACGCAAAAATATACTTTTCAATTCGTTTGGCACTTTATTTCTCTGTGTGTATGTTTTCTGCAACAATACTGTTTTGTTCATTAAACTACAAAAAACGACCTTAAAAGCCCAATACTTCGCTACCGGTAGTACACAGAAAAAACTAAAAATGGGTTTCAATTAAAAATTTTATTGAATCAAATAATATTTTAATTGATTTTGCACCTACCACTGAAATGATAGTATTAACTAAAAAAAATTTGCAGACAGTTTATTAAAATTTTTTCAATTAAATTAATAATAATATAAATTAAAAGAGTTATTGTTTTTCTTTACAACCTCCCAGCAAAATAAAGTGGAAGTAGTGCTTCAAGAACCTCTTTAACTTGACTTCCAAAGCATTAGCATACGCACATTTTTCACTTTAATAGAAGTTATTGTTAACAACTGCCCAAAATGGTAAATTAAAGTTATTTTCAACAGCATTTGCATCACCATATAAATTAATTGGTATCTAAATTAATAACATCATAGGAAGTACTTTTTTATAAGTTCATATATATTTTTTTTTATATGGAGGTTGAGGTGGTAAGTGGTTGGATTTGCAATCAGAAGGTTGCGAGTTCAATTCCGGGCCGGTGAGATAATTTTTTTTTTATTTAATTATAATTAATTTTTTTAGTATTTTTTATTTAATTTGGTTTTTCTGAGTATTTTAAGAGAATTAAGTAATTTAAAAACGACCAAATAATTAACATCTTGACTTTAATCATAAAGAATTAAATTAGAAAATTGTTATCCAGAGTGGACAAATAATTTTTTGATAAAAATCTATTTTTTGTCTTTGTAAAACTTATTTTGTAAAACTTATTTAAAAATATAAAAAAAACCTAAGGTTTAATATTTTGTATTGTTATGTTGATAAGAAAATGCAAAGATGTATTTCACTGCTAAAAATTAGTTTATCGAATTTTTCATATTTGTTTCAAGATATACTTTTCAGGTGTGCCTCAATTGAAACGTGTGCAATATTCAAAAAAAAATTAGGTAAAAAAATTTAATTTTGACTTCAAAAATCTAGTTGAGTTTTTAATTCTATTGTTTCGGATCGCAAAAAATTAGCAAAACCAAAAAATATCGAAGCCAAATTTTGAAAGCTAGTTTATTAATAATAATAATAAATTAGTAAATTAATTAATTAACATCTTTTACTTAATTTAAATATATCACTTTAATTTACCTATAGAGTTTTTACCGACCTCTTTCTTCAAATCTATAGAAAAAAAAATATGGGAAACATTAAAAGATCTTACGTTCCAAGGCACAATCGTTTCATTGCAGGCCACTTTTTCCGATCTGTAGTTAAACTACTTCTCCAATATTTTTTTTTCTCATTGTCATTATCTTATTAAAGACACTTCTCGTCAAATTAATTATTAAAAAAATATTTTAAAATTTGCAATGAATTCAAAATTGTTAAATGAGCATTTTTATTATTTCTTAATATTTTTTTTAACCTCATCAAAACTTAAAAATATTTTAAAAATAATTTATATCTCAGTGATACGAAATCAAATAATAAAAATATTTTAAAAATCATTATTTTATCTTTTTTATTATATATTTGTGTAGCATATTTTTCTTGTTTTATAAAAATATATCAATATTTTCATCTTAAGTTCGTTTTAAGTTTGTTGTACTGCATAAGTAACTTTGGTGCAAATGGTAGCGCGATCTACTTTAATACAGCAGATCGTAACTCAGTTTCGTGTGTTCAATACTCGCTGGCACCAAAAGATTTTTTTTTTTAATATTTAAAGATACATCCCTAAAGTATGCTGCACATTTTTATTAAATAAAAATGTTAATATATATTTGAAAAAGACCTTCCATGAACTATTGAAAAATAGCATCCATGCACTGTTTAAAATGCTATTAAAGAAGTTATATATTCACTCCATCCGCCCAATGACACGACAATGTTAAAATCATTAATGATTCACCTAAATTTGCACCACATCCGACTCAGTAGATGTGGTGTTTTTACTACTTCTTCCTCAGCTCTTATTTTGATGGGAAGTAAACATATACAGAATACGCAGCGATACTCCAAGGAGCGCTATACTCCTCTGGATCGCGGAGTACTCGTGACTAATTTTTAGCGTGCTAATTTGTAATTGATTTTGGCGCAACGTAAATTTCACATACATATTTCTCGGCCGTCCTACGCAAACTGGTCCGCACGGCTCAAAGTGACTGAAATAAGACGTGACAGATGGGGAGTCGGAAAGCTCATTAGTGCTACTTCCTATGAAAATATCGCCGATATGGCTGAAGATGTTTCATAGGAACCGCAACATCTACCAGATGATAATCCACGCATTTGGTCATTACACGTTTGTTTTTTTTGCGCATCATTTCTAAATGAAATCTTCGATAATGGTTATTTGGTACCATTGCAGCAACGTGATGATCAAGGAAGACAAGTGATATTTTCGGTAGCAACTAAATTTGATCCTTATAAATTTACTTCAGTACAAATGGCACGTATACATTCATTAATATGTGTGGCGCTCTTAGACGATGAGGAGTCACAGGTGGCTGGTTATATATACGTTAATGATGAGAGTGCCATGAATATGGGTTTTGTAAGTTTATGGTCTTTAACCGATTGGAGAAGTATATTGAAATGTATACAAAATTCTACACCCTTGAGACATAAGGAAACCCATTTTATTAATATACCCCACTATGCGAATAGAATTATTGAATTGGCCATTTCCATGTTGAGTGATAAACTTAAAAAAACGTATTATTGTCCATAAAAATGTCGATGCTTTAAAATCTAAAATCGATCCTGCCATTTTACCTAAAGAATATGGTTGCATTGTGTCTTTGCCCGATGGGATTAAAGAATTTAAATTGAAATTGCAAGAAAGAAGAGCTGATAGGCTTTAGATGATAGGGAAATTGAGGCCAGTTTTGCGGGCAATGATGTTGGTGATATTGATGCTGGTGTTGTGGGTAGTTTTAGAAAATTAGAGGTAGATTAATTTCTAATCGCTTTCATTAACTCTCGTTTTAATAATTCTGATATATTCTTCTCATGTTATTTTTTTAATGTTTAGTATTAAGTTAACTTACTGTTTTATATGCTTTTTTTTTTGGTATTAATAAGATTTTTAAAATGACTTTTTTTGTGCGCCCCGGTAGGCTTGTTGGTAGCGTGCTGGCTTATCAGTGCGGGGGTCGCGGGTTCGATTCCCACCAGAGGCACTGGTCTGTTTTCGCTACAACGCGCCAAAGGCCATAGCAGCTAGTGCTCGGTTAGGGTAATAGTATATAATTTGTAATTATATGATTATTAATTAATAAAATAAAAAAACATAAATAAAAATGACTTTTATCACGGTTATCTTAAAATTGTACACAGAAAAAACTAAAAACGGGTTTCAATTAAAAATTTTATTGAATCAATTAATATTTAATTGATTTTGCACCTACCACTGAAATGCTAGTATTAACTAAAAAAATTTGCAGACAGTTTATTAAAACTCTTCAATTAAAATAATAATAATATCAATTAAAAGAGTTATTGTTTTTCTTTACAACCTCAATTAAAAAGTATAGTTAAATTGATTAAAACTTTAATTGAAACTTGAGAAGATAGCAATGGTTTGTTATATGCCCCCCATTAAATAAAAAAAAAGAAATGTGGGGTTGTAAATTAAATTGACATTTTATTTATAATAAAATTAAAGCTTTTTAATATTAAAATTTATTATAAGAAAACAAATAAAAGTAAAGACAAAATTTTTGTTTTGCTTGTCTTGTCTTGAACTTTTTCTTGTAATTGAATTGCTTTCTTAAAAAAATCACACACAACTTAAAATGATAGTTTAATGACACTTATACTTATTGAAAATTTAATTGTTTACAAAAATAATTGTTTAATTGTCCTTTTTCGATAAGGTTTATTTAAATGGACATGTGCACTTTTATTAACACAGATAAAACACGAAACTCAATTAGGTTTTCGTGCGTACACGAATATCTCAACAAAAAGAGTGTTGCAAACTCTAGTGAAATAACTACGATTTTGAATGTATTTGAAATCGGTAAAATATCCAACTTATTAAAAGTTAATCATTTGCGATTTTTTTTTTCTTTTTATTTACAAATTAAATAATATATTGATATAATTAAACCTCTGTGTGATTATTTAATCTAAATAAAATAAAAAAAAATAGTTTGCTAATTTTTAAAAATTTGTTTACATGTTGTCAACACTGTATGGATATATTAGAAAATTCAATAAATTTTTTAATTGAATCAATTAAAAAATTGTTTAAATTGCCATTGATATTCAAACAATCGATTAATTAGATATTTTTGGCCCATATTTTTTTCTGTGTATAAAGAAACATATTCTATCATAATAACAATTTTGTTATATAATAAAAACATTTCTTAATTTTTAAATTTATATACTTTCTTTATGTTATCAAATAAATATGCACATAAGATTAATAGATAGATTAATGCAATTAAAATTAAAATTTTTTTTTTAACTTTTTCAACTTCTACGAGGGTTTTTTTCGAATCTTCTTTTTAAACAACAATATTATTAAATTGTTTTCCTAAGTAAAATGAGACATCATATGCTTAATCGGCATTGTTGTTTTAAAAGAATATTCGAATTCTCTAAGCAGTCCCAAGAATTTTCTGGAGCTTATCAAAAATTGCTACACTCACAATATTATTACGTTAAAAACTACGTAAAAAAAACCTATTTTTTTAATTGAAAACACAATTTTATTCAAACAAGTTTAATATTTATTTTTAAACATTGTTAAATAACCGATAAAAGTAGTAAAAACAACAGAAAGTCTTTTAAAAGAATCTTCAATATTTAAAAAACCAAAAATTAAACTTGTGACACCGTTGTCACCATGGTGCCGAAAGGGTTAAGGGACAAAACGTTAAAAAAAAAACATTTTTTAGTTTGATTTTGATATATTTTTTTTTTTGTGATTACAAAATAGAACACATAGAATTGAATTTCTTGTAAATTCAATTTAAATGATTTTGTATTTAAACAATCTATTTTTGCAAAAAATATTGTTGGAATTATTGATTTTTTTGAAATAGAAAACAAAAAAAAAATCAAAATTTAACTGCTACCGAAAGCACGTATATTTCTATAGTTTCCCAATGCGCACAAAAACGGATGCGGATCCGTTACGGACCCGTTCCGGATCAGTAATAGAGTTAAAAAACGGAATAAGTGTAATCGCGATTTGACAGTGTAATCGCTAATTGAGTTTGTTTAATAAAAGGTCATTGTGTGGACCCAGCAAAATCAGTTTTAATAATTGAGTTTTTTTTATGAAAAGGTCCTTGTGTGGACCCAGCAAAATGAATTTGTAATAACTTTTTTTTTTAAGTTATCTAACACAACTCCATTCAGGTGCATTCCAAAGGAAGTTTGTGAACGAACCAATTTCGGTAGTGGAAGAAGTTGGAAAAAAATTCTTCCACTACGCACATGACCGAGTTCAAAAACAACAAAAATAAATGATCAGCCTTACCCACGATGTCTTATGAAGGACATAAGCGAATGAAACCAAGTCACTCACTTAAATCTTTTTATTAAAACCACGCAGTGGATTCCGTTTTATTAAAATACACGGGTCCGCAACGGATCCTAATATGATGTCCGTAACGAGTCCGTAACGGATCCAAAAAACGGACATAAAATCCGTTTTTGGATCCGTTTTTTTAAAGAATTTCTCCCGGTTGCGGATCCAAAACTGATCCGTAACGGATTCCGCTACGGATCCGTTTTATGAAAACAAACGGGTCCGCAACGGATCCTAATATGATGTCCGTAACGGATCCAAAAAACGGACATAAAATCCGTTTTTGAATCCGTTTTTTTCGAGAGGAATTTCTCACGCTTGCGGATCCGTAACGGATCAGTAACGGATTCCGTTACGGATAGAAAATACGAAGATGCGGATCCGTTACGGATCCGAAGCGGATCCGTTTGGCACACTGGGTTGTTTTTTAACAACCGATAGAATAAGTTGAAAAATATGTTTCTATGTATTTTATTAGAAATAAAACTTAATGTATAACTTTACAAATAAGTTTGAATCGGTAACGGAAAATTTATTTTGAGTGTAGTTTTACTTTTTTATTTCATAAAGAGATAAGTATTTTTGGCCACATTTTACCTCAGTGGAATTTCCAAAAATCCCAACTAAACGGATACATACATAGCAGACTTGAAAGATTTCAATTACTATTAAATTACATGTAATTAGTAATTGTTTTTTTTTTTTAATTACAATTACAAGTACATAATTGAAATGAAGGACAGAAACCAATACAATTACTTGTAATTGTCACAATTGTAAATTACAATTACATGTATTTGTAATTGTAATTGGAAGAAATGCAAATACTTATTACATGTAATAGTAATTGATAATGTTGAATTGCAATTACATGTAATTTGTAATTTGTAATTAATTACATTTTTAAACCATTAAATTAAATAAAACTGTTTAGCCAGCCACTTAGCTATGGGTGGGGGCGAGGAGACCCCGAAATGATTGGACAAATTTAAAAACTTAATACAATTCGTTAGGAATTAACAATATTATTGATAAATTTAATATAAAAATAGTATTATATGGTTCGAGTCTTCAAATTTCATTAGAAAACTTCGCCTGCACATAGGCGGCTTTCATTGTTAGAGTTAATTTTAGACAAAAAGCATTAAATAAAGTTATTACGAGATTTCGATGTCTTTGCCTTAAAATATAATCAATATTTTTCCGAATATTTTAATGCTGTTATTAAATAAGTCTAAATTTCCTAAACTTTAAACACATTTTCATACAAAGATGCTTTAAATTTTACCGCCCTTTTTGAACCCCAAAACATGGGATTGGGCCGCTAAATCAATTTTGTTGCTTCTTTATCATCTATCCGAATTTTATTAAGTTTAAAGGGAACCCATTGGAAAATTTTGCTTTACTCTGTCTACCTGAACGTATAGTTGTTTGCAATTTAACCAATACTACATTAATAATCGCTATAAACATTTAGTTTACAAATACACGTTTAATCTTATTCAAATATTTTGTTTTTCTTTAACTTAATTAATATGCAATTACTTTGACAAGCCGGTGGCGACACAAAATTTAAGTTGTTTCAATCCACAATTTTCTTTTCTGTATGAAAAACAGATTCAAAAATCTTCCATGGTGGATTTTATGGTTTGATTTTTTTATATGTCTTACAAGAGTTGTACATCTTAGTATCATTTCCATCGTCTCTAGTTCATCTTGACATGCGGCGACATCTACTTTATACTGCGTATATCTTTTAATCTGGTTGTCGTCCACACTACACACAGAGAAAAATTTAGCTATTTGCCTACTGAAACTCGGTTACTACGACTCATATTCGGTTATTACGAATTTCAGACGGTTGGCACAACTTTGCATTAGTTTTAAGAACAAAGTACGGTTAATTCAACTGAATTTTAGTTTCAACAGCCAAAATATTCAGAAATGTAATAAAAATATCGTTGTTTTAACTGAATTAATAAGTTGTTACCATTAATATACACTCAAAAAAATAAGTTAGTAGAAAAGTTAGTAAAACGTCTTGTAAATCAGGTATACTATTTTTTAGCAAAATTTTTTGCTAAAATCGTGTTTTCAGCTAAAATTTTTGTTATACTTATTCAGCACTTAACTGTTTTATACTAATGCTTTACTAATATACTAATGTTTTACTAATTAATTTTGCTAAAAAAAATTGTGCTGATAAGCACATTAATAGTGTGGACGGCAACCAGATTGAAAGATATACGCAGAATGAAGTAGATGTCGCGGCATGTCAAGATGTAGTAGAGAAGAGGAAAATGATACTAAAAAGTACAACTCTAATAAGACATAGAAAAAAATCAACAATGGAAGTTTTTGTATCTCTTTTTCATACATAAAACAAAATTGAGAATTAAAACAACTTAAATTTTGCATTGTCACCGGCTTGTGAAAATAATTGTCTATTAATTAAATAAAAGACAAAATAAAATATTTATTTATTTAAACTTTTATATTATATATAACTTATAGATTAATAATAGTGTGGTCAAATTGCAAACAAACATATACAGAAATGTAGACAGAGTAAAGCGAAAGACAAAGACACACATCTTAGGTAGATTTTTATGGTTCCTTTTCTTATTGCAAAAAAGCTTTGTTTTTTCGTTTGGTTTGTTTTTGTTTATTTTTTCGTTTCGTTTCTATAATTATCTTCGGCAGAAGCGTCATTTAAACGATAGCATCATTTAGACAACCATTGATGTAAGTAATTGAAAGAAAATTTTTGTTATGTTATATATATTTATTTCTATATATTTTCAGATATTAAATTAATTCATGTCGTCAATGTGGGAAAATGAAAATTGTTATATTTCGTTATTATAGTAAATTATTTTTAAAAAAATCACAAAAATATGTTTTATGATTTTCAGCAAATAAATTAACTAAATGACAATTTTTCTACAAATTTTTTGCGTTTTTTTCAGTCTACTAAAATTCAGCAAAAAAGTTATTAATTTTTAGCAAGGCTTTTTTTATTTCTAATCTACTAAGTGTTAGCAAAACTTTTGCTGAATCTACAAACTTTTTTTTTTGAGTGTACACTTTTCAATTCGGTTGGCACTTTATTTCTCTGTGTGTATTAATGTGATTATCAGCACACTTTTTTTAAGCAAAATAAAATAGTAAAATATTATTAAAATATTAGTAAAGCATCAGTTTAAATCAGTTAAGTGCTGAATAAGTTTAACTGAAATTTTAGCTGAATACATAATTTTAGCTGAAAACATAATTTTAGCAAAAAATTTTGATGAAAAATAGTATACTTGATTTACAAGACGGTTCACTAACTTATCTACTAACTTGTTTTTTGAGTGTAGTTTTTTGTTATTAGCCCTTCGTTGCATGATTTAATTTCCTAACAGAAAAAAAAATTTTTGGAGTTTTATTCTTGTTGCGTGTTAAGTTATGATTGCAGAAATTAAATTTGGTGGACTTCCTATATCTATCTTAAGAGTTATGTAACATTGCATATATGCAATATCATGCAGCAAATCCATGGAAATCTATATATATGCTTTTTTTCATACTTTCACGATTTATCGATTTCAATGCTCAAAAAGTAAAAACATTTTATGTTATATAGAAATATTAATTAAAATTTTAAGAACAAAATTTGATTTAATTCATGTTTTTATTTTTAATTAGATATATAGCTACAAGAAAGGTTGACTTTATTTTGTATTTCAAAAACTATTCTGAATGAAATTTTTTGAAACAATTTCTCGAAGCATAATGCTATGTCTCACTTTTCGCATTTAATAAAAATGTATCCATTACAGCCCGTCAATTAGCATGTAATTCCGTTATATATCCATTTTGGCCAATGATCCATGTGATCTAGTCGAACTTCGTTTTGGGGAATTGACAAACTTCTTGGATGCTTTCTCTAAAATTAAGAAATGTAAAATATGATTGTTCGAATAAACTATTTAAAAAAATATAAATATATATAAACTTAGTACATACCTTACGGGAAAGATTTTTTGTTACTTTTGAAGGTCTTCCCCGAGCTATTGATGTTTTCCCATTTTGCAAAGCGTTTCACCTACTTACAAACGAAAATCCGCCAACGTTTCGTTAAAAATGTTGCCTTTTTGTAATACAGCGCTTTTGTATAAAAGCCAAGCATTGAGCAAAGCTGTATCTACCATTTCTTAGGTCGTATTATGACCTTTCAACGCTTAGTACAAATGACGCAGCACGTTCTGGACGGCCAATTGAGGTCAATACACCCGAAAATGTCGAAAAAATCCACGATATGGTGTTGGCCGATCAAAAATTAAAAGTGTGTGAGATTGTTGATGCCATAGGCATTTCATACCCAGCAACATTCTTTAGAACAGATTACCTCTAAACCTGTTCTAGAACAACTTCTTTTACCACCGGTTACATGGAACCGGTTCTAGAACAAGTTCCAGGGAGTCGAAATGTAAGGTGTCACTGTCCCAGAACCAGTTCTATAACTGGTTCTAAAACCGGTTCTGAAGCAACATGTTCTTGTTTGGAGGTAAAGAACCTATTGCAAATTGGACAAACTAAATATAAAAAGAACCAGTTGCAGAACAGAAATTATAACCTGTTATAATACTGTACAATCTGTTCTGCAACCAGTTATTTGGATTTTACTATTTTACTGGGTAGGGCAGTGTGGTTTCGATTTAAAATGATCAGTTGGGTTTAAGAAAGCTGTCTGCAAGATGTCTGATTTCTGATGACGAAATCGTGGGCAATAAGGTGACGGTAACAATAAACGGCGAATATTATGCCAACTTATGGGACCGATTTAAGGAGGATTTAAAAAAAAAACGACCTCATATGGCCAAGAAAAAAATTATTTTTCATCTAGATAATGCACTGGTGATAGTCATAATTTTGTCGCTTGGAAGTTTTAAGTTCGGACTTTACCCAGCGAGAAAATAACACAATTTGCTATGATTACATGCATGGAATTGCATATATGCAATATAACAACATATAAGCAATATAAGTTCACATAATCGCAAACGCATGAATTTGCACATATGCAATGATGCATTACAGCGCTCAAGTTAATACTTTGCAATTAAAAATTTGTAGTTATTTGCAAAGAAAATGTAGTAAAATACTCAAATAATACTTACATTTCAGTTTACTTTCACAGGATTTCAGAATAATTAAGGAAATCAACACTTTTTTTGCTTAATTTAAATACATCTTGTTTTAGCAACTAATATTAACAAATGTTTAACAACAAACGCAAAATTGCAACAAAAATAGAATGTTTTGACATAAAGGAGATCAACGAAAGAGAAAATAACGGTATTTGTTTAAAAGCGCAGTTGTCAGATACGCGAATAAAATATTTGATTCGAAAAAATCGCGTTTTAAAAAAAAGTTAAAACTTTATTTATGAGCTTCAAGATTAAGACTAAATTTACAATTTCATTTTTCTTATCAACTAACTTCTTAAAAGTATGTAATTGTTGTATTGTCAGCAAAATAATATTTTAAGTTATTGTGAAATTTTGGAAATCAATATAAAACTGTTTACTAATTAAAATTGAAACTAGACTGTTGATTAAACAAAATTAAATTAAAAAATATTTACGAAATCAAATTAAAGTGAAAATGCTGACAATGCAATAATTATTTTATGGTTCAACAACACTACCAATGCTGTTTAAGAATTGGTCGAACTTGTCTGGGGTTTTGGTAGTATTTATATATGTAACTACTCCCCCCTTTAGATTAGAATTCTCCTGAATTCTTTTATTTAATTTTACAGTTATATATTTATGTTTAATAAAAATTATATTAATGATAATAATTATTACAATTATAATTAAAATGTTAATGCTGTATGTTATTTTTCTATGGTATTTTAAATCTTTAATATTCTTTACGTTAGATTGATGTTCAAGTTCAATTTGTTCAAATGTTATTTTATTGGTAAAATTTTTTAATATTTCAATACTGTTAAATATTGGTTTCTGTTCTATATTTTCCACAATATTTGAGAAATAGTAATCTTTTATTCTAATTGAACAATTATTATAATTTATTACATAATTTCCATTTAAGATAGTTCTTTCAGAATTGCAAGTTTGATTGATATTAATGTTTTTTTGCGTTTTTAATTATAATTGTGTCTATATTTAATTCTAATAATTTAAAATCTTTATATTTTATCAGTTTGCAATCGTTTTTAATTATGCAATGTGTGCTTATTTTCAAATCTTTTAAATGCTTGTTTTCTTCAAATTTGTAAATTTTTTTTTTTCCGAATTTAAATTTTTTTTCAATATTATAATCTATTTCATTACTTTCATTATTTTTTTTTTTTTTTTGTACAATTGATCTTAGTTTTACTATTTCAAATGTTTTAGGTATTTTAATACAAAATATTAATTATCGGTACAACTATCAATGTCGATATCAGTATTGTCCATATCTGAAAATTTTAAATGTCGTTTGATATTACAATTATGTATTCCGTCTAGTTTAGATTTTCTGTATTTTGGTTGTTCTTTATGTCTAATAGCCTTATAATTTTTAACAAATCCCTCCTCTCTGTTTTCCGTATAATCTTCTCTATGTTTATTCAATTTATCTATTACTTTTCTCTTGTTGTCTTCTAGATTCTTTCTAACTATACCATCGTAAATTTTCCCCAAATGAACCTCGCTAGGTTTACATTTAATGCTCGAATGATAGCGTTCATTATAATTTCGAATTGCTTTCTGAATCAATTGTTCGTCGGGGTTTCCTTATCTGTTTTATACAATATTCTAAACTTTTCGGCAATTGTGTTATGCAAACGTTCTATGTCCGCGTTACCGGTGTGACTATTAGGTTTAGTTAGATGTAATTCAACATTTTCCCTTTCTAAAAACTCTTTTATTCTGATAGCCTTAAATTCATTGTCTGCCACTATCTTTCTGGGTTTTCCTATTTTAGCAAAATGATCCTCTAAATGTTCGATAATTGTTACATGATTTCTATCGTTGAGTGAGTAAGCTGCTCCAAATTTGGAAAATTTATCTATTACTGTTAAAAATTGATTTCCTTTAATTACATACGTGTCTATATGAATAATTTCGTTCTTTCCCGAAGGTATTTCCGTAATTGAAAATTTCGGCTTAATTGGTTTCCTATCATACTTTACTTCCTGGCATATTTCACACTGATTAATGACTATCTGAATTAATTCCATTAGCTTTGGATAGTATATTTTACATTTAATCTGGTTATATGTTTCAATTATGCCTGAGTGCATACTTTCTCTAACATGGTAAAGAGATATCTGTTTAACTGCCTCTACCTCAGTTTCTATATCTTGTGCTCGCATAGTGCATTTTATAAATTCTATTTGTTTGTCGTTAGAGAACATTTCTATAAGCTTTTCTTGAACTGTATTATAACTATGTTCGGATAATTCAGAAAATATGCCTATTTTCCCTTTGGTAATATATTTTCTAAATATTTCTCCCATTCTATTAAAATCTGCCTCTGCTATAAAAATAATCCTTTTTCCATGCAAAATTTTTATTTCCTCAACCTTGTTATTTGTTAATATAATTTGAGTCTTATATTTGTTGACTATTTCCTCTTTTATATAAAAATGATCATGTAGGTTTTCCTCTGCTGAATGAACTGTTACCAAAGATGCATTATCATCTTCTATATTGTTTATTATATTAGAATCTGATTCACTATCTAAATTTTCCCTAACCTTTTCTTCATTAACGTTTTCTATTCTACTTAAAAAGTCTGCTACTCTGTTTTCCTTTCCTTTTATGTACTCTATTTCAATGTCCCTATATGGGTTTACTAAAAATCTGCTAATTTTCCCATTAAATGATATATATTCATCTATTAAATTTATTATAGTATTAAAACAGTTCATCAAGTCATATCCGATTATAAAACTGTACTTTCTTCCCTTTAATTCAGTCAATTTCCATCTAACCTTTGAATCGATAGGCAAATTAAATTCATTAGGTGCATTGGTTAGCACCTCATATCTAATAACATCTCTTCCGGTTATTGTACTACACTCAATTGGTTCCCTTAATAAAATTCTTCTAAAATCATTTATATTCTTATCAATTAAACTTATTTTTGCTCCTGTATCTATTAATGCAATGTATTTTCTTCTATTAATTGTTATTTCTATGGTGGGTAGACAGTCCGATGGGGTTCCCGAAAAAACTGATCCTGGCTTTGTCTGAGTTGACCTACATTACACTGACATAAGTTTGGCTCAGAGTGTCCTGCCAACTGATCTCTATCTATTTCCCTACTGCCCTGTTCCACAGACCCGTTTTGGCCCTGCCAAGGTTGATTCCAGCTGGATTGGCTGAAATTTGGCCTTGGGTTTCCCGCCTGGGCGGTTCTCTGGAAATCTCCCCGATTATAAAATTTATTATGATTTATTTCTACATTATCTACTTCCATTTGTTCGATTCGGTCTTGCCTAGGTTGATTCCAGCGATATTGGCCGGAATTTGGCCTAGGGTTTCCTACCTGAGCGAACTTCTGAAAATTACCCAACACATTATTATCCCTATTATTTTGAATTCTATATCTTTCTGAGTTATTAAAATTTCTATTAATATTATTATCCCTATTATTTTGAATTCTATATCTTTCTGAGTTATTAAAATTTCTATTAATATTATTATCAAGATTATTAACGTTATTGTTATTAAAGTTATCCCGGTCTGTTCTATAGTTCTGTCTATAATTATTCCGTTCAAGGTAATTTTGTTGATTATATCTCTGATTAAAGTTACCATTATAATTCGTCCGTTGATTATAGTTGTGTCCATTCTGTGTCCGATTTTGTCTAACTGGTATGTCCTCTCTAATTTTAGATTTTCTATATTCTGGTCGAATACAACTATCTTCAAATCTTCTTCTTGTCATTATGTCCATAATATTCCCTAATTCCCGTTCGTCGTATATTTGTCTAGTAATATTCCCTGAGTCATTTCCTTAGTCGTGTTAACTAGTAAGCTATCTATGTTAGTCAAATCTATACAATGGTCACCACGATAGTAGGCAATTAATTCGTCTGCCTTATATTTAATATTTTGGATTTCTATTGCTAATTCACTTACATTATTCACCCTTAAGTTGTTTATTCGTTTGTATATGTGGTGTGGCTCCGTATCTGGTCGGTATCTTAATTTCAGGACCTTCTTTATTAACTCCCAGTTGTCCGGCTGCTGAATGTTTATCACTGTATTCTTCGCTTCTCCTTGAATGTTTCGATAGAAAATAGCTTTTATGGCTTCCCTTTTTAAGTCCTCGCTGCTGATTGTTGAGAGAAGGTATTCTGAACTACTTATAAAGGAATTTATGGTGATTTCGTTTGCTCCAGTAAATACCGGTAAATGGGATACATTTTTGAATATGGTATTCGTATTCTGAGTGTTAGATACTTGATTGTTTTGGAGTTCCAAATACGCATTCTGCAAATGTTCTAGTTGCCGTTCTCTTCTGGCTAGTTCCTCCACCAATTCCACTGTGGGTATTTGAGCTTGATCTTGAGCCATCCTTCTTTTGTCAAACGCTTGTTGTCTTTGATTTTTTCGAATTTTGCTTTTTAGATTGTTTTCGTGGTGTTGGCTGTATTAGCTTTCACTGCACTTATTGTTTTGTTTGTTTGTGGTGTTGACTTTACTAGTTTTCACTGCACAATTTTTTTTTTTTGATTTGTGGTGTTGACTTTGTTAGTGTTCACTGCACAATAATTTTTTTGATTTGTGGTGTTGACTTTGTTAGTGTTCACTGCACAATAATTTTTATTTATAATCCTGGAGGGTCTCGTAAGATTCGCAGAATTTATTTTTATTAATTTATATTTTGTTCGTTTCACAGGATTCACGATTTTACATGAATCCTACCGACTGCGCCAATAAAATATTTGATTCGAAAAAATCGCGTTTTAAAAAAAGTTAAAACTTTATTTATGAGCTTCAAGATTAAGACTAAATTTACAATTTCATTTTTCTTATCAACTAACTTCTTAAAAGTATGTAATTGTTGTATTGTCAGCAAAATAATATTTTAAGTTATTGTGAAATTTTGGAAATCAATATAAAACTGTTTACTAATTAAAATTGAAACTAGACTGTTGATTAAACAAAATTAAATTAAAAAATATTTACGAAATCAAATTAAAGTGAAAATGCTGACAATGCAATAATTATTTTATGGTTCAACAACACTACCAATGCTGTTTAAGAATTGGTCGAACTTGTCTGGGGTTTTGGTAGTATTTATATATGTAACTCGCGCGAAGTCAACATTGCATATATGCAATGGCATGCAACGAAGGGTTAGTATTCGTTTTCCATCTCTTCTTCATTAACCCATTATGAAATGTTAGACTAAATACATTTTTTAATTAAAGTTTCTGTAAAATGTGAAAAACCCACCAGGGTGGGTTTCAGTACATTACGTATGTAAAAAGCTTTGGGAGTGCTAAGGTTAACACATTCGCGGACAGTTCATTTTCTCATGTTCCCCTCGTGGGTCACATGCTGTATCTTCGGAATTACTGAAGATAATTAATCCGGGACTGGAGCAAAATTATTAAAACTAAGAAACTCATTTAATTATGTAAAGTTTTTAAAATTTTATTTTGCGGTTATTGCCGCCATGTCCCATCAACAATTCCAAATTGGTAACACAGGACACGTCGGGAAATCCCGTCTTGACTTCTTTTACCGTCATGTAGGAAAATATATATGTGAATGAGTGTGCGAGAGTATAATATTCAAGTTTTTTTATGCTTTTAATAGGTGGTCTAGAATTAGGTAGTGACAAAAAAAAAATACTTCACAAAAAGTGAATATAGGTTCAAAAGCATTATTTATTCGATTTTATAAAACCCTTGCCCAAGTCATTAGTTATTTTATCCTATCTAATTAGTATAGAAGTTGGTTTTTTTTTTTTAACATTATATCAAATGGAATTAAATCAAATTTTATTATAATAAAATTTGATTTAATTAATATATATAATTTAATAATAAACAAATTTCTAGAACATATAAACTTCATAGAGATGATTCTTAACACTGTTTAGGTAGCGCGCAAAAGTGAAAAATTTTTTAATTTCATTTTTTTTTCCTTTTTTCTCCTGTTCAGGTGCATAGGTAGCAAACCCAATTCCCAGGAAGTTTATATGTTCTAGAAATTTGTTTATTGAGATCTTAGGTAAATTTTTGTAGTTGATTGTTTCCTTGAATTTTGAACGGCTTGCTACCTATGGACCTGAACACGGGAAAAAAGGTAAAAAAAATCGAATTGTTTTAAGTTTTTTGCGATTTTGATCTGGAAGGTGAAGATTTTTTGATTTTATATGTTCGCAATTGTTGTTTTTTATGACAAGAGCTACAACTTTGCCATAGAGAGTAAATCGAAATTCTGAACGGTTTGCAAGATATGAGCCTGAGAAAATGATCACTTTTCTGCGAAAATGATACCGAGGCCCCAAATCTTTGGCGGCCCATAAACATAAAAGGAGATGACTTTGGGAAAAATTGGGACACACAGGTCTTTTTTTTTAGTCTTTTATCACGTAGTGGTGTCCGTATATGGTTATTTTTTTTCGTGTTGCACTGTGTTATACTATGTTCATACTTAACCCCAAATAAGCATTTTCCTTATTTTTAAGTTTTTTATTTAAAATTTGTATTGAATTTATAAGTAAAAAACTTGTAAAAACGAAAATACGTATTTTGTTGTTCAGTATGAATGTGGTTTTAGAATATATTTAAAATAAATATAAATTTATATAATTAAAAATAAATTTTGTATGCCTTTGGGTTCTGATGAGATCTTTGGCCAGATCGAAATACATGCAATTGTGTATTTATAGTTCTATAATACAAAAGAATGCAGTTAAAACACAGTTTTTTTTTAACCTAAATGTTATTTTTACGAAAATATAAAATTAATAGTTCTTAAGAAAACCAATGATTTTTGTTCAAGTTTCTTATTATTAATAAAAGTGTTAAAATAATTGTTTTATAAATAAAAATAGTTTTATTTTTAAATACAATACGTTTTTTAAAAGAATATTATTTATATTTTCTTAACACTTTCACTACCGAATTTTTGTTTGTTTAAATTTCTATTTTGACTTCTGATTCTTGTTAGGGGCCCTCAAATTAGAACGAATACGTTATATTTGTAAATTCTGATTAAAAAATCTAACTTTGTTAACAAATATCGCCACTATATAGCATTGATCAACAGTTTATGCATATAATGATTTTTTTTCAATGACCATGTTTAATGAATATGTTTAACCAAAAACATAAAGATTTGTTTCATTATCATATTTTTTTTTATATATTTTTAAAAATGTGTACACTGTAGTGTACAAGGGTCGTGAAAGGGATAAGAAAAATTACATGTTTTTACTATTGTTTTTTTTTATATATATATAAGAAAAATTTCTTTTTTTGGGAGCTTAGCCGAAAATTTTCACCAGCCGGGAAAAAATCGGCGTAAGTCCATTAAGCCGCCGCCGCCGAAAATATTTGCTCTTGCGCCGCCGCCGATTTTTTTAATCGGCTTGCTTCTCTGGTCGCACACACTTTCATCGCCAGAATCAATTTCTTCGAACAGTCTCAAAACTCTATCTCTCGCTTTGCTGTATCCGTCCATTTTTCCTACAAAATTTTACAACACAAATACCACATTTCTTTATTTATTCCCTTAGAACTTTATTTTATAAAAAATTGCACGATTTTGTTCTTTTTCACAATAAAATTTACTCACCTTTATCACAAAATTTCTTTGCTTTTACTTTTCGAAACATAACAAATCCAACTTGACACACAGCAAAAAATGTACTGAAAATTATGGGGAAATAACGTCTTGCTAGTGCTGATGTGATTAGGTACACAACTTGTGCTTGCAATTGTTACTGAACGTTTTTTTTTTTTTTGTTCGATGTCACATAGATCGGAAGCGGAAGAAAATTTATTATGACACTGATATTAGGTCCATTCGTTTACTTTCCAGTAAAATCCAGTAGATGAGTAAATTTTGGGCAAAATTAAAATTTTACTCTCAAAACTGGCTCTTGCACAAAAAAGTAAACGAACGGAAAAATTGCAAAAACTTGCAGGTTAATTCAAACATATGAGCGCTAAAAAGCTTAGTGTTGTAAAATATGTGTTATTTAGACTACCCAGTATATATTGTTTTTGGTACTTGATGCATTGCATTTTAATAATTATAAATTCGTAGCAATTGTATTTATTAAATAAACTTTTGTGGAAGCTTTTAGACTTGTTTAGTTTGGACATGACTTTTAATTTTGTTTCTAGTTAAATAACATACGAAAATACATGAATACTTGATTTTTGATATTCGGTACCCTGAATAATATGCAGTAAGAAGTATTCATATATTCATTAGCTTTACATCTCTAATATATTAATGTAAATAAAAACAATTAACAGAGATATAAGAAAACTGATAAATTGTTACTATAATAATTGTAACTGAATATTTTAATTTGTTTCAGGTTGAAAATAATTATTTTTAGTTTTTGCCGCCCTTTTAATTCAGCTTTTAATCTTTTAAATGTTTTTATTACTAAATGTATGCTTTTTGTTTGCTTATTTTTGTTTGTTTACTTAATTTAATAATATGTTTTTGTTTTCTACTGGATTTTACTGGCAAAAATTTGTCCAGTAAAAATTTTCAGGTTTTTTGCTGACAACTGTCACTTTACTCTCTTAGTAGATGCTCTCTTTTGCAAATTTATGTGTACGCGAACGCATTTCAGTAAAATCCAGTACAAATTTGTGCAAATTTTGGTGTAAACGAATGGACCTATTGACAAAACCATAATTTAACATTAACTTTGCTGCGGGAGTTACCGTCTTCTCAAAATGATTAAAAAAAACTGTTGACGGTATATGCCCTGCTGTCATAACGTTTTGATCTCAATTTGACGGCATATGCCGTCTTGTCCGCGAATGTGTTAATACTAATTTGGGGGGAAATTTTGGGGATTCAACATTTAATTTGTAGATTTATGGGGATTTTTACTTGCAAAATGGGGACACAAGCTAGAACTTTTCTGGCTACACTGGCAGCGTTTTAAATTTGTATTATTATTAAGACAACTAAAAGTATGCAATAAAGAACAAAAAAAAAATACCCAACAAACATTATTATATACATAAGATATATAATGTTAATGGGTTGAGCTGTAGTATGAGGAATTTCAAAAATTTTCAATATTTTGAGACAAAATAATTTAAGCGTACAAAAATATTAAAATATTAAAAGTAAAAAATTAAAATATTAAAAAAAATATTTTTTATAGAAACGGTTAAATGTTTATTCAATAAAACTTTATTACTTACTTTACAACAATATTTTGTCCAAAAATCGGTTTAAATTTTTTATCTTACCATTAAATTAAAAAAAAAAAAACAAAAACATTTCATTTTGATTAAATACATTGTACATTTATTAACTAAATTTAATATATTACTAAAATGTTAGGGAGATTATAATGATATAGAATTAAAAATAATTTAAAGAATAATTTCACAAAATATGCTATTCAAATAAGGGTATGTTACAATAACTCAATTCCATTAGAAAAAAAAATATAGATATACAAAACATTATATTGAAAGTATTTCAAATATTAAATTAAAGGCATTTCAAACTTAAATATAGAAGAAAAAATATTAAATGAAATATCTTGGTGTAAAGATATTTACGATGTTTTCTTTTTCACTAGAGTTTTAATTATTTTAAAATTTTTTAAAATATTTTTAACAAAAAAAACTTTAAAAAAATGTACTTTAAATAACACTCAACATAATAACGCCATAAGAAATATGAAAAGTTAAACGAAAATCTTAAAAAAATCAAAGCAAAAACCTGAGTTAAGTTTGATTTGTGTTACTATTATTTTCATTTTAAGATTTTTATGTATAAAAACGAAACCATTGCTATTTATTCAAGGTACTTTTGGTGATTATAAATTGTTTTGAAAAATCCAATAAATTCCCTAATACGGTTATAATTTTTTTTATTTTTTTTTTTTAGGTCATTTAAATAGGAAAATGTGTGTATCTGATAAGAGTAAAATAAAGTAAAAAGAAAAAGACTTGAAGAAAAATCTAAACTACTAAAGCTTCTAATATTTCAAAGAGATATGGTTTATTCTAAACTATTACACCAGTTTCCATTGAAAAAAAATAAGCAGATAATACGAATTTTGCCTTAAATTATTATTTCCCAGCTAGAAAAATTTGGGTACTTTTTTTAAGGAAAAATTTGGGTACTATTCTATGAGTCGAAAATTAATCAAAATGTTTTATTTTTGAAATTTCAAAATTTTATTGTCAAAAAATTTCTAATTTTTTTTGGACGAAAATATGAGTCTTCCAAAAGAAATCATAAGAGACACAAAAAAATTGAAGAAAATGATTTAATAAATAAAAATCTTCGAGCTCGAGGTCTAGTTTTTTATAATGATTAATTTATTTTTCAATATTTCGACATTCCTCGAATGTCATCTTCTGGAAAATATTTAATGTTTACATTATAAAAAACTAGACCTCGAGCTCGAAGATTTTTATTTATTAAATATTGAAAGGTCGAATAAATACAACTTTAAAAAAGAAAATGATTTAATCCAAAACGCGGTTCAGAACTGACTCAGCTATGTAATTGAAATTAAATATTTTGTGAACAATCCAAAAAAGACTCCAAAAAAGATTGATTTTAGAGACTATATAATTTTTTTATATATAAAGGGCTTATTTGTAAAAACTTGATAAGGTTAAAAAAATTCAAAAAAATATGACTTATGCAGGATATTTTTAATTTAGGTACTTGTAATGATCAAAATTTCTATCAAATATTAAACAACTGATGTCTAGAAAACATTAAAAATCCATAAAAACAAAAAAAAAATGTGGTTTATCATGCTTTTTCATAAAATATGACTCAAAAAAAATATGAATTTTTTGAGTCATATTTGAATTAAAAAGGAAGTCTCTTTTGGATGAACCAGTTTAATACAAACATTTTATATTGTAATAATATATGTTGAGCCCAGTTCTGACTAATTTTGGAGCTTGCTTGCTGGCAGGGTTTTCAATATATTAATCCGAAAGAAATTAGGAAAATGTTTAAAGGAAAAAGAAAATGTTTAATAAAAAAAATTTAATTTTTTGTAAAACCACAAATTATACTAGAAATTGAAAACAGACTTTTCAATTGAATCTGAGAATTTTTAAATGAATTTAGTATTTTCAATTTAAAATTAAGAAAATATCAAATAAAATTGAAGATTTTTATTTGAAATTGAGAACATCCTAAGTGAAATTCAGATTTTGTATTCAAAATTGGGAAACTTTCAAATGAAAATGAGATTTTTTTAATCGAAATTAAGAAAATTCGAAATGAATTCGAGATTTTGCTTCATTAATTGAGAAAATTACAATTATAGCTGAAACTTTCCATGTGAAATTGAGACTTAATATTGGAAATAAAAATTTTTGATTTGAAATTGAAAAAATTTTATATGAAATAAAGAAAATTCCATATAAGAATGAGAAAATTCCAAATGAAATTGAGAAAAAAACATTAAATTAATATTAAAAATAAAACATTCGACGTTATATCTCGGAATTTGACCGATTTCCGAAAAAACTTTTTTTTTTCAGATCTAACCTTTATTCCCTGAGATATGTGTTTTTAAAAATTGGACTATAGGGAACCAATTAAGATTTTGAAATTACAAACCAAAAAATACAAAATGTTTAAAAAAAATATTTTTATAGGATATTTTTTTTTTTTTTGCATTAAAAACACTTCATCCATATTGTTAATATGCCTTCAATAGTATTTAATTTCAAATGAGCTATTTAAAGTTAACGGAAAATAAATTATACGTTACCCACACTTGTGCTAATGAAACACACCTTAGTTAACTCACCACTCAAAGCTGTGAAGCTTCAGATGTGGGTACCATATGACAGAGGAAAATATAAACAGCATGCATTAGCAGCAAAGAAAAACAAAACACTGATTGAGTTAGTTAGTGTACGGCCATTGCCGTGAACACATCGATCGACAAGTGTCGCATAGGAGAGCCTATATTAGGTGTCTATGAGGGGTTATAGAGGAAGTGCCTACATTAGGTCTCCTACGTGAAATTGGTTATAGAAAAGTGCCTTCGCCAGCTTTTTTCTACTACTAAGGTTTGTTATACCGCGTTAAAGGGGAAGTGCCTACGCCAGGTCTCTCCATCATTAGCTCTGCCGCGATCCAGAGAAGTGCCTACACCAGGTTTCTCTATTTTAGCTCTTCCGCGGCTAAGAGAAGTGCCTTCGCCAGGTATCTTCAACATAGTTACCGCGATTAAGAGAAGTGCCTACGCCAGGTCTCTCCAACATAAGTTACCGCGATTAAGAGAAGTGCCTACGCCAGGTCTCTCCAACATAAGTTACCGCGATTAAGAGAAGTGCCTACGCCAGGTCTCTCCAACATAAGTTACCGCGATTAAGAGAAGTGCCTACGCCAGGTCTCTCCAGCATAAGTTACCGTGATTAAAAGAAGTGCCTACGCCAGGTCTCTCCACCAGAGTTACCGTGATTCAGAGAAGTGCCTACGCCAGGTCTCTCCAACAAAGTTACCGCGATTAAGAGAAGTGCCTACGCCAGGTCTCTCCAACATAAGTTACCGCGATTAAGAGAAGTGCCTACGCCAGGTCTCTCCAACATAAGTTACTGCGATTAAGAGAAGTGCCTACACCAGGTCTCTCCAACGTAGTTACCGCGATTAAGAGAAGTGCCTACGCCAGGTCTCTCCAACATAAGTTACCGCGATTAAGAGAAGTGCCTACGCCAGGTCTCTCCAACATAGTACCGTGACTAAAGTGAAGTGCCTACGCCAGGTCTCTCGAACATAGTTACCGCGATCCAGAGAAGTGCCTACGCCAGGTCTGTCCAACATAAGTTACCGCGATTAAGAGAAGTGCCTACGCCAGGTCTCTCCAACAGTTACCGTGATTCAGAGAAGTGCCTTCGCCAGGTCTCTCCAACGTAGTTACCGCGATTAAGAGAAGTGCCTACGCCAGGTCTCTCCAACATAAGTTACCGCGATTAAGAGAAGTGCCTACGCCAGGTCTCTCAAACATAGTACCGTGACTAAAGTGAAGTGCCTACGCCAGGTCTCTCGAACATAGTTACCGCGATCCAGAGAAGTGCCTACGCCAGGTCTCTCCAACGTGTTCACCGTGACTAAGAGAAGAGCATACGCCAGGTCTCTCCAACATAAGTTACCGCGACTAAAAGAAGTGCCTAAGCCAGGTCTCTCCAGTATAGCTGCCTCGATCCCGATAAGTGCCTAGCCAGGTCCCGATATTTAGCTCTGCCACGACTCATAAAAGGTGCCTACGCCTGGTCTCTCCACCGTTAGTCACCGTGAAGTGCCTCTGACAAGTTCCCCAATTATATATTTTGCTTATTTTAAACTAATGAAAATTGTATGCCTTTATGAATAAACAATAATCCTGAATTGAAAAATTAAAACTTAAATATAAACTTGTTTTCTTCACTCTCCTTTCTGTGCAAATACAAATTTCTGCAACGACCCTGACCCCGTGAGTTATATCCTAGCTAAAGGGAGAAATTCCGTAGTTACAACATATGGATATGGGCATAAAGGATCTTATGCCTCTTCTCTCAACATCAAAGACAGTGCGATCGTTGGGTAGGGCAGCTGCCTTTTATGACTTCATGGGGCAGGCGAGCCATATCAAGTTGCCGAATTGGGGAGAAATAAAATTGGAAAGCCAGTGGTCATGGAGGTGGGCGACGATATTTGACTCTCGTCTGGGCGCTTTTATAGCTAGATTTCAATCTCTAGATAAAATTTTGCAAACGATTGAAGCATCAATGTATTCTAGAAGTCTAGCACTTTTAGGCAATGATACTTTTACAAGCAGCAATCAGAGAGTTTTGTAATAAATATAAACACAAATAATTAGTGTAAACAACAGTTATTAATATCTGCAGATTTTTAAACGTTAATAATGGCTCGCAAAAAAGTTAATCGTAAAGGATGTGCTAACATCATTATGTCTATGGTCATAATAACCTCAATGATGGATGGACTTATAACACATCCTATACAAGCAATAAATGGTAGATTAGAAGTGCAAGGACATTATCATTGCATTGTCAAGGCTAATGGGATACAAGTTGAAGGTACAGGTAGGCTAAACGGATTACATTATGGTATAATTGACTGTGATTGCAGTAACAACTGGTTCAATTATATCCAAAGCTAGTTGGACTATACTGTGCCACCAACCAAATGATACTTGAATGCAATCAGAAGTGGACACTTGTATTGATTCGATTTATAATTGGAATGATACCAACAGTTATATTGGCAGTGGCATTAACAAAGGTTTTTGGTCAATAGGATCATGTATTATTGATAAAGTAGTTCTTTGGTATGATAACAAAAAGATGACATGGAAATGACAAGAGTTATTATAATGAATGAGAGAGTTGAAGGGAGTGCAACATTTAGGCCTAACTTTAAGAAACCTATAAGCATCAAGAAGGTTCACATTAACAAGATACAGGAGAAAAGAGGCACCAGTTGCTGATTACATCAGAGTGACAAACTATGAGAGACCAACAAGATCAAGACCACAAGATGTTGAAATATGCAAGAATATGAAGATATAAAGCATGCACCTAAACATGATTACAAAGGCATATATGACACCCAAGAGTATGGCAGTCCAAATGCCAAGAACATTTACACAGCACCAAAGGTGCCTGAAAGGTCTAGGCCATATGCACCAGTAGTATATGCTGTTGCTGCCTTAGCTGCAAATTCAATGCTTAGTTTACCAACTGCTGATGCATGTGACAATACATTGTATGTTTACTCAGAGGGAAAGGTATGTGACATATCAGGCTGTAGAGATAGTGGAGTTTATCAGATGCCATTAATAAGTGGATCAATAGTGTGCTCTAAAGATATTAATGGTGATATGATGACAGTTAGAATGGGTGCATCATATTATAGAGAAAAGTATATGCTCCAATACTAGACTAGTGACTATGTTGAGGTATATTCAAGCTGCAAGACAGATGGTGGTCACTGTTGGAATGACAAATGCATACAGAATAGCAAGCATCCAAACCTCAAATACAATGAATCAACAGGCCATCCTAATAATCATGGGTCTGGAGTAGGTACACTTGGCTGTGATACCTGGTGCTGGCACATGTCATCATACACATGGTGGTCTTGGTTTACACGCCCAGTCGGTGAGATGCACCCAGTATATGAAAGGATAGGCCGGATATGGGAGATTGAGGTAACAATGCAGTACCTCAACAACACTAGCACATATATAGTAAAAACAAATAATCCCAAAGTCGACCTTGATGGCCTTAGCTATAAAGTGCCCATATATGTAACAGGGTTTAGTGCAGAGGACGTAGTTATGGACAATGGCCTCCTGACATATATAAAAAATGCATACCAGGTAAGGATGTCTAGTAGAGATATGCCACAAAGAGATAAGCATTAATGGCAACCAAATAAGCATTAATGGCAACCAATTTGCATTTAACCCTGATAGTGTTAAATGCATTCCTGAATCATGTAAATCTAACTGTGTTGCACCAGTCTCAAAGTGAAGCCGTCAGTGATTTGTCTACCCCTGCCTTTCTAGCCGCCCTTGCACGTTTTATTGCTCGTCGTGGTTGCCCCAGTTGTATTTTCTCTGATAATGGTAGAAATTTTGTTGGAGCTGCGCGAGAAATCGAGGCAAACTTTTCGAAGCACGTGAAAGAGCTACGTGACACGGCTATCGAAAAATATGGTCACCAGCGGTTAGACTGGCACTTTATTCCTGCAGCAGCCCCACATATGGGTGGGTTATGGGAGGCAGGTGTTAAAAGTCTGAAAATGCATTTTAAAAAAGACAGCTGGTCAGATGAAATACACTTTTGAAGAGTTTTCCACACTATTGGCCAAAATAGAGGCGTGTCTCAATTCGCGTCCGCTCGGGCCTATGTCTGAAAACGTCGAAGATTTGTCTGCTCTTACTCCAGGTCACTTTTTGATAGGGTCTTCTCTACTTTCTCCGGCAGAACCAGAAGAAGTAGTTTCCCCTCTCAGTATCTCTAATCGATGGCGAAAAATTAAAGCTCTACACCAAGAACTTTGTCACCGATGGAAGGAGGAGTATTTGAAAGAGTTACACAAACGTAATAAATGACGAGCTCCGCAAGTGAACTTAAAAGAAAATGATCTCGTTGTCCTTAAAAGTGAACCTGCTTGTCTCTCAGAGTGGCGTTTAGGTCGTGTGTTGAAAGTTCACCCTGGTGGTGATAAGAAAGTTCGCGTAGCAGAACTAAAAACGCAAAATGGCGTAATCACCCGACCGACTCACAAATTAATTGTATTACCGACACATAACGCATAAAGTTTCCCTCCACTTTCTCCAATTGTGTCCCAATAAATAAAGTTTTTCCCCCCGTTTTAGATCGTTATGGCCGAAGGTTTCAACCGAAACTACCCTTGCCCACTGTGCCAGCGCTACCATGCAGTACGCCAGTGTTCGCGTCTTGTCGTTTTGCCCGTAGAACAAAAACTACGCATTGTCGCTCAACACGCTATTTGCTACAACTGCCTCGCCCAATTGCACGTCAGCGCTAATTGCAAAAGTATTGACCGATGCCGCCGTTGCAAACAGGACCACAATAGTTGGTTGCGCCCAATGCCTGCTGGCAGGGTGTGGGTTCAGATGACCGCTCGTATTCGTATCCTTACCGGGCGCGGTAAAAATCCAACTTGGACAACGGCACTAATAGACCCAAGCGCAACCAGTAGTGCGTTTATGTAACTCTTTTCTATCGGTTTTTTCTCTACTAGTTGAGAATGTGACGTCATTCTCGACTAAAGTGTTTATGTAAGGTTTCTCAACTGTGGGGAATTGAGAAAATCATTCTCAACTGGTAGATAAATTGGCAACTAGTAAAGCGTGGTTGACAATTGTACAAATCAGTGAGAAATGGAAACGGTAAGCAATATAAACCATAAAAAATTCATAAATATGTAACAAAAACAAATTTCTTTATAAAATATAATTTTTTTACATATTTTTGGCTTCTTTATGTTTATTATTTGTAGAACATAGAATTTATTTACTTTTTTTTCTTTAGAAAAAAGTTTTGGCGGGAAGAGTGACGAAGGCTCAAAAGCAATCGTTGCTCCAATGTATGCAGGCAAACCGTGCATTAGGTTGCGGTCAATTTTCTGGACCGGATAGTGCTCGTAAGCAGAAAGAGGATTGGATGGCTATAGCGCAGGAGCTAAATAGCAAAGGTGGAGCCTCAAAGAATGGGGATCAGTGGAAAAGAGTAAGTCAAATTTGGTTGAATTGAACAGAAGTTTACATATATAAAGTTGTATTATTTCAGTGTTGGATTGATTGGAAGGCTTCCGTCAAACGGCACTACGGCGAATTAAAGCGATTCCAAGCGAAAACTGGAAACCTGCCGAGCACATCCGGTCCAAAAGAAATGGATGAGCTCGACGAGCAAATGGTTCAGTTTTTTGCCAAGGACGTTTTTGAGGGTGATAGTTCAACTAAGGAACTAGGTTTAATGGCACCTCCAACACAAGCAAAAGCCGTTGAAGAGGAAGAAATTTTGTTTGAAGAATATCTGGATGATGAATTCAATATCAGTTTTCATGAAGCCATCGAAACCCCAGTAAAAAAGGCCAAAACCGCAAATCGTCCAACAAATATAATGTCCACTTTTGAGCGTGCACTGGACATTTCATCTGCGCAGAATGCAGAACAAATAGCAATGCTTAAAGATATATTGGCTGAACAAAAAAAAAAACAAATATGATATTAACAATGCTTGTAGAAAAATTAAGAAAAAATTAAATAATTGTTATTATAAATTTTATTGAGTTTATTCAATATTATTATTATTATTTATGGTAAGGGGGGGGGGGGGGGGGGATGCAGTGGAGAAGGCCCACTAGCTCCCATGTACTGCGGCCGCAAGGGCCTTTATTCAATATTACATGCATTTATATCTTTTGTAGCGGATATGACAGTCGCATATACCGTCATATTCATAAATGGCATAATCTCATATAACATTGTTTTGAATGAATGTACAAACCATCAAGCGGTGATCATGTTTCCTTGTTCTAACTGATATACAGACATTGAACTTAACTAATAGTGAAGCATTCTATTGTATTGTATGGTATTTATGTTACGTTATTATATTGACCTAATTATTATATTATGCTAAGTAGACAATAATTTTACTTTAATTTTACTATATAAACCTGTAACTTTCACTTGAATAAAACATAGTGAAATCTATAACCAAACTGAACTCGCCTATTTCCTTAAATGTTAAATGGCGAATATCTATCGCTTATAACTAATTTATTAGCTACATGGCGACCGTGACAGTGTTCACATCAGAACAGTCACGTAATAATAACCAGGGTCCGAAACCGTTATCTATCGAGGAGTACCGGAGACGGACTCAAGGAAGACCAAAAGAGGACACCCCAAAAATTCCAGCCACCAACAAGCCAAAGAGAAGAGGAGGATATCTTGTGGGGAAAAGAAGAAAAATAGCCCAGCTGAAGAGACTAATCAGAAGCAACCCACCACCTTCATGGGACGTATCCACCAGGTTATGGAACAAAATAGAAGAACTGGAGAAGGAGATAAAAATATATAAATTTTCCAAAAACTTAATGAAAACCTTATAATAGAGGTAAAATATAAAGTAATTTTAACAGAGTGCTAACCTGGTTATGCACCGGTAGGGACGGAGGCGATTTCGCCCGTGTCCGACACAATTTTTTTTTCTTTTCTTCTTGTGTAATGGCAACGGTCATGATGATAATTATACTAAATAAATGAATAGTAAATACAAGTAACAATTATGTTAAGTTAATAAAAATTACTACAAATAAAAATTAAAAATAAAAACTATTTAAAATTTAAAAATTTTCAAAAAAAATAAAAAATATTTTATATTAAATAAATGAAAATTAATAAAAATTATTTAAGAGTTAAAAAAAATACTCAAAATTTTCTTTAATTGGTGCACCTGTCTTGAATTAAAAACATAAATTCAAATCAGCTTTTTTATACATTTTCGCTCTTAAAAATCATTTTGCATTAAAACTCATAAATAAAAATTGAAATGGGTAATCAAGAGGCAAAGCTAACAAACCCTAAGGCTAATGTTGTAAATGAAGTAATTGTTGAACAAAAAGATAATGGTTGGGAACAAATAAAAATTTACTTGCTTATTATCACTGTTATATTAGGGATAGAATTAGTTTTGAAATTATATAAAATGCATAATAAGAGAATAAAAAAGAGATATATTGGTCAAATTAACGAAGTAGAGAGAATATAATGGACACTTGGTCCGAAGTTTTGAATAAATTAAAGTCATATGAAGGGCAGATTAGAAGATCATATAAGTGTTTGAATAAGAATAGAGGAATTAGAAATGAAACTATAGAGAAACATAAGAAAGTCTTATTAGATAATTTTGAATCATTACGAAAATTTTTAATTGGGTATGAGAATAAATTAAAATCAGATCACAATAAAGAAGCAATTGCTATCTACAATAATTGTAGGGATAGAATTCTGAAAGTTTCCGCAAAACATAGCTTGCATGTGAAAATTTCACACTCACTCACAGAGGGCGCAAAATACGAATGCAGTTCAGAGAGCGAAGATTTGTCCGAAGACGATACTGAAATTAATAAGGAATTGGAATCTGTTGAAAACGAGAACAGCGCAGATATGCCGCAAACTAGTATAGAGTTTTTGCAAACCGTCACCAGGATCTTACCTGATTTCGACGGGAAACACGAAAACTTACAAAGTTTTATAGATGCCTTGAGCATTTTAGAAACTATAAAGGAAACCCATGAAACATTGGCGGTAAATGTAATAAAAACCAAACTAAAAGGTACAGCCAGGAATTTAATTTCTTCAGAAACAACTATACAACAAATTATAAGTAAGTTAAGAAGCACTGTGAAGGGAGAAACAGTCGGTGTTCTCTCGGCAAAACTGATGAATATAAAACAACAAAATAAAAACACAACGGCTTACGTCAAGGAAATAGAAGAGCTTACAAAGCATTGGAAAGTGCATACATATCAGACGGTTTAACACTTGAAACAGCTGGCAAATATGCAACCCAAGTTGCTGTAAAATCTATGGCGAAAAACACTCAAAATGAGCAAGTCAAAATTATCATGCGTGCGGGACAGTTCCAGACAATGGACGAGCTTATTATGAAATATGTAGATACTTGCACGGAAACAAAAGATTCTTCGGTAATGCACTTCAGAAATCGGAGAGGACGTTCTTTTAGAGGACGTGGTCATAACAATAACCGTTGGCGTAATAATAATCAAAATAGTAACGGCAATAACACTAGTAATCGGAACTACAATGCTAATCGGGGCAGAGGCCACCGAAATTTTAATAATAACAACCGTGGTTATAATAATAATAATCACTACCGTACGAGTAATGTACGAGCTATAACTCAACAAGAACATGAAACGGAAACGGAAAACTAATTCACACCCTTGAGAATACAAAGTATGACAAAAAACGATTCAACCGTATTTTACATTTAAATTTGAATTTAAGCATTTTTGTAAAAGTCTATGATGGTGAGAACAACCAATTAACTTTGCTGGTTGATACTGGAGCAGATATATCGTTACTAAAACAGAATGGCATTAAATATGAGGGGGTAAATGAATATAATACAACAACAATTAGTGGAATAGGTGAAGGAACAATACAGTCACTGGGTACCACACATTTGAAACTTCGTATTAAAAATTACTTTGTTCCCCATGAGTTCCACATAGTACCCGAAAATTTTCCTATTCCATGCGACGGAATACTCGGTATAGACTTCATCAAACACTACAACTGTATCTTGGATTTCGGTGAAACGCAAGATTGGTTTATATTAAGACCCGGAAATGTTCGGGACGGAATTCACATCCCAATCTTACACTACAGTTCGGATGATACTATCTTGTTACCAGCTCGTTCTGAAGTTATTAGACAAATAAAGATAAACACACCTTATGAAGAAGTACTTGTTGTTAATCAAGAACCACAACCAGGAGTAATAATAGGTAATACAATAGTAAACAGTAAAAGAGCTTTCATCAGGGTTATTAACACTAATACAGTAACAGTATCACTTAAATGTATTGATATCGTATCGGAAAATCTCGACAATTATACAATATCAGCTACACAGAAGTGTAGTGGATCCAGAAAAGTTGAAATTATGCACAAATTGTCAAAAAGCTTTCCTGAACCATTTAAGGAACAAATGGAAAAATTATGTACAGACTACATTGATATTTTCGGATTAGATACGGAACCCATCACTGCGAACAATTTCTATACACAAAAACTTAAACTCAAAGACAAGGAACCCGTTTATATTAAAAACTACAGGATACCCCATACACACAAGATCGAAGTAGATGCACAGGTTAAAAATTTAGTAGAAGACGGCATCGTTGAACCTTCCACATCAGAGTACAATAGTCCACTACTCCTAGTACCAAAGAAATCACTACCTAATTCAGATAAGAAGAGATGGCGTTTGGTAGTAGACTATCGTCAAATAAACAAAAAACTAGTCGCTGATAAATTTCCACTACCAAGAATAGAAGATATTTTAGATCAATTAGGAAGAGCAAAATACTTTTCGTGCCTAGATTTAATGTCGGGTTTCCACCAAATTGAACTCGACGAAAAGTCAAGAGACATTACATCCTTTTCTACAAGCAACGGCTCATATCGGTTTTAAAAGGCTCCCCTACGGATTAAAAATAGCTCCAAACTCTTTTCAGCGGATGATGACTATAGCATTTTCAGGGTTAAACCCCTCACAAGCATTTTTGTATATGGATGATCTAGTGGTAATAGGTCGATCGGAGAGACAAATGATAAATAACTTGAAAAGCGTTTTTGATCTATGCGGAAAATATAATCTAAAGTTGCATCCTGAAAAATGTTCATTCTTTAGACATGAAGTAACTTTTCTTGGGCATAAATGTACAGATAAGGGCATTCTGCCGGATGATGGAAAATACGAAGCAATTAGGAAATATCCAGTTCCAACTGACGCAAATAGTGCAAGACGATTTATTGCGTTTTGTAATTACTACCGAAGGTTTATTAAGAACTTCTCTCTTCATTCACGCCACATTACGCGTCTGTGCAAGAAAAACGTACCATTCGAGTGGACAGAAGAATGTAATAACGCATTTCTTTACTTAAAGAAAGCATTAATGCTACCAACCCTTCTACAATATCCAAACTTTGATAAGGAATTTTGTATAACAACTGACGCCAGTAAGCACGCTTGCGGAGCGGTATTAAGTCAGGAGTACAATGGCAAACATCTACCTATAGCATATGCCTCGAAAACATTCACACAAGGAGAGAGCAACAAATCAACAATCGAGCAAGAGCTCATAGCTATCCATTGGGCCATACTACATTTCAGACCATATATCTACGGAACACGTTTTCTTGTAAAGACCGATCATAGACCTTTGTCATACCTATTCTCGATGAAAAATCCAAGTTCAAAATTAACAAGAATGCGTTTGGACTTGGAAGAGTATGATTTTACAGTTGAGTATCTCAAGGGTAAAGAAAATTACGTTGCTGATGCTTTATCAAGAATAAGCATTGAAGAATTTAAAGAATTACACAAAAATGTATTAGTAATAAATAAAGTGACCACAAGGTCCGACACCAGAAAGAACGGAAAAGTAACTAAACAAAAGCATCATGAAAATATAAAAGAAAAGCCCAATATATATGAAGTCATACAATATGATGACGTTAAAAAGCTAGTAAAGTTAATATTAACTCCAGGAAGATGCTTATTGAAGCATGGAAAATTAATATTGAAGCGAATAAATGTTGAAGATCTGTGTACTAATGGGAAATTGGACCTAGGAGGATTTTTCCTAAGGCTTGAAAAAGAAGCCGGTAAGCTGAATCTTGAAAAATTAAAAATGGCACCCGATGAAGAAATTTTTAAATTTGTATCTATAAATGAATTCAAAAGAAAGGGCAATGATTATTTGAAAAAATTAACAGTAGCGCTACTGCCAAAGGTGACCATAATTGATGCTAAAGATGATAATAAAATAAAAGAGATATTAACTACATATCATGATAATCCAGCGGAAGGCGGCCACTGCGGGATATCAAGAACATTAGCAAAAATTAGAAGACATTACAAGTGGAGAGGTATGCCTTCACACGTGAAAAAATATATCAAAACATGCCTAAAATGTCAAAAAGCTAAGATAACAACACATACTAAGACACCAATGATACTGACAGAAACCCCAGCAACTGCATTCGACATCGTATTAGTGGATACCATTGGTCCATTACCAAAGACGGAAAATGGTAATGAGTATATTGTCACATTAATATGTGACCTAACTAAATATTTAGTGGCCATACCAATATCGAACAAGAGTGCAAGCACAGTTGCAAAGGCTATATTTGAGTATTTTATACTATGCTACGGTCCAATGAAGACGTTCATATCGGATATGGGAACAGAGTATAAGAACTCAATAATAACGGATTTGTGTAAATATATGAAAATCAAGAATATTACCTCTACTGCATATCACCATCAGACTCTAGGTACTGTGGAACGCAGTCACCGAACTTTCAACGAATATATACGTTCATATATATCGATTAAACGAGACGATTGGGACGAATGGCTTAGATACTTTACATATTGTTTTAACACCACCCCATCGGCAGTTCACGGTTACTGTCCATACGAGCTAATTTTTGGACGGAT
Source organism: Delia radicum (assembly GCA_021234595.1). NCBI lineage: Eukaryota > Metazoa > Arthropoda > Insecta > Diptera > Anthomyiidae > Delia > Delia radicum. Next base: position 65,588,573 of record CM037851.1, on the reverse strand, counting down.
ACCTCATGGTTTTCATTATTTTAATAGTATAGATAGAATAGATCCTATTTATAATATAGATGATTATAGTAAAGAAGTGAAGTATAGGTTAGAAATTGCATACAAGAGAGCAAGATTACTACTAGATAAGGCTAAGGTTAAGCAGAAACAATTTTATGATATAAATTCAGAACAGTTAGATTTAAATTTAGGAGATTTGGTTTTATTAAGAAATGAGGTAGGACATAAGTTAGACAATAGATATGAGGGCCCGTATAAGATTATAGAAATAGGTGATAACGATAACATATTATTAGAAACTAAGGGAAATAAGAAGCAGAAGGTTCACAGGAATAGAATTAAACTTTTTAATTGAAACAAGTAATTTTTTTATCTTTTCACAAAATCATTATTTCTCAACATAATACACAAAAAAAAAAAAAGATGAGTTAAAAACATATATCATTAAACAACGATAAGTTTGGTGCACCAATATATAAAAAGTAAAATAATAAAAATAACCAATATATAAAAAGTAAAATAATAAAAATAACCAATATATAAAAAGTAAAATAATAAAAATAACCAATATATTAAAAAAAAAAAAATAATAATAATAAAAAAAAAAAAATATTGAAAAAAAAATAATATTTTCAAGATGATATGTAATCTGTCATTGAATTTAGACCAAGGTAACAATGAGTAAAGAATATTCATATGCTTAATAGCGTATGAACATTCTTCCAGAAAATGGAGGTGTAGCGGATATGACAGTCGCATATACCGTCATATTCATAAATGGCATAATCTCATATAACATTGTTTTGAATGAATGTACAAACCATCAAGCGGTGATCATGTTTCCTTGTTCTAACTGATATACAGACATTGAACTTAACTAATAGTGAAGCATTCTATTGTATTGTATGGTATTTTATGTTACGTTATTATATTGACCTAATTATTATATTATGCTAAGTAGACAATAATTTTACTTTAATTTTACTATATAAACCTGTAACTTTCACTTGAATAAAACATAGTGAAATCTATAACCAAACTGAACTCGCCTATTTCCTTAAATGTTAAATGGCGAATATCTATCGCTTATAACTAATTTATTAGCTACACTTTACAGACAAAATTAAAAATAGTTCCTTACTACATTCTCGCGAACTCTTCGTGCTTGATTCAACACAGATTGATTAGAAATTGTTTGTTGAATTTCGTTTTCACTTTCACTTAGGTCTACATTCACGTCAGGCATAGGTTGATTTTTTTTTAATCTTATATTATGTAGAGTGCAGCCAGTGATGCCAAGTGTAGGGATTTTTCCCTTTTTGTAGGGATTTTTTTCAAAAATTTAACATGTAGGGAAAAAGGGAAAGACTTCTTACTTTTGTCAAATTGTAGGGATTTTTTTAAATCGCAGATTTTTTTTTTTTTTTAACAACTTAAAATTAAATATTTTCCAATTGTATGCTTTAAAATAAAAAATATATACTTTTCTTTAAGTGTATAATTAGAAATTCTTAAATCTGGTAATACCTCTATAATATGAAATAAGTAAATATGTGGCATCTTCAATAACAATGACAAGTAAACACTTGTTTGGTTTTGTGTAGTTTAGATGTTTTGTGCAATTCTTTTTTATACATACGTACGCCATCTTTGCAGGTCTCTTCAATTTTAATAAGTAAGTTTGTAATTAATAAATAACATTAAAATATTATAAATTAAAGCATAATAAAACTAATTTTAGAAAAATGTCCGACTCGTCTTCCGATAGTGATGAAAACACATCAAAGAAGTACAGAAAACAACGATTTTGCTCAAGTTGGTTGAAAGACGAGAAGCTAATGGGATGGCTGGAGCCGGTCAAAGATGAAGACTTTAAATGTAGATGCAAGGCTTGTGGCAAAGTATTAAATTGCGGTAAATAGGACCTAAATAAACATGCTAATACTCAAATACACAAAAAAAAAATGTTTCAAAAACAAAAACTAAAACAATGGATTCATTTTTTGACAAACAAGTCCCAGAAAAAAACAACGATGTGGCCAATTTCGAGATCCGCTTAAGCCTTTTTTTTGCTGAACACAATTTAGCAGTTCAAGTTATTGATCACCTAATACCATTATTAAAAGAAATTGTACCTGATTCTTCAATTATAAAAAAATGCCAATTAGGGCGAACCAAATGTTCAAAAATCATTCTGAATGTTTTAGCAAGAGAAGAAAAAGAAAATCTAATCAGAAAGCTTCAAATATATAAATTTTCTGTGCTAATTGATGAAAGTACTGATGTTTCTTCAAAAAAAACTATGTGTCTTCTTGTAAGGTATTATGACGAGGAGCTAGAGAAGGCTTTTGTACAGTTGTTGGAGTTAATTCACGTGGGCGCTGATTGTACTGCTGAAGCACTTTATGGCCTTTTTAAAAAATGTATTTTATCATACAATATTCCCTTTGATAACATCATTGGACTGTGTTGCGATGGCGCTAACGTTATGGTTGGACAAAACAATTCATTCGCGTCTAGACTTTTGACAGATAGTCCCGAGGTAATAACAATCAAATGTATATGCCACTCTGCTGCCATCATAGCAAACAAATCTTGCCTTATGTTGCCAAGAGCTCCCGAAGATTTGGTAAGACAAATTGGAACATACATTTCCGGCAGTTCAAAAAGATGTTCTCAGTTGGAGGAATTCCAAGAAATGATGAACGAAGAAAAAAGAAAATTATTAAGAACATCAACGACCAGGTGGCTATCCCATCAAAAATGTATCGAAAGGATATTGGATAATTGGCAAGTTCTAATAGAATATTTTAAATTTGCAGCTAAGCAGGACAAATTGAAATCCGCAGATGTTATACTGGCTGAACTTACAAATGAGTGTAATAAGGCTTACTTATGTTTTTTGAAATATGTGTTGAATAATTTTAACGCATTAAATGCACTTTTTCAATCGAAAAAAATATTGGTTCATGCTTTACACTCAGAATCAACAAAAATATTTTTCAAACTTGGTCAAAATTTTATAAAAAAAGAATGCCTAAAGATTGATTGTGCCATAAGGTCACCTCATGTTTCATTACCAATAGATGATGTTTATGTCGGCAGTGAATGTGAAGAATTGTTGAAAACGTTTCCAAAAAGTAGTGCTCATCAGGTAAAATCTGATTGTTTACAATTCTATATAACCGCACTTGAAGAAACACAAAGAAGACTGCCACTAAATGATAAGTCAATTTTCAAAGAAATGGAATTTTTAAATCCTGAAGTTGCCATTGGAAATAATAATAAAAGTGTTTATCAATTTAAATTGATATGCGATAAATATAAAGTTGACTTAAATTTACTAACACAAGAATGGTTAACTTTGGAATATAATTTTTCGGAACATGAAAAGCAAATATTATCTAAATTAGATGTTGAAGCATTTTGGTCCAAAATCTGCAAATCAAAAAATTTTAATGACAATTTGGTTTTTCCAAATTTTGCAAAAATAATAAAAATTTTACTAAGTCTGCCACATGCCAATGCTGACGCCGAAAGGATTTTTTCTGTTGTTACAGACGTACGTACGAAAAAAAGAAACAAATTAAGCCATGAAATATTAAATTCTATTTGCATTATTAGATCTCATTTACAATCAAATTTAATTAATTGTGTAACTTTTAAATGCACATCTAGTCATTTGAAAAAAATGAATTATACAGAATTGTATACATAATTTTTTCAGTATTTTTTATATTAGTTTTTTATGTAGTTTTTTAGTTGTTTTTATGTTATTTTTATGTTATTTTAATGTTATTTTTTATGTTATTTTTGTATTATTTTTAAATGAACCTGAATTTATGTACCTGAATTGAAAATGTACAAATTAAAAATAAAATTTTATTTTGAAAAATGGTTAAAAGTTGTGTAGGGAAAAAAGTAGGGGAAAAAAAGTGGGTGTAGGGAAAAAAAGGGATTTTTTTCCATAAGCGTAGGGATTTCTGAAAAAATCTCCTGGCATCACTGAGTGCAGCAGACATTTATAATTGTTCCCGTATAACTAGGGCTCATAAGCAGACCTCTATCACCAGAAAGACAGCCAAAAACTTTTTTTAAAACTCCATTCAATCGTTCAACACAATTACGTGCCCTTATGTGATGGTAATTATAGTTTTGCTCACTTTGATTTTCGGGATTACGAATTGGCGTCAATAACCAGGGTTGCAGTGGATATCCGGAGTCACCAATTAACCAGCGAGTTGCACCTGTTTGGTTATACTGATTTTCCAAAAAGTCTTTAACTCCGCAATTTTCCCATATGTGAGCATCGTGGGTAGCACCACCATAACGTGCATAATCAGCCAATATTTGAAGATCGAAGTCGCAAATTAGCTGCACATTTTTTGAAAAATATCCCTTCCGATTTTTGTAGCAATATTCAACGTCCATTGAAGGTTTCTTTATTTTAACATGCGTGCAGTCAATAGCACCAATAACTCCAGGAAAACCAGTGGCATCATAAAAACTTAAACATACAATGCATTATTATTGAGAAATAGGTATGAAATATGTATATTGTTTACCGTCGCATGATTTTCTCTTGATCTTCAAGAGTACACGGAAAACGCACATATTTTGGAGAAAGATTGAACTCAATCGCAGTTGAGACTTCCTTTACAATAATGCAAATCATTGATTTGCTCATTGCGCACATGAAATCCTGACCAATGTCTCTTAAATAGGAGCCAGTAGCATAATAATGTAGACTTGCCAACAACCTTATGCTCTTTGGTATAAAAGTATTCCGTATTCCAGTTTTCATGAAAGGGGTTATTTCCTCTAAAAGCTCGTGCGCTGCATCTCTACTAAATCAGAATAATTCCTTAAAACGTGCCTCTGGAATTTGGAATGGATCAGTTGCGTCCCTTAATGATCGTCGGTGTATGCGCAACATGTTCCTCCTATCGTGTGCATCACCCAACACTAATATTACGAAGTTCATTGTAACTCTAAGATTATATATAACAAATAGTTCAAAAGCTAGTTGTAAGTTGTATGGAAATGAAAAATTTACCTTTTATGTATATAATATATTTGTTTTAAAAAAATTTAAGCCAATTTAATTGTTTGCAAACAACCCACACGATTTTTCCACAGCGTCTGTTGTTATTTAACAACTTTGTTTACAATTTCTTATGTCAAAATATCAATTCAACACGAACTTCTCAATTGGTGAGGTTCTAGACTTACATAAACACTACGTTCTCAACGATTGAGTTTAGCCAGTAGAGTTGATGTGACGTCACACTCAATAGAGAAGTTCTCAACCAAGTTACATAAACGCACTACAGGTATTCAATAACTCGACGTGAGGCTGAGGAGTTGCAGTGTGCAGTTCGATGCAATCGCACTACGATCTCCATATTTTACGCGCAGACTGAAAGGTGGTTCGAGCTGGAACTGGCGGTAGAAGAGAAGCGGTACGGTCGAAGTCCTGCGGTGCCTATTGAGCTGGAGTTCCGTGACGAGGGCTCTGATGTTTCTGCAAACCGGTACTACTATCGCAACAATGAGTACCAAGTTATTCTGGGAGCAGATATCACCGGACGAGTTCTAAAGGATCCAGCAGCGGCAAGCCCGGAAACCTGCACGTACAGGACACCATCTTTGGTTTTGCCTACTTTGGAGAAGGTGTACCAGCTGGAAAATCATAATTTGTAGTCCTCAGGGGCGTTTTCTAATGAATTTTCATTTTATTATTTTTTTTTGTTTGGCTGTTTTAAATCCCCATATTGATCTCTTTATTGCTCTACAGAGCGTGATATGAATTTTTTTATTTTTTTGTTATTTTTGCTCTAGAGAGCGTTGTAAATGCATTTTCAAGTTTTGAACTTATGTTTTTACTCTACGGAGCGCTTTATTGAATTTTTTTTTCTTCTTTTTATATAATAATATTGTTAAGGTTCACTAATACATTTTGATTTTTGTTTTGAATTAACCATTGAAATGTATTTAACTTGTGAATTTAGAATATTAAAAATGTCTAATACATGTATTTATAGTAGTTCACTTTTTTTTTCCTTCTCTTTTCTTAAATGTTGCTTCTAGTGGTTCACTCGGCTTGTTGTACCTATTTATCTGTTTGTATATTTTTGCACTGTCGTTGCAAGGTGGGCGGTATGTTGACGTCGCCAACGGCAGTCGTCTCGCCCACACCCGCTCATTATGGTGTGGCAGCTAGTCATAGCATGATGAGCGGGTGGCGGCCGGTTGACGGCGTTCAGCTGCCGTCGTAACCTACTTGAACATTTGGTGGGGTGTGTCAAGTCGAGTAACCACTTTGGTTATTTTGTTAAATCGAAGTAACCACTTTGGGTCTTGTTAAATAAAATCATATTCAGAGTTTTTTCTTTAAGAAGCAACAAGTGAACCACGGGAAGGAAAATTAAAAAGTGAAATTGTTCGAACAACAAAAATTAGAACTTAAAGTTATGAATAAAAACCTTTAAACAAAGGGAAAAGGAAGTTTTTTTCTAAAGCGAAAACCACAAGGGTGAGAAAAAAGAAAACCACACCAGCCACCAGTCGTCCCAGCAACAACCGGTATTCCACACCCGGAACACCAACACACCAGTCGCCCCGACAACAACAGGTATTCCAGGTAAACAGTGTGAGTTGCTTGGCTCAATCGCATTCGGTTCGTGACTATCGAAGCTTAGATAGATGCAAGTGTTGTCGCCAACAACACAACACTCTGTTACACCCGGTTTCCCAAGGGTCTATATGGTTCTCAATGACAGCCTTGGCCAGAGTCTACCCCCACGAAAACTCGGCTCGCTACTCGATGGTCCGAATTCTCATTGACCCCAACGCTGCCCGGTCCTCAATCTCAGAGCGGGAGGTGAAAAAACTAGGACTCAATGAGGCATCCAATCGACTAATGGTTAAACTAGGTCACCGCCGTTTCGAACATAAAAAAACCAACGTACTTTGCGTCGTGGAGAAAATGCCCGTTCGATATACCCCACTTCAGGAGATCAAAATCTCAGGGGCGCGTCGCCGAGGTGAAGACGTTGTCAATGCTGACATTATGTGGTATTCCCGTGACTCGTATGACATTGTTTTGGGGGCTGACGTAATTCCCAGAATTTTAGAGGGACCCGCTGAAGGCCAAGCCGGCAATATTTATACACAAAAAACCTTTTTCGGTGATGCTTACTTTGGGGAAGGTGCGGAGGAGACTGATCCTGACTATCTCGAATATCAGTGAAGATACAACGTGGCCCAACATGAGCAATTTTAGTTTGAATTGCACCCCTTTATATAAGTTAGCAACGCTATGTGATTACCCATACTATTTGGAGTAACATGGCGAATACTCCTATTGTTAATTGGTCTCATATTACAGTTTGTTTTTATGCTTACCTTTTTACTTGCAATTTTGCGATTGGCCAATATCACCTAAATTTTATTAAGTGCAATATGATATTGCATTTTGTGATTGGCTAATACCGCGTAAATTTTAGTAAGTATTTTTTGTTATAAAAAGTGCAGACACAGTGTCAGCACTTTTTAAGTAAGTTGAGGGTAACATAAGAGATATGAAAAATAAAAAGAACATTCCATAAAGAATCACCAAACTATGTTATGTCATTGTCGGTGGAGATACACTTGGTTGGCTTAATTTGTACCAGTGTGATCGGTCTATTGACAGTGTACGGGCTACACTGTTAATAGATCTGGTAGCACTGGGCAAATTAAGGTGTGGCCGCTGGGTTGTATTTCAACTGACGGATAAAAGACGATATGGCATCCTTAGACGAAAGATCGACGGCCATGTTTTTTTTTGACAGGATGAAGATCCGGTTGGGTGTGGTCGTTTAGTTTTTTTTTTCTTTCTGTTTTTGTGTTTGAGTGGTTCGGGCTGGCGTGATCATTGGGTTGAAGTTTTTTTTATGGCTTTTCTGACGGGCGTGCTGATGGAGTGTGGGAGTTTTGAATCGTAACGACGAGCTGTCGTGAAAGTGTCTTGTTAGGATATAGTTCCTGGCAAATAATTCAATAAAAAGGCTAAGCGAATCAATGGAACGAGCAGCACTACAATAATCGTATGAAAGAAAAAAAAGGAAAAAGGAAAAAAACTAACACGTCAAAGTGGACGACAAAAATTTAAATCCATTTTACGTCTGAGTCGTACCGATCTGCCTATATAGTCCCGTCCATACATCACAGCGCTTTGGCATCAACCATCAACAACCTGTAGAATCTTGCGACGTTACCTCGTTTACCTGAAATTTTAGTTGGCCGTAATTAGTGACAAATTATAATAAAAACTCATATCATACAATTCATTCGTTTCATCTATCAAAAAGGGTGATAGATTACATCTGTCAGACGGGGATGGATTTTCATCCTTAACATCATCAGGCAAGAGAAACCACAAGTGAGAGAAACTACAAGAGAGAAACAACAGGAGAGAGACTGCAAGAGAAAAAAAAAAAAACAACAGGAGAGAAACTACAAAAGGAAAAAAACTACAAGAGGGAAACTACAAGGAGAAAACCATGAATAACTCACACAAGCAACAACCAAACTCAACCAACCTCAAACCTACCACACTAAACACAACAACAACGAATACACTGCAACCCGTTAACTTAGCCAACAAGTAGTTCGTAAACAACTAGGACAGATAGTTGGTAAACAACTATCCCGTAAGTCACCATAACAAATAGCTCGTAAACAACTGGAATATATAGTTCGTAAACAAGATGCCGTTAGGCGCTCATACTATTGGGAGAATGTAGTGACTACACAACTACACACAGGCAGCATGAGGGCGATATATAAGGCGGCACTCGGAAGAAGACGAGATCTTAAGCCAACAGCCGGCGTACGGAGAACACCTGGAGTGGTAAGTGGCAACAAGTGTGAATCAGGGCGTCAGAGATTATCTGACAAGATTAGTAAAGGATACGCGTCCTTTAACAGCCGGATTACATCCAGCACAGCCGGATTTCATCCAGCACAGCCGGATATCCCCCAGCATACGTGAGGAGGAGTGGACAGGGTCCAGACGTAGGCTCCCGGTTTCTTAACCAGGACGAGGGCGTTGGATTTACATCCGACAAGGGCAGGGCGGATTTTCATCCCCCAAGGTTGGGTTCTCATCCGACAGGCGGATTTACATCCGACCATTTTTTAAAGAACAGGAGAAAGAGGCAGGAGGGTAGGGGCACACTTGCCAACCAGGTGCACGCAACCAAGTTCCGGAGAGAAGACTAACAAAATTTGGGAAACTCTGTATTTATAGTGTAAATAAATACAATATATAACGTAAGAACATAAACGAAGTGAACGTGTTTTATTTAAAAATTTAATGCAAGGACCCCTGGACTAGCTGAGCTACCCCAGCTGCAAACCCGGGTAACCGGAGGTTCCTTACATTTGGCGCCCGAGCAGGGACTATTTCTACAAAAAAAAAAAAAAAAAAAAAAAAAAAACTAAATCAGAACAATAACAACAACAGCCGAGCTGATAGAGAAGAGCGAGGTCAGGCCGACCGCAAGGTAATCAACAGCTAATCAAACAAGTAATCAACAACACAGAGAAGATAATGGTACGTAGTAATTGGGTCTACTCTCTCCGCCGGGAGTCCCTGATTCAAGTTTTTACGGAGTTCGGCTTAGAGGCAAGTGGCACCGTAGAAGAGCTGCGGAAGAAGCTGGTGGCATTCATCAACCAACCAGAACACAAGGAGAATATTGTCGCCAGGTTAGAAGAGTTAGAGCTGCAGTACAGCAGGCCAGCGTCCCCGAATCCGCCAACTGGCACAGGGGGCTTACCACCAGCAAATACCACCACAGAAGAAACGAGTTTGACGGTACCTACGTTACCGAGAACCCCCATCCCCAACAGCACCACAGTGGGCCCAGGTTATGTACCACCAGCCGCCAGCCCGCCGAGATCCCACGAGATGTCTTATGCCACGGTGATCGACAATGTGCGGAAGTGGTCGATCAAATTTAGCGGAGGAAGAGGTCCGATAGATTTTATTGAGCGAGTAGAGGAGTTGGCTGACGCTTATGGTTTGGATCTCAACCTGATGCCCCGAACCATGCCGGAATTATTAAAAGACGGTGCTCTGATGTGGTACCGAAACAACAACCGACACTGGCAGTCATGGATCGCTTTCCGAGAGGACTTCCTGGCATTTTTCCTCCCGACCAGGTATTTTGACGATCTTGACGACGAAATCCGCAAACGACAACAGAAAGCGCGAGAAAACTTCAAAGATTACGTCATCGCCATGCAAAACATGATGCGTCACGCAAACTACTCTAGGGAAAAACAGCTCGACCGGATCTTCCGTAATGCACACGTAGACTACCAGATGTACATAAGAAGAAGAGACTTTAACAACCTTGAAGAACTAATCAAAATGGCCGAAGAGTACGAGTGTCTGAGGGCAAATCATCCCGAGGTAAGCCATACCCAACCGTATAACCGTCCACAAACCCCTCGACGTGATGACCGTACCCGACCGGTGGTGCAGACCAGCAGCCAAAATGCACAGTCGCCTATCAACCCTCGAACAGCGTGTAGAAGATGTGGTCAAGAGGGGCATGGTTTCCGGTTCTGCCAAAACCCGGGCGTCCTATTTTGCTGGGAATGCGGCCGACGGGAGATCAGGACAAGAGATTGCTGCCGAAGACGTTCGGGAAACTTTATGGGACCGCGCCAACAGCAAGGGGAAGCGGCGGCCCACAACCAACAGCCCTTGCCCCAGTAAGTTGTTTCCGCTTAACCGAAAACCGGCTACTGGCAACCGTGAGGCTCGGAGAAACACAGAGGGAGGTAACGATTGACACCGGCGCCTCGAGAAGCTACGTAAGCGAAGGTCTGGCCGAGGAACTCCGGGATGAGAACGAGGTGATACGAGTGGAAAACACTGTAAATCTGGCTGACGGTACCCCAGTAGAGCTAAGAGAGGAGGTCAGAACGAGCGTAAGCGTGGGCGGAGAAGGATGCAGGCTGGAGATGGGGGTCATGCCCAACATGGTCGACAACGCGCTCCTGGGTCTCGATTTCCTTCGAGCAGTTGGAGCAGAACTACGTATCGGTGACCAGGTGATACGATTGTCGCCGAAAGAACAGCAGGGGCAGTGTGCGATGGTAAGGCCCGAGGAGACTGAAGTGAAAATTTCCGCATCCAACGAAGAGCAGGTGATCGAAACGTTCCTAAAAGACGAATTGGCCAAGTTTGAAGGTATAGAAGGCCCCACCCCGTTGGCAAAACACAAAATTGTGCTCAAAGATGACAGACCGGTAAGACAAAGGTACACGCAACCGGAACCCCGAAATGCAACGACGAATCAACGAGGAGGTGGATGATTCGAACTACTCCGCACTGGGTGGCATCGAGCCATCGACGAGTCCGTACAGCGCTCCGATTGTTATGGCTCCGAAGAAAAAACGGCACCTACAGGCTCTGCATCGACTACAGGTTGCTAAACGGCCGAACCGTCGCCGATGCATACCCGTTACCCCGTATCAACCACATCTTGGATCGACTGCGAAACGCCAAATTCATCAGCAGCATCGATCTCAAGAACGGGTATTGGCAGATACCGATGGCTGAGGACAGTAAAGCGTACACGGCATTCACCGTAGCCGGCAAGGGGTTGTTCCAGTGGAAGGTGATGCCTTTTGGTCTCACTTCTGCGCCCGCCACGTTTCAAAGAACACTGGACAGGGTAATCGGACCTGAAATGGAACCACACGCGTTCGCTTATTTGGATGACATTGTGGTGCTTGGAGGGTCGCTAGAGGAACATATGGTGAACATCAGAGAGGTGTTTCGAAGGCTAAGAGAAGCGAAACTTAAAATAAACCGTGAGAAATGTAAGTTCTTTCAGAAGGAGATTAAGTACCTGGGTCACCTGGTCAACGAGTGGGATTCACACCGATCCCGATAAAATAGCGGCCATCCGCGAATTACAACCCCCTCGAAACATCCGGGAGTTGCGGCGATGCCTCGGCATTGCGTCGTGGTACAGGAGATTCGTCCCCGAATTTTCAAAAATAGTTAACCCCCTGACGTCACTACTCAAAAAGGGCAAACATTTCCGATGGAACGAGGAACCACAACAAGCGTTCGAAGAGCTGAAAAGGCTTTTGACCGAGGCTCCTGTGTTAGCGTGCCCAGATTTTTCGCAAAAGTTTACCCTGCAGACAGATGCGTGTGATTATGGCTTAGGCGCAGTACTAACCCAGGAGCTAGAGGGCCAGGAGCGGGTGATAGCTTATGCCAGCCGGAGGTTAAACCAGGCCCAAACGAACTATTCCCCGACTGAAAAGGAGTGTCTGGCGATCGTATGGGCAATCAGGAAGCTGCGACCGTACCTGGAAGGTTATATTTTTACCGTGGTAACCGATCATCTTTCCTTAAAGTGGCTAAACTCTATAGAGAGTCCTTCGGGAAGAGTGGCTAGATGGGCGCTAGAACTGCAACAATACAGTTTTGATATTCAGTACCGTCGTGGAAAATTAAATGTCGTTGCCGACGCTTTGTCACGACAGCCCGTAGAGGTGTGTCAGACCGTACAGGAGAAGCCTAAGAGTGCCCGTGGTGGAAACATCGATGCGAGGAGGTGTCCCAGTTCCCCGAAAAGTTCCCCGACTACACAATAATAAATGATCAGCTATACCGCCATATCCCAACCACGGATGACGACGAAGAATGTGCTCCATGGAAGCTATGTGTTCCAGCTTTTCAACGTAAACGGGTCCTACAAGAAAACCATGATTCCCCAACGGCTGGGCATCTTGGCATCCGGAAGACGGTAGCAAGGGTCACCAACCGTTACCATTGGCCAGGTATGTTTAAAGACATCAAGGAGTACGTGCGAAATTGTCCAACCTGCCAGCGATATAAACCGTCACAACAACTACCTGCTGGGCAGATGCTCACACGAATTGCAGACGAACCGTGGGCCATAGTGTGCGCTGATTTCGTTGGACCGTTGCCGAGGTCGAAGCACGGCCAATCCATGCTACTGGTATTTACCGACAAATTCTCTAAGTGGTCCGAGTTCATACCGTTAAGACGGGCAACGGGCGACAGTTTGCGGAAAGCCTTTAGAGAAAGAATATTAGCCAACTTTGGAGTTCCGAGAATGTTGATTACCGACAACGGGTGACAGTTCACCTGTAAGATGTTTCGACAATACCTACACAGTCTGGGTGTAAAACATCAGTTAACCGCCCCGTACACCCCGCAAGAAAACCCGACCGAAAGAGTTAACCGAACCGTCAAAACCATGATCGCTCAATACGCTGGAGCTAACCAGAAGACTTGGGATGAAGTGCTACCAGAAATCCAGTTGGCCATGAACACTGCCAAGTCGGATTCGACGCAATATAGTCCCGCGTTTCTCATACAAGGCAGGGAACCCAGGCTACCGGCAACATTGTACGACGAGGTGACGAAGGGTACCGGCGGTAACAACCCGAAATCCAGACGAGAAGGCCAAGCTGATGAGGGAAATCTTTAGAATGGTAAGACCAAATCTTCAGAGAGCCGCCACAGACCAGGCCCGGTATTATAACCTCAGGCGCAGGCAATGGAAACCCAAACTAGGCGAATTGGTTTTAGTGAAGGAGCACCATCTATCGAGTGCAGCCGAAAACTTCGCAGCTAAACTCGCCCCAAAGTTTGAGGAACCATACCGGGTGCACAAATTTGTATCTCCAGTGATTGTCGAGTTGCAACATGACGGTGGGAAAAGAAATCGAACGGCACATGTAAGCGAGCTGAGATGCTACCGAGGCACAGTGGACTCAGCAAATCTAGTAGCAGCGATGAAAGGAGGCACGAAATAAGTAAAAAAAAAAAAAAAAACAACGGATATAAAACACGGCTTATATCCCATCTGAGCGTATTCTTGAGGCCATGGCCGAATACGTAAATTCCAGCCACCGGCTGAGAATGTGTAATTCAGACAACAAACCAACAACAAATTCCACGATGAAGAGAAAAAAAAATATAGAATTAAGGGTCACCCTAACGTCAGCAAACCCTGTAGGATCACCCTAGCGAGGAGTATACCCCGCGGTATAAACAGCAAAATTAACACACAAGAAAAAAGAGGAGAAATAAATTGTAACTGCACTATATATTTGAGAATGAAGGGTCACCCTAACGCCAACAAACCAGGTAGAATCACCCTAACGATGAATATATCCAGCGGTATAGGAAAAAAAAAAAAAAGGAAAGAGAACGAGAACGAGAAAAAAAAATCGATATTGGAAATTTTGGGGTCACCCTAACAACCCCGAAGGAGATAATCACCCGAACGCTACACGTGACCAACAGTATGATCGTCGGATCATAGCAAGGGAAAAATTTAGGAATAAAGAGCCGAACCGAGGGAAAAAACCAAAGTAGACCAATGAAAACGTATACCCGAAAACTAGGGGTCACCCTAACGCCGACCAACGCGACATAATCACCCGAACGCTGGACATTCCTTCAATGTGATCAGCAGCCCAAAACTAAAAATCCAGAAAAACTATTCAAAGAAAATTTACCTCCAAAATCTAGATGTCACCCTAATACTTATTAGAAAAAAAAAAACAAGAAATACAACAACCATACATATCAATATGCTGAAAGCAATAGAAAAAAAAAGAAGTAAACAACAATTTATTTGGAGTCTGAAAAACGGAAAAAAAAAACGACAAACACACACACTACATGTCTAGTGCATTAGTAAGGGCTGACACAGAAAAATAACAAACTAACAGACCATGTTAGACTAGAAAAAAAAAAAGAAGTCAGAAAAAGGAAAGGAAAAACAACGTCAGCAAGTAGCAATAACAAACATACGATGGTGCAGTTAGAATTTATTTAGAGGAATTTTAAAAGCAAAAGAACAACAAACACCCATGCTGTATAAGAGGAAAAAAAAAGTGAGTAGACAAATGAGATCAATATGCATAACAACATTTTTGGGCAGAAAACAAAACAAAAAAAAAAAAATCAAAGGAGAACAATAGAAACGCAGTTGGGTCAAGTCAAGGCAATTAATTTGGCACTCATTATAACTAGTGTGCCAGCCGCGAGGTAAAGTACGCGTTATAAAGTAAATAAAAGTGTTTTGCCACCAAGAAGGAAATAATAAAAATACAATGGAGCAACCGCGAGTGAGTGTCGATGGCCAGCTAAGCCCGGAGGAGATCGAGGAGTTACAAGGCAGGGCAGACCTGCTAGACGGTGAGGTGATAGTGCTTAGCGACAGCGAAGAGGAGCCGTGGAGTGGAACTGAAGTGTCGAGTGACGACGATAGGGACCCCACCTACTACCCGTCAGTAGATGAAGACGATGCCAGCACCGAGGGCTACGATCACTTTGTACCGCCATCCCCGGAATCCGCAGCGGGGTCGCGTTACGAACCGGGCGAACAATTGCCGTCATCCCAGTCAACAACGGGGGAAGAAGAGAGGCGCCCGCCCCGGGAATGGTCGGCGGTACAGCTGGACCGGTTTATAATTCGGCGTAAACACAGCACCCAATACCTAGCGCTGATGGGAGTCACCTTCACGGTATATGACCCGAGTGGGAGTGAGGATGAGGCGGATCCACTGGTCGAGGAACCACTATCACCCAGAGCATTGACCTGGGTAAGTCCAACCGAAAATATGGCGGTGGATCCGCTCGAAACCCCGGAGGAGCAAGAATTACTGCTTCCCGGCCGGGATGATGACGCACTGTCGATTGGGGCGATTAGTTTTCACAGCATAGAGGAGATCATAAAACAGGCCGTAGATCCAAAACAACAGCAACAAGACTGTTCGACACCGGTAGAGCCAACGGAGTTGGCGCACCTACCCGAGTCAGCGTCACCAGCACAAACACCACCAGAGGGGGGACAAGAGGTAATGCTAGAGTCGGTCCCCCCCCCCCCCCCCCCACTACAACAAGAAATCCGGCAGGCGATGTAAAAAAGGAGGAGAATGAAATTCCGACGCACGGTCAACAACCAGTCGTACCAAGTGAGGGTATCTGCATCAGGCGGCATAATGATTAAGGCGATGCCCGCAGCCAACGGCTTCCGGTAAGCAGAGGGGAAGTGTGAGGAACAAATCTTAACAGTAAATTTGTTACACACAATAATCTATTAAATAAAGACTGTAAATGATTCCATGCTTGGGTTTGATCAAGGGGGGGGATAGATTTCATCTATCAAAAAGGGTGATAGATTACATCTGTCAGACGGGGATGGATTTTCATCCATAACATCATCAGGCAAGAGAAACCACAAGTGAGAGAAACTACAAGAGAGAAACAACAGGAGAGAGACTGCAAGAGAAAAAAAAAACAACAGGAGAGAAACTACAAAAGGAAAAAAACTACAAGAGGGAAACTACAAGGAGAAAACCATGAATAACTCACACAAGCAACAACCAAACTCAACCAACCTCAAACCTACCACACTAAACACAACAACAACGAATACACTGCAACCCGTTAACTTAGCCAACAAGTAGTTCGTAAACAACTAGGACAGATAGTTGGTAAACAACTATCCCGTAAGTCACCATAACAAATAGCTCGTAAACAACTGGAATATATAGTTCGTAAACAAGATGCCGTTAGGCGCTCATACTATTGGGAGAATGTAGTGACTACACAGCTACACACAGGCAGCATGAGGGCGATATATAAGGCGGCACTCGGAAGAAGACGAGATCTTAAGCCAACAGCCGGCGTACGGAGAACACCTGGAGTGGTAAGTGGCAACAAGTGTGAATCAGGGCGTCAGAGATTATCTGACAAGATTAGTAAAGGATACGCGTCCTTTAACAGCCGGATTACATCCAGCACAGCCGGATTTCATCCAGCACAGCCGGGTATCCCCCAGCATACGTGAGGAGAGAGTGGACAGGGTCCAGACGTAGGCTCCCGGTTCTTAACCAGGACGAGGGCGTTGGATTTACATCCGACAAGGGCAGGGCGGATTTTCATCCCCCAAGGTTGGGTTCTCATCCGACAGGCGGATTTACATCCGACCATTTTTTAAAGAACAGGGGTAGGGGCACACTTGCCAACCAGGTGCACGCAACCAAGTTCCGGAGAGAAGACTAACAAAATTTGGGAAACTCTGTATTTAAAGTGTAAATAAATACAATATATAACGTAAGAACATAAACGAAGTGAACGTGTTTTATTTAAAAATATAATGCAAGGACCCTTGGACTAGCTGAGCTACCCCAGCTGCAAACACGGGTAACCGGAGGTTCCTTACAATATACATGTATATATATACCTATATTATATTTTCTTTTATTATTTCTTGTAACATAGAGTTAATTAATTGTAAATTATTGAATTTAGGTATACATTAAAAGTAATTTCTCGTTTTTTTTATGAATTAAACCAACAAAAAAAACAAATTTCAATATGGAATAAGCACCAGAACAGAAGGTAACGTATAAGTGCGGCTGACCAAGCCATGACCTCTTGGGGCGCTCACCGGCGTGAAAGTGAGTTGCCATTATGGGGATCGCCACTTTGACGATCCATAGGGCGGGCAATTAGGGTATCCATACCATCGGGATACCCACACCCCTAACTTTCATCGACGACCTCCATTCCTCTCGAAACTCTGTCAAAACCAGACCGCTGTTCTAGTTTGGTTTGCAATGGCACGTTTAGTTTTTGCCTTTTTGAGTAACTTCTTAGTAATTAATTTTTTTGGTAATTGTTTGAAAATAAATTTTTTTTTGTACGAGGACCGGCGGAAAAAGATCCCACCCATTTCCGGCGAGCTTCAGCCGAGCACCGTGCCACCTCCGCCAGGGTAACTACCCATGGTCCGTCGTAACAAATGGCGCCCAACGTTAAGCCAGGTTTAAACTATGTTTAAACTAAGTTTAACGAATTTTAGTAAATTTTGATTTTTTTTTTTTTGAAATAGAGTGGTTTGTGTAGACTTGGTTTGGGTTGATGTATCTCATGTCAACGTCCAATTGCTACAAAACCAATTTCATTTATCCATCTTCATACTGTTAATAGTTAACGTAAGACTTTGTTTTTGGTTATAATTCACTCGCGACGATTCTATGTCAGTTTAATTTCTCTTTTTTTTATAATGTATAGACTTTGAAATTTGTATTATATGTACAATTCAAATGCGACGATTCTTTGATATGTTTTGACACCAGTTTTGAAAGGGATGGAAAAGTTGTGAAAGTTTGGATGGTTTGAGTTGTGGCTTGGTCATAAGTCCACAATTATACGTTACCTTAACTTAGAATTGAAACCTATAAAAAGGAAATTTTTATAAATTTTTTTTTTTGAAAATTTAACTGGTCATTACAGTTTATGTATATTAACATAATTTTCTTCATTGGAAGAAAACGGTATAAATTAATTGAATTTGTTCATAATAACTTTAAATTCGATATTTAAATTTAAATTTGAGATTTAACTTTCGATTTTATTTTTCGGTAAAACTTTAAGTATTGGACACACTATATTATCACTATAACTTTATTTACATATTACATATAAATTTTTGCTTTTTTCTTACACCCTATATCATAAAACACTTCGAAACAATCGAGAAGTGTGAGATAAGTAGCGATTCTCATTGGTACGATATACGAGTGAACTTTGATTTGATAGTGAAATCAGTAAGTTTAAAAAAGTTTTTTTTGAAAATTGACTTACCGTTACAGTTTAAATTAGAACTATTTTCTTCACTGGAAGAACATACTGAATTATTAAATTAACTTGCAAAGTAGCGTAAATTGATCTTGCAAAGTAGTATTAAAAAGAAAAAAAAAGGGAAGGAAAACGGAAAGATTTTGAATTCTGTTCATCGTTTATTAGTAAGCTTTAATTAAAATTAACCATTTTTTTTAAAAATATTTACAAATACATTTTGCTTCTGGTTGGCACGATACATTTTGATTTGTAACTTAAAGCGAAGTTAGTTGCGATTCGATTGCTTCTTATCTTTGTCCTTTTGCCGGATGATACGAACACGTTTTTTTTTTCAAAGTACAAGTTTTTGAAAGTTTAAAAATTATATTTTTTTTTTTTTTTTGCTTTGAAGTACAATTGGTTTAGAGTATCTAAACTTAAGCGATTTGAGTGGCTCGAGCTATTTCAATTTCACATACATTTATTTTGCGGTATAACAACAGATATTTTGTTTTATTTTGATTTACATTCTGTCATGGAGGGCGAACAGAATCCGGCTTTGCGCGATAATGCAACGGCAAATGACATGGAAGTTCCACAGGGTGGTCAGAATACGCGTAGTACGATTACACCACCACCTTTTAGTCCATTGACAGCTCACGGTAGTGGTAATAACAATAGGCGGGGCGAATCAGCAGTTTTCGAGATTGTTGATGCGGCTGTCGGTACAGCTCGAGCACAGATGTTGCAGATGGTACGTTCTGAGATGAGGGTGGCAGTAGTAGAGGCTGTTAGGTCAGCAATGTCAGGTTCTGAGGGTCCCTCAAATAATCCTCAAAATTCTCGGGAGGGAGTTGATTGGCCGCGGGATATACCACCATCTGGCAACAGCACGCGTAATCAGAATATGAACGAAAATGCCCGTAGTAACGATGTTGATCCTTCGGTCCCTCCGTTTAGTAATCATCCGGTTGCCGCGGGAGCTAATTATCAGGCAGGAATTCTGCACAGGTATAGGCCCAGATACCCAGAACTTCATAAGTGGGGTCTGAAATACGATGGCACTACTAAGACCATGATGGTCGAAGATTTCATTTTTAGAGTTGAAAAGTTGCAGCGCAGCTATGAATGTCCTTGGAACGTCATCATGGACGGTTTCCATCAATTATTAGAAGGTCAGGCTGAGAGATGGTATTGGGACCATATTAGGGATAGGCCCGGTATTAATTGGCAGAACATGAAACTGGACATAGAGCTTAAATTCCAGCAGTTCCATAGTAATATCGATGTTATCCGGCGCATTATGGACCGGGTACAACTGCGGGATGAGAAGTCGAGTTCCTTCATCGATGCCATCATTAGTCTTAGGAACCAATTACGGGAACCAATGGCTGATTACCAGCTCGTCGATATTATGAAAAGAATTTAAGACCACGGTTAGCCTCATTATTATTTGCCACCCAGATTTATTTGGTGGAACATTTGCGCGCAGAGTGTAGAAAAGCTGAAGATCTGCTAGAGCATGAATGTCAACAGCGGGCCCGTCAAAATATTAATTCTCGTGCGGTTAATGAAATTTCTTTCGACGAGTATGACACGCAAGAATTCGCGGTCGAAGAAATTCGTCATAGGCAACCACCGGGAAACTTTAGACAAAACGTTAGTCAGCCCAATCCCACTTCGAAATGTTTCAATTGCCTCGGGAGCGGTCACACATGGAAGTACTGCACAGTCGTCCCAAGGGCAATATTTTGTTATAGGTGCGGTGAACCGGGTGTCGTCACTCCGAAATGTTTAAGGTGCAATCCGGGAAACCAGATTCCGAGCGCGAACAGAGGGGAATCGCGTTCGACCCAAACACTGGATTAAAGTTGAAGGCCGATACTACTGCGGGAGCGACTGATAAAATTACCAGCTCTTCCGTAGGAATTCAGTCTGATACAAACCTTACCCCTACACTTACCCGTAATTTTGATAATGATCGTAAATATAATAAGAACCAGATTTTACAAAAACCTTTTCACGTCCGGTTAGCTAACTATTTGAAAGTCCGGAAGCGTATTTTTAATGAAGAAAATGTTTTAAAACCAGTAAAACCTAGTCGTATCGATAAAGCACGTGCGAGGTATAAAATTCGACACAAACATAAACTTTTAATATCATCTTGTTGTTTTTCCAGTTATCGGGGATCGGATCCCAGACCGTTTCGAAAAGTTTTAGTTAG
This sequence comes from Delia radicum, assembly GCA_021234595.1. Classification (NCBI taxonomy): domain Eukaryota; kingdom Metazoa; phylum Arthropoda; class Insecta; order Diptera; family Anthomyiidae; genus Delia; species Delia radicum. The sequence goes on along the minus strand of CM037851.1, from coordinate 65,567,655 downwards.
CGGGAAGGAAGTTTTAGCGTTGTTCGATAGCGGAGCTACCGTTACGTGCCTCGGTAAGAATGGTATGGACCTAGTCGAAAAGTTAAAATTGAAAATTTACCCTATTTATAATTGTAGCGTTGGTACAGCCAACGGTAATCGTGAGTCGTGTATAGGTAGAGTTAGAGTTAATCTGTCGTATGATAATCAAAACCATCTTTTAGATGTTTATTTAGTACCCAAGTTGGAAAATGAGATGGACTGTGGAGTCGATTTTTGGAAAGTGTTCGGTGTAGCGCCAGGGCTAATAAGTAGTATCGACATTTTGAGACTTATGATCCCAACACCCACGTTTTGACATCTGAACAATTAACAGCATTAAATGAGGCGAAAACTCACTTTCTAGATTTCGGAAAACATGGTTTAGGCAAAACGTGGATGGAGGAACATGTCATTGACACTGCGGATGCGGCGCCGCTTAAGCAACGTCATTACCCGGTATCCCCGGCGATGGAGGCGTTAATCTATGAGGAGTTGGATCGCATGCTCAGTTTAGGGGTCGTGGAGCCAAGCAATAGTCCTTGGAATTCACCAGTGACGTTAGTTCGTCGAGGTGAAAAGAAGAGGCTATGTCTTGATGCCCGGAAGCTAAACGAGCGCACGGTCAAAGACGCGTACCCTCTCCCATTTATTGATGCTCTCCTCGGACGTCTCCAGGACACATACTTCATATCTAGTATAGATTTGAAGGATGCGTTCTGGCAGATTCCGCTTGCCAAGGATAGTAGGCCAAAGACTGCGTTTACGGTACCGGGGAGACCACATTATCACTTCACCGTCATGCCCTTTGGGTTGTGTAACGCAGCCCAACGGTTATGCCGATTGATGGATAAAGTGATTCCCCCGGAGCTGAAGCAGAAAGTATTCGTTTATCTCGATGACTTACTTGTCGTTTCACCGGATTTTGACTTACACATAGCTCTCTTAACCAAGGTTGGTGATTTTACTAACTCGCGCAAATTTAACTATAAATGTAAGGAAATCGAAGTTCTGCCGAAAAGAACTACGCTACCTCGGTTATATCGTGGGAGAGGGGAAGCTCAAGGCCGATCCGGAGAAAATAGCCGGAATTACGAGAATACCCATTCCGAAATGCACCCGCGATGTACGCCGTTTCCTTGGTTTAGCGGCTTGGTTTAGGCGCTTTGTAAAAGATTACTCGACGATAACTGCTCCTATTACGAAAACACTCCGCAAATCAAAAACTTTCGTTTTTGATGACGATGCCGTAGAAGCTTTTAATACATTGAAAACCGCGTTAACGACGAGTCCGATTTTAACGCACCCCGATTTTGAAAACGTTTTTATGTCCAATGTGACGCTTCCAATATTGGGATTGGAGCCGTTTTGTTTCAGCTCGATGCTGAAGGTCTCGAACGCCCCATAGCTTTCCACTCCGCTCAACTATCAAACGCTCAGCGCAATTATAGCGTAACTGAACGCGAGTGTTTAGCCGTTATTAGCGCTATTCAGAAATTTCGACCTTTTATAGAACTCATGCCATTCACGGTTCTGACTGACCATAGTGCGTTTAAAGTGGCTTATGGGCCAAAAGAATTAAGCGGCCGTCTTGCCCGCTGGAGCCTTAAACTCCAGGGTTATCAATTCGACATCGAACACCGCAAAGGCAGTCAAAACGTCGTGGCCGATACATTGTCACGTTTGCACGTGGACGAAATTAACATGTTCGTCAATGAAAAACCCTTGATCGATTTGAATTCATCGGATTTTCAAAATCAGGAGTATGCGGAGCTACGAAAGCATATTGCGGATAATGTTAATATTTTACCGGATTTAAAAATTCAAGACGATTTCATTTATAAAAAGACCATACCAGCGGATGGCAACGTAATTAACGAGAATTTCATTTGGAAACTATGGGTCCCACCTAGTCTCACAAATCAGCTAATAGCTAACGCACATGAGCCAACTGTTAAGTCGCATTGTGGGATAGGAAAAACTATTGCTCTTTTAAAACAATACTTTTACTTTCCCAAAATGGAGGTGCGGGTCAGGGATTACATTAACAACTGTATTCTGTGTAAGGAGATTAAGGCTACGAATAAAACTCTTCGACCCGAAATGGGGTCGGAAACCGTAACCCATAGACCTTGGCAAAAGATTTTCATAGATTTTATTGGGCCTTTCCCTAGGTCAAAACTAGGAAATACCTACATTTTTATCGCACTAGACCATCTCACGAAATTCGTGGTTTTTGAAGGCAATGCGCAACGCTACATCTGCTAACGTTATAAAATTTTTGGAAAGTGAAATTTTTCACAAATTTGGAGTGCCGCAGTTAGTCCACTCGGACAACGGCAAACAATTTGTTTCGTCCGATTTCACTTCGTTTTTGTCGAAATATGGTTGTAAACAAATTCGCAATGCTGTTTACTCTTCCCAGGCAAATGCCTCGGAGAGAGTCAACAGGTCTATTGTGTCATCTATTCGAGCATATGTCTCGAATGATCAACGCTACTGGGATCGTCATTTGTCCGCAATCGAATGCTCTTTGCGTTCGACGATCCACAGTTCGTCTGGTTTTTTCACCATATTTTTCACTATTTGGACTGAACATGATAACTCACGGTAGTGCGTACGAAATTGCGAAACAACTTGGCACCTTAGAGGACAGTGAAATTGAAATTTTATCTAAGAATAATTTATTGGAACTGGTCAGGAACAGGATAAAGGAGAATCTGCACTAGGCTTATGAGCGAAGTGCGGCGAAATATAATACCCGAACTAGGGTCATTAAATTCTTACCAGGTCAAGAGATTTTACGTCGAAATTTTGTCCTAAGTGACGCGTCAAAGAATCTAAACTCGAAATTATGTAAAAAGTTTGTGAAATGTAGAGTAGTACGTCAGGTCGATAAGAGTCTGTACGAAATTGAAAACCTGGCTAGTAAGGGTATAGGAGTATATCATGCTAAAGACTTACAGCATATGGTTCCTTTGAAGTAGTAGTCGACCGTATTGCCCGGCTCCAGATCTCAGGGTCGCAGTTCTTCCCCACGTCAGAATAGAATTGTCGAACACTAGTTTCGTCGGTATATATTGGTAAATCCGAAACAGTAATTTTGAAATTTCTTTTTTTTTTTGTTTTAATAATTTTTGAGCCAAAGATAACTCAAATTAGTTTAGTAATCTGAACGTTTTCCTTCTGCTGTTGGCGATTTCTTTTGTCGTCTTAATGAATTTTAAGCTCGTGACGATTTAAAATTTTTCCATTTTCTTTTATAGTACCTTTGGCTAAGGCCAGTGATGACCTCCCGATTCAGTAGCCTTCGTCGGGACTCCGACAACTGATCGGGTTTGTTATGTCATTTTCGGTGGAGATACACTTGGTTGGCTTAATTTGTACCAGTGTGATCGGTCTATTGACAGTGTACGGGCTACACTGTTAATAGATCTGGTAGCACTGGGCAAATTAAGGTGTGGCCGCTGGGTTGTATTTCAAACTGACGGATAAAGGATGATATGGCATCCTTAGACGAAAGATCGACGGCCATGTTTTTTTTTGACAGGATGAAGATCCGGTTGGGTTGTGGTCGTTTAGTTTTTTTTTTCTTTCTGTTTTTGTGTTTGAGTGGTTCGGACTGGCGTGATCATTGGGTTGAAGTTTTTTTTATGGCTTTTCTGACGGGCGTGCTGATGGAGTGTGGGAGTTTTGAATCGTAACGACGAGCTGTCGTGAAAGTGTCTTGTTAGGATATAGTTCCTGGCAAATAATTCAATAAAAAGGCTAAGCGAATCAATGGAACGAGCAGCACTACAATAATCGTATGAAAGAAAAAAAAAGGAAAAAGGAAAAAAACTAACACGTCAAAGTGGACGACAAAAATTTAAATCCATTTTTACGTCTGAGTCTTACCGATCTGCCTATATAGTCCCGTCCATACATCACAGCGCTTTGGCATCAACCATCAACAACCTGTAGAATCTTGCGACGTTACCTCGTTTACCTGAAATTTTAGTTGGCCGTAATTAGTGACAAATTATAATAAAAACTCATATCATACAATTCATTCGTTTCGAATACCAAATGTAATTTTTGTACGACTCATTGACGATTATTCAATTGAATAAGGCAACAGTAAAATTTTCTTTTTTTGCAAGTAAATGCCATCCAGGGTGAAGTTCGTTGGTTTAACAGTTTAAGACCGACAATTGTAAGGATTGTAACTACCCTATGCACAACAATTAAACGATTTTATCAGTGTGTGATCAACTATATTGATCTAAACCTTCGAGTTATCAGTCGGTTGGTAAGGATTCCTTATTAACCTCGACCACGTCATCAGAATCGTATACGTCATCATTATCGTATACGACTTCATTGTCGTATACGTCATCATTATCGTATACGTCACGAGTATCATTTACGACATCCCCACAGTCAAGTTCATCAAGCCGTCATAATTTCATCATCATTCATCATCCATCACCACCAGTCATAATTCATCAAGTCATCATTGCAATCGTCACCAGCATCACCGGCCGCAACGATAAGTACTAAAACCCCCTTTTTTTTATTTTTTTTTACATATATACATGTATATATATATACCTATATTATATTTTCTTTTATTATTTCTTGTAACATAGAGTTAATTAATTGTAAATTATTGAATTTAGGTATACATTAAAGTAATTTCTCGTTTTTTTATGAATTAAACCAACAAAAAAAATAAATTTCAATATGGAATAAGCACCAGAACAGAAGGTAACGTATAAGTGCGGCTGACCAAGCCATGACCTCTTGGGGCGCTCACCGGCGTGAAAGTGACGAACATTTAACACTGATAATTAATAAGAATAAAATGACATACTCCAGCAACGAGGAGGTAGCGACTGCGCTAAATGAGCGCGCAAGGGATAACGCTTTACGCGTTTTCATCTCCGGTTTACGTCGGCCATTGAGCGACATTTTATTTTCTGCCAGACCAACGGATTTGCCAACAGCTTTGGCAACTGCCCAAGAACTGGAATCTGACCAACGGCGTCAGGAGTTTGCAAGAATTTTTGCAGCCGGGGACTCTGCGAAAGCAAACCACTTTCAACAAAGGAAAGTGGGAAATTTTCCATCAGTCCACCCCTCTTATCGGCCCATACGCGGGCCAAATCCCGCGACGGGCGGTGGTAATGTGAATCCCACACCAATGGATGTGGATCCAGGGTCGTCAATATTTAGACGACCAACAGCTCATTCGGCTGAACGGCAATTGCCACAACAACCACAACCAGCAGCCCATTCGGCTGAACGTGGTCGACAATATTCTCGACCAATACCCAACCCAGCTGGACAACAATATCCCCAGCAGCCGGTACAGGGTCAATTTCAATAAACGTGGGTACGAGGATTCGGGGAGATCTGCCCCTGCCTCCAAAGACCCAGAGGGTTAACTACATCGAGGTAGAGGACTCCCAGGAACGGGAGGACATAGGTTCCGTGTTCGATTATGACCAGGACGATGAGGAGGACGAATTTGCTGAAGAACAACTTAATTTTTTAGTGTAAAACCTCTCCTACCTTTCGTCACGAGGGCGGTCAAGGGTAGGGAGCTGAAACTTTTAGTGGACACGGGGACGAGAAAAAACTTTATTTCAACCATTGGATTCCTTGGTGGGCGTAGTTCCATTGGAACAGCCTTTCGAGGTCAATTCAGTTAACGGGACGAACCTCATAGAAAAAAAATGTAAAATGGCCATCTTCGGTTATGTAACCACATTTTATATTTACCGGCATTGAGATACTTTGACGGGATAATTGGTTCGGATTTCCTAAGGAAAATTCGGGCTATAATGGACATGGGGAATAATGTTTTAAAATTTAGAAAGGGGGACACTCCGTTGACATACGGGAGCAAAGACGGGATTAATTTCATGACAGTGGACAAAGGGGACACACCGCCGCATATTAGAGGCAGGTTCGAGGAGATCCTGTCATCGAACGCAAATTCATTTGCTGACCCGAAAAGATCCTTGCCATTCAATACGAATGTAAGGGCGAGGATACGGACTAAAACTGACGAACCGATTTATAGCAGATCATGCCCATACCCAGCTTCCGTGTCAGATTTTGTTAATAACGAGATCGAGTCACTTTTAAAGGATGGTATCATTAGGAAATCATCCTCCCCTTATAATTCCCCAATACATGTGGTTGGGAAGAAGGGTACTGACGAGTTTGGCAACCAGAATCACAGATTGGTGATCGATTACAGGAAGCTGAACGAGAGGACTGTTGAAGACAGATACCCCATGCCGGATATATCGGTAATTCTGTCAAACTTGGGAAAATCAAAATTTTTTCTCAACATTGGACCTCAAGTCGGGCTTCCATCAGATAATGCTCGATGAAAGGGATAGACAGAAGACAGCTTTCGGAGTTAATAATGGCAAATACGAGTTCTGTAGATTGCCATTCGGCTTAAAAAATGCACCGAGCATTTTTCAAAGGGCCATAGACGACGTTCTACGCGAGGAGGTAGGTAGAACATGTCAAGTTTATATGGACGATATTATCATCCATTCACCGGATGAGCATAGCCACCTGGAGCACATAGATGCGATAATGGGAAAACTCGGGAAGGCCGGCATGAGAATTTCAACAACGAAATCAAAATTCTTTAAAACGGAGGTTAATTTTCTCGGTTTCGTGGTGACTAGGGACGGAATTAGGACATGTCCCGAGAAGGTTAAGACGATTTTGGAATTCGAGACTCCACGTAATTTAAGGGCCCTTAGGTCATTTTTGGGTTTATCGGGATATTACAGAAAATTCGTTAGGGATTACGCAAGGATAGCGAACCCCTGACAAAATACCTTAGGGGCGATAATGGCCATGCAGCCGCTAAAACCTCTAGGAGTGTTAAGATTGATTTGGATTGACGAGGCTTTGATGGCTTTTGATAAGCTAAAGAAGATACTCGCTTCGGAAGATGTCTTGCTGACATACCCTGACTACGACAGTATATTTGAACTTACAAACAGATGCATCGTCTGTTGCCCTGGGAGCCGTTTTGTCACAAAACGGGAGACCCATTACCATGATATCGAGAACACTTTCGACCACTGAAGCAAACTATGCTACAAACGAAAGGGAATTGCTGGCAATAGTCTGGGCTTTGAAGAACCTTAGACACTTTTTATATGGTATCTCAGGGATCCATATTATACGGACCACCACACCACTTACCTTCGCGATATCCGATAAAAACCCCCAACTCGAAGATGAAGAGATGGAGGGCGTTTATAGAGGAGTTCGCTCCAAAATTTTTTTACAAACCCGGAAGGGATAACGTGGTAGCAGATGCCCTTTCACGGCAGTATATTAATCAGATGGCAGGAGATGATGACGAAACCGCTCACAGCGAAATATCATCGACAAACGCGATTAGGTCTATTAAATTCCCAGTTAACCAATTTAAGAATCAGTTTCTGATTTCAAAGGGCGATCACTGTTCTAAAGTTAGGAAGATAATCTTCCAGCGATTTCTGAGACACACGATTGTCTATGATACCGTCGATAATCTCTTAACTTATTTGGGGGACACTGTGAATGCGACTGGGACAATGCCATCTCATGCGATCTTCCGACACTGGCGGAGTTTCAAGATCGCCTTATTTTGCAATTTCCATCTACTAAGTTTATACACACCGAAAGGGTGGTGAGGATGATCAGTGGGTGAGGATGATCAGTGGGAGATAATAACCACCGAACATAATCGGGCTCACAGATCGATGCAGGAGAATTTTGGACAAATAATAGGGGAATACTATTTCCCGGGGATAAAGAAGGGGTTGAGATATATTATTGCGAATTGTAGGATATGTAAGGAGAACAATATCAGCGAAGGCCACAGAATATTGGAATTGCTGAGACGCCCATTCCCACCCGCCCTGGGGAGATACTTTATGTCGATATCCTGATCACGAATAAGCAACACGTTCTAACTTGCCTAGACAAATTTTCGAAATTTGCAACCGTGATTCCTATAGGCTCTAGGTCAACTGTAGATATCAAAACAGCCCTATTTCAGATTATGAATAGGTTTGGGAAAGTGAGACTTATCGTTTCGGACAATGAGAAGGCATTCCGGTCAAATGCGATCGGTACCTTCCTCAGGGACCACTTTAACACGGAACAATTTTTCGTCCCACCAATGCACAGCAAAAGCAATGGCCAAGTAGAGAGATTTCACTCTACCCTTTTGGAAATTGCAAGGTGCATCAAAGCTCAACAGAATGTGGACGATATCACTGAGCTTTTACTCCTATCGACGTCGAAATACAATGATACAATTCATTCGGTCACGGGGAAAAGACCCCTCGATATTGTGGGCGATTTTAATGATGATTCATTGGCCGGAATTGGGGAACGCCTGCGGGACGCGCAACGCAGGACACTGGACGTGAATAATAGGGAAACGGCTGACAGGGTTTACCAACCTGGCGAAGTCGTATTCGTCAGAAGGAACAAAAGGTTGGGGAATAAATTTGATAAGGTTTTTATACAGGGGATAATCGAAAGGGATCTTGGGACGACCGTCATGATCGATGGGAAAAAGGTCCATAAAAATAACCTTAGGTGACCCATTCGCCCACTCTCATTAGCCTGTCTTGTCTCTTATTTTCAGAATGTTTCTTATTTGCCTACCATGGGTTTCTGCGAGGATCATAGACTATTCGGACGCACATTTTATGGCTATAACAGACGGGGACGTGGCGTCATACGTTGATTACGACTATTTGATACATCGGACGAACCTCACTGAATACGAACTGATGATACAAGAGAATGAGGACCTTCTCGACAAATTGACAGACTCTAGGGAGACCAATATGATACGGGAACAGATAAGGGAAATTAACCGATTACTGGGCACCCTACGCACGAACAGGCGACATGCCAGATCGCTCGACTTCTTGGGATCCGATTTGAAATTCATTGCGGGTACACCGGACCATAGCGACATGGAACTACTGACAACGCGTGAAGAGGCATTGGCCCGAAATAACGACAAACAAACGGCTATAAACTCGGTAATACAGGACAAAATCAACGACCTAACGGACAGAATAAACATTATGCAGGACAGCAAATCTAGTAACGCCATTGGACAGGACGAGCTTATTCTTTTCGAACTCATTGGATCAAGAAATGGGGAAATTATTTCATTTTTGAATGGTCTTGCCTTGTCGATAATTCTTGCTAAAGAAAATATAGCAAATCCGATTATTTTCGATAAAATTGAACTAGGACACACATTCGAATCAAGAAAGGTACCCATAAGTATAAGTAATATTTTGAGAACTAGTAATATAAGTGTATTTCAAGACGAAAACATAATCTATTATATTGTAAAATTCCCGGTACTGACTAACTTTTGTAAATTCTTAAAAATATACCCGATCGCGCATAACAATTCTGTAATAAAGTTGGAACTGAATCAAGCAGCGAAATGTCAGGACCATACCCTCCCCATAAGCGACTGCACAAATGCTGGATCAGCGAAAATTTGTCGGGAAACCAAGGAACCATGCCTTTTTCAATTATTAAATAATAACACAGCCTCCTGCCAAACACAGTCAGCAGATCATATTCCGTCAATACAATGGGTATCAGAAGGATCTATTATCTTGAATAACGTCATTAATACTGAGGTGACCGAGGGCGAAACCATCAAAGTGAACGGCAGCTTACTAATCACATTTACCGGAAATATCACTGTTAATGGAACGGTATATCACAATAACGACAACGGTCAACGAAGAGTAGTAGAACCTCACCCACCGAAAATACTAAATGTTACGAAAACTGATCATGAGGTGAAGTTGACATTACCATACCTACACAGAATAAACTTACAAACTTATGAATTGGTATCTGGTATCCAGGAACACCTAATAGCTCACAAGGCAATCATGATATTACTTATAATTGCTATCACATTTATAGTGTGGCTGATTTATTTTTTACGTGGAAACAAAAAAAACCAACCTCGCTGATATGGAGCTTATCATCCAGCAGATAAGGTCGAAGCAGGAGCACTCCGACAATTAAAGGGGGAGGAGTTAGCAACGCTATGTGATTACCCATACTATTTGGAGTAACATGGCGAATACTCCTATTGTTAATTGGTCTCATATTACAGTTTGTTTTATGCTTACCTTTTTACTTGCAATTTTGCGATTTTCCAATATCACCTAAATTTTATTAAGTGCAATATGATATTGCATTTTGTGATTGGCTAATACCGCGTAAATTTTAGTAAGTATTTTTTGTTATAAAAAGTGCAGACACAGTGTCAGCACTTTTTAAGTAAGTTGAGGGTAACATAAGAGTGTAATGTTGTAGTATAGGTTGAAGGTAATTTCCTACCTAACTATTTGTATAGCCGGCGTTTTAAACGCCACTGGCCACTAATGTTATTGTGCCGGCACTAAGAAAGTGCCAAGGCAAAAGCACTACTGGAGCGCTGGTAAGTTTTTAGTAGAATATAAAACAAACAAGAGCCAATTACTCGGCTTGGTTCGATTCAATAAGGCAATTGATTTTATTTGACAAATTTCCTTGTTTATAAACTAAATTAACGGTATTCTTAAATTCTAATTCCTTTTTTGTTTACATTTATTTATGTTTATTTATGTCCTAATTCTCTTACATACTAACATATATTCTAATAACATATGTTTTATTAACATATGTTTTCTAATAATACTGGGATCGGTGATGGTACAATGGTACTCATTACACCCTCACCCTTTAAAAAAAAATGATTTTTGTTTTTATCCAAAAATCATTTTTAGAAATTTAATTACTAAATACTTACAAAATTATCTCTATAAAAATTTTTTTTTTTTTTTTTTTTTTTTTTACATTTATTCAATTATATATTTTTTTAACATGTTATTGTGGTATTTTCTTGGCTTACCGCCTATTTCTAAGACAGAATTTATTCCCTGCCTTTCTATTATTTTATATGGCCCATTGTACGGCGCCTGATTTTTCTTTCTATTCACTGTCTTTAATAGAACCAAATCTCCTATCTCTAAACTGAGTGGGTTTATTCTTCTATCCTTATCTACTCTATTGCGTTTTACAATGTCCAGATATTCCCTTGCTTTCTCCAGAGAGAATTTTAGCCTGTGCTTTAACTCATTCGCATAATTTTCCGTGTTATAAAATGTCTCTTGTTTTGTAACTTTGTCATTTGGCAAGTATGGCAACTTTCCAAAGACTAATTCGTATGGTGTGTAACCCGTATCTACATGCGGTGTGGTGTTGTACGCAAATGAAAAGTAAGGGATCCAAACGTCCCATTCATTGTCCTTGCAATAATTTAATAGAAATTCATTCAGTACTCTGTGATTCCTTTCGATTGACCCTAAAGTTTCGTGGTGGTATGGGGCACTAAAAATTTGTTTTATATCCAAAAGACTACAAACTTCTGACATTAGTTGGTTCGTGAATTCAGTGCCCTTATCTGACTTTAGAATTTTAAAATTACCGTACTTCAAAATAAATTGTTCTACTAATGTTCTTGCGACCGTTTTCGCGTCTTTGGTCTCCATAGGGCATGCTACAACGTATTTAGTTAGCTCGCATTGTATGGTTAACACATATCGGTTATAATTTGACAAACGCAAAGGTCCTACTGTATCAATTGATACCGTTCCAAAACTAGTACCTGGCGTATCTGTTATTGTAAATTTCTCTCTTGTATGTCTAATTTGTTTATTTATTTTGCATTGCTTGCAATTTGAAATATATTCCTTTACCATTCTGCTCATATTCTTCCATATGTAGCGTTGTTTAAGTTTCAATACTGTTTTTCTGACACCCAAGTGTCCTCCGTGTGTCGAATCATGATATTCATTTATAAGTTTAATTTGTGTATTTTTGCAAAATATTCTTTCCGGTTCATTATATAATAATATTTTCAAATTTGTTTTCGTTCTCAACTGTAATTCGTTGTATAATTTTTTAAATTTTTCCATGGCCATGGTATTAAATATTCGACTGCTTTTACTTAAAGCCAGTTCGTGTATCCCTAAATTATGCATTTTTGATACCAGCTTCTCCAAAGTCATCATTGTGCTCGATGGATTATCACTGCATCTTGCTATAATTTCATTTTTCGATATATCAATTTGATTGATAGTACAATTTTTATTTATTTCAAACTTAAGTTTTCTCATCTTCTTCAAATCCGATAATGAAGTACAGTCCCAGACAAGAGGTTCATGAGGCCTTTTCCTGGACGTGTATTTTCTATTGTTGGTACCATCAGGGTTATTTGTATTTGCAAGTTGTTTTTGCATGTTTCTGGTTATTGCCAATATAGTCTTATCAGTTTCATCCCTAACAGGGATCATGGCTCTCAAACTTTCGCTATTTAGAACAATCCTGGATAAGGCGTCAGCATTAGTATTCATTTTACCCTTTTTGTATTTTATCTCGAAATCGTAGTCAGATAAATCCATTCTAATTCGCGTCATCTTTGATGATGGATTTTTATGTGTAAAAAGAGATATTAACGGTCTATGATCGGTGATTACTAAAAACTTTCTGCCGTATAGGTATGGTCTAAAGAAATTTATTCCCCAATGAATGGCTAATAGCTCTTTTTCAATTGTGGGTTTGTTTATATCGTGCTTGGATAGAGATTTACTCGCATACGAAATTGGTAGATCTTTGCCAATCTCGCCTTGCGATAAGACTGCACCTAGAGCATAATTTGACGCATCTGTGGTTAAAATAAAAGGTTTGTCAAAATTGGGGTATTGAAGTATTGGTGGTTTCATTAATTTCTCTTTTAGTGTGACAAACGAGTCTTGACAACTTTTATCCCATTGAAAAGGTTTGTTCTTTTTCAATAGAGAATTCAACGTTTTTGCTATTTCAGCGAACCCTGGTATAAATCTACGGTAGTAATTGCAAAAAGCTACAAACCGCCTTACTTCGTCTTTGTTCGTTGGTACTGGATAATTTCTTATAATATTGTATTTGGCCGGATCTGTTCTTATACCCTCGTTGGTTATAAGATGTCCTAAATAAACTACTTCTGGTTTTAGAAAACTGCATTTACTTGCATTTAGCTTCAGATTATATTTTCTCAATCTCTGGAATACTTTTGTTAAGTTGTCGTTGTGGTGCTTCAAACTGCATCCGAATATGATAATGTCATCGACATAAATAAAAGCTTCAGCATCTAGACCACTCAGTGCTATTGTTAGCATTCGTTGAAAACTGTTCGAGGATATTTTCAATCCAAAGGGTAGTCGCTTAAATTGGTAATGGCCGTTACCTGTAGAAAAAGACGTCAACGGACGCGAGTCCTTATGTAAATTTATTTGGTGAAAAGAGCTGGTCATATCCAGTGTTGAGAAATATTTGGCTCTGCCAAGTTTGTCCAGAACGTCCTCTAATCTCGTTAGCGGGAATTTGTCATTGACTATTTTCTCATTTAGTCTGCGAAAGTCTACGACCAATCGCCATTTTCTGTTATCATCAGAAGATTTTTTTGGTACAACTAGTAATGGTGAGTTATATGGACTAATTGAAGGTTCAATTATGTTGTCCGCTAATAATTCGTCGACCTGGTTATTTATCTCCTCCATTTGTGTTTGTGGTAGTCTATAATTTTTTATATATACCGGTGTCGAGTCTGTAGTTTGTATTCTTTGTGTATAAAAGTTATTAACGCTTAGTTTCTCACCAGGAAGATGAAAAATATCTTGAAATTCTCTGCAAATGTCAGCCAGAGATCTTTTCGCATATGGGTCACTTCCCCCAATATTCAAGATGTCCAAAAGTATTTTTGCTCTGTCATCCTCTCTACGATGCTGTATTTTTGTATGATAAATATTGTAGTTCTTTAATGGTTTTATTTCACAATCTAAATTATGTAATATTATCTCTTCATTTGTTGTATTCAATAATTTGACGTGCGCCACTCCCTTTGCGGGTATCAAGCTATTCCCTAAAAACAATCCCTCAGCTATTTCCTTATTTAATACAATGCTTTCCTCATCTACTTGTATATTAAGTGGAGTAACTACTTCTGACCTTGCTGGTATTATAATGTGTGTTTGATGAGTTGGTTTCGAATTGATCGGAAGGGTGACATCCTGTTCATTAATATTGAAAGTTATTGTAAACGTTTCGAAATCTATCTTGCACATATATTTAATTAACATATCTCGCCCTATTATTCCATCCGTTTTAATAGGAAAACTATTATCGACAATGTAAAAGTTATGATTAATACTTTCTGTTGCAATTATTAAATCTAAATTTGCTGTGCCTATTGAATTTATTATCTCACTTGTGATTCCAGATAATCCAACTGTATCTGATGTATCTATTTCTGACACATTTCTACTTTTGCATATCGAAATATCCGCTCCTGTATCTATCAAAAATGTTAAGTTCTCATTTATATTGCTACATTTTATAGTTATGTTTAAATTCATACGATTTGAAATATAAAATATTCTTAATTTTGGCCTCTCTGGGCAACATTTTATATTACCCGGCCCTAACAGTTTCCCTCATCGGCATTATAATGGAATGACCGATATGTGTTGTTACGATTTCTATTCGCATTATTATTAATGTTGTAGTTGCTCCTGCTATCATTTTTCTTATAATTGTTGTTTCCATTTCTGAAATCATTGTTCGTACCATTATTGTTTCTGTAATTAATGTTTGTACCATTATTGTTTCTGTAATTATTATGAGTACTATTACTGTTCCTGTAATTATTGTTCGTACCATTATTGTTTCTGTAATTAATGTTTGTACCATTACTGTTTCTGTAATTATTATGAGTACCATTACTGTTTCTGTAATTATTGTTCGTATTATAGTTGTTTCTGTAATTATTGTTTTTGTTGAATCGGTTCTTTATATGAAATACGTCTCTACTTTCGAGGCCTAAACTTTTCTCTGCCGTCATACATCTTTCTACCGCTTCATTAAAACTTTTTGGTACATTCGCCAATAGAATTTGTTGGTAATCACTATTAACACCTTTCATGAATATATTAAGAGCAACACTATCACTCATCTTGTATATTGCATCTTTAGCCTCTTGCGATGGATTCGATAAGTCCTTAATTTCGAAATTGCTTAGCTGATCTGAAAGTTCAGAAATTTTCTCCCTAAAGTCAGATATGGTTTTGTTGTTCTGATTAACAGTTCCCAACTCTGTCAAAACTTGCTGTAACGTTTTGGGATTAGGGTAAGCCCTCTCTAATGCCGTTTTCAATTCTAAAAACGTAGTCGGTCTGTTTGAACGACCTAAAACACCACGAACCTGAGATGTCAATTTGAAATTGTAGACGTACTTAATAAATGTTTCTCTGTCTTCATTTTTTGTTAAATTGTGTAACAATTCTGTTTGCGTTACAAAATCTTCCACATGTTTGTACGAACCTTTAAAAACTTGTAGGTTTTTACCCACCATATTAATGTCAAAACTAGCCATATTTGGTAAATTGCCGTCTTGCAAATTATCGTTTAAAATTTCCTCTTTAATATTTAAATTTTCTACAATTTCTTTTATCTCCTTATATAAAATTTCAAATTTCAATTTAAGTTCTCCGGTTCCTTTTTCTTTATCTTCTTTACAAAAATTTTCTACACTTTGTTTTAAAGCTTCAAGCCTTGCTAATTTTGTTTCTTGATATGTCTTTCCATATTCTCTATTTTTACTTTTTTTTAAATTCAATTTGAGTTTTTCCAACTCCTCAATATATTCCTCTATTATATTCATTTACAAAGCCTGTAAACCAAGAAGACCGCAAAATTAATAATTATATAAAAATAAATTTTAATGATTTATAAAATAATATTAAAATGACAAATTTCAAATAAAATGATAACAGAATATCTAAGAAATAAGAATAATAAATCAATTATTTCAAAAAAAAATGGTCGGTATGTCAAAACAATTCTTAGGTGACGATATATAGTTGTGTTTAGTAAACACTGTTTACTATCAAAAATTACAACTGTGTAACTGTGTAACAACGGCCAATATTTTTTTGTATTCTTTTTGTTGTGACAAACGTCAAAATTTTGTTTCCTTTTTATCAAGAATTTATTTAAACGTGTTTTCTTCTTTTTTTTTATTTTTTAAATTGTTTTCATAGTTATAAATGTTTAATAATAAAAAAAAATATTTACATGTTCATATGTAAATTCAAGTGTTTTCAAATGAATAACACAATTGTGTTAATGTGACAACAAAATAAAGTATAAATTTATAAAAAAAAAGTAAATGAAATTGAATTTTTTTTGTTTTTATTTAATTCATTATTAAAATGTTTTTTTGTTTTCTTTTTAATTTTATTCTTGTTGGCCTTTAACTCGATGGTTATGGCATCGATTTGCTGCCAAATTTCGGTGGCCCGCTCCCAAGACGGCGGTGTCTCCGATGAAACGATGGCTTTCAACGAGGCCAATTTCTTCCGCAGTTTAACAATTCTGCCTGCTCTTCGCCTCTTTGGTTTTTCTGTTGGTGGGATCGCAGTCAACTTTTGTTCTGCGTTCCTCTGCTGCCGTTTGAAATAGTCCTCAATGGACAGTGGTTGAGGCTGCTGTTTCAAGTCCGCTGCTGGGTTTATAGGAGCTGTCCGGTAGTCATTTCCTATGACTGGCACAGATCTCGTCTCTAAGTTGTGCGTTGATGCCTGCATCGAGTCTGGCAGGATCGCCATGTAATGTTGTAGTATAGGTTGAAGGTAATTTCCTACCTAACTATTTGTATAGCCGGCGTTTTAAACGCCACTGGCCACTAAATGTTATTGTGCCGGCACTAAGAAAGTGCCAAGGCAAAAGCACTACTGGAGCGCTGGTAAGTTTTTAGTAGAATATAAAACAAACAAGAGCCAATTACTCGGCTTGGTTCGATTCAATAAGGCAATTGATTTTATTTGACAAATTTCCTTGTTTATAAACTAAATTAACGGTATTCTTAAATTCTAATTCCTTTTTTGTTTACATTTATTTATGTTTATTTATGTCCTAATTCTCTTACATACTAACATATATTCTAATAACATATGTTTTATTAACATATGTTTTCTAATAATACTGGGATCGGTGATGGTACAATGGTACTCATTACAAGAGATATGAAAAATAAAAAGAACATTCCATAAAGAATCACCAAACTAAACGGAGTTTTATTCAACTGGTACATAGTACCTATTAATCAACGTTTAAATAAAAGGGAGGACATAGTCCTCAATGAATAACTTATACAAATTTTTTTTACTTTATTATTTAATTTTTTATAAAAGGCTCATTTGAATTATATAACTTTAGACTAGAGCTCTCGAATATGATCTCATTGTATTAGTCGCAGTTTTTTTTTTTTTCACTAACGTTGCGTTTTCGATTAAATCTATACCCGTTTGCGGAACCCGTAAGGATTCCATGAGTTACTCTTTTTATGACTTGGTTCTAGCCAATTCTTTGCACACGTTTGATATGTTTGATCGGAAAGGCAACTTTTAGTATTTCATATAGTTTTTTAATTGTAATTTTTTCTATATAATTATGGTTGTTGCTGTTGGCAGTTTTCATGCACCGGTGATATTTTTGCACTATCGTTGCAAGGGCGGCGGTATGTTTACGCAAGTTTACAATTTCATGTTATGTTAGGCATAACATGTTCGTGTAGACAGGGTATTAAATCATTTCTGTGTCAACCCATACCAGAACTGGTGCTGTAAGAATCACGAGTACCCATGTACTTGACGTACTCTACATCCTTGCAGCACTAGTTTGGTTGGGTTCTTTCATTTTTTGCTTTAAATTTTTTTTCTTTCCGATCGTGACAACAGCAGCAGCAACAACCCTCATAAAGTTAAATTTAGCGAATTTACTCCCTTTTTTACTCCCTTGGAGCACCCCCAATTGCGCACCCCAACAATATTCAATCACATTTGTACTTCATTCTTAATATAATCATTTCATTAATTCTCTTTTATATACTATTGACTACCAAATTAATCAATTTGGCATAATTTTATTGTCTTATTATTTTATCAAAACTAAGTGTTATTTGTCTAACTTATCTCCATTTCTGTTTATTATAATAATATATCCTTCTTCTGATTTTATTGTTTCTCCATTATGGCAGAAAGTGTCGTTAATATTATATATAGCTACTCCCACTGATTATAAAGTGATTCCTACTGATCCATCTAAAGTGGACAACTTCATCTCGTCCACCAATATAAAAAGTACTGGAGAATCTAGTACCATTATATGGACTGATCATCATTTCTACAAATCATAGCTTCCTTTTGTTCAATATGCTCTTCCCTTTACTGTGACCAGACAAATCGCAAATAGGCGACTAATTAAATTCTTTATGGGAAATACTTCCTGTTACAGTGGAGTGGAAAAAGATTTCTTGATCGCCATGATATGTATGAAAACTCCTATTCGTCCACGACTGGATCTGTTGTTTGATCTAATCGTGAAATCAGAGGGTGCTACTTAAGAAATCGAAACAACTGGAGGGACAGATGAACAAGAGCCTAAAAAAAATTGGTAAGAATTACGATGAAGTAGATGATGAGGAAAAGAGAGAACCTGCTGCTCAAACTGGAGAGGACACCTTGGATACATTTTTACAATCTTCTAGACAAGCTCTTAAAAAAACGGAAGAAGACCAATTGGAGGACCAATTCCGGAAATTGGCGCGACAATCCTTGGTTTTTATTGTCTATATTGTATGCGATTGTTTGCTAAGGAGCCAAGATCTGTATTCAGAGCCATGAAAACTAGAATCAGCAATCTAGTTGTTATGTCATACGGTCAATCTATAAACAAATCATGTGTCCCTATATCGATAAAGTCTTGTGGAACTAAAGCCTTTATTTACAGAACCAAATAAAGAGACCATAAGCATGTTTGCAATGGTTGTAACAAGATTTCTTTATGAGCAGTCAAAGTCAGGATCTAATGTGTTGGTCAGAAGTTTATTAATGGCCTCTTGTTTGATGCACACAGAGAAAACCGGCCTTCAGGTTATGAAATGTCTTGACCAAACTGCTGAACATATGGATATGGGCATAAAGGATCTTATGCCTCTTCTCTCAACATCAAAGACAGTGCGATCGTTGGGTAGGGCAGCTGCCTTTTATGACTTCATGGGGCAGGCGAGCCATATCAAGTTGCCGATTTGGGGAGAAATAAAATTGGAAAGCCAGTGGTCATGGAGGTGGGGGAAGATATTTGACTCTCGTCAACTCGGACACCTTAGTGGTCGAAAAAATGTGTCTTTGATGGCTCGACTGGGCGCTTTCTTAGCTAGATTTCAATCTCTAGATAAAATTTTGCAAACGATTGGAGCAGCAATGTATTCTAGAAGTCTAGCACTTTTAGGCAATGATACTTTTACAAGCAGCAAGCAGAGAGTTTTGTAATAAATATAAACGCAAATAATTAGTGTAAGATTTTTAAACGTTAATAATGGCTCACAAAAAAGTGAATCGTAAAAGATGTGCTAACATAATTATGTCTATGGTCATAATAACCGCAATGATGGATGGACTTATAACACATCCTATACAAGCAATAAATTGTAGATTAGCAGTGCAAGGACATTATCATTGCATTGTCAAGGCTAATGGGATACAAGTTAAAGGTACAGGTAGGCTAAACGGATTACATTATGGTATAATTGACTATGATTGCAATAACATCACTGGTTCAAGTATATCCAAAGCTAGTTGGACTATACTGTGCCACCAACCAAATGATACTTGAATGCAATCAGAAGTGGACACTTGTATTGATTGGATTTATAATTGGAATGATACCAACAGTTATATTGGCAGTGGCACTAACAAAGGTTTTTGGTCAATAGGATCATGTATTATTGATAAAGTAGTTCTTTGGTATGATAACAAAAAGATGACATGGAAATGACAAGAGTTATTATAATGAATGAGAGAGTTGAAGGCAGTGCAACATTTAGGCCTAACTTTAAGAAACCTATAAGCATCAAGAAGGTTCACATTAACAAGATACAGGAGTAAAGAGGCACCAGTTGCTGATTACATCAGAGTGACAAACTATGAGAGACCAACAAGATCAAGACCACAAGATGTTGAAATATGCAAGAATATGAAGATATAAAGCATGCACCTAAACATGATTACAAAGGCATATATGACACCCAAGAGTATGGCAGTCCAAATGCCAAGAACATTTACACAGCACCAAAGGTGCCTGAAAGGTCTAGGCCATATGCACCAGTAGTATATGCTGTTGCTGCCTTAGCTGCAAATTCAATGCTTAGTTTACCAACTGCTGATGCATGTGACAATACATTGTATGTTTACTCAGAGGGAAAGGTATGTGACATATCAGGCTGTAGAGATAGTGGAGTTTATCAGATGCCATTAATAAGTGGATCAATAGTGTGCTCTAAAGATATTAATGGTGATATGATGACTGTTAGAATGGGTGCATCATATTATAGAGAAAAGTATATGCTCCAATACTAGACTATTGACTATGTTGAGGTATATTCAAGCTGCAAGACAGATGGTGGTCACTGTTGGAATGACAAATGCATACAGAATAGCAAGCATCCAAACCTCAAATACAATGAATCATCCTAATAGTCATGGGTGTGGAGTAGGTACACTTGGCGGTGATACCTGGTGCTGGCACATGTCATCACACACATGGTGGTCTTGGTTTACACTCCCAGTCGGTGAGATGCACCCAGTATATGAAAGAATAGGCCGGATATGGGAGATTGAGGTAACAATGCAGTACATCAACAACACTAGCACATATATAGTGAAAACAAATAATCCCAAAGTCGACTTTGATGGCCTTAGCCATAAAGTGCCCATATATGTAACAGGGTTAAGTGCAGAGGACTAAGTTATGGACAATGGCCTCCTGATATATAACAAAAATGCATACCAGGTAAGGATGTCTAGTAGAGATATGCCACAAAGAGATATTATTGGTGACTACCAAATAAGCATTAATGGCAACCAATTTGCATTTAACCCTGATAGTGTTAAATGCATTCCTGAATCATGTAAATCTAACTGTGTTGCACCAGTCTCAAAGTTAAGACGTACTCTTGAAACCCTTGACACAAGTGAGCCAATACCTCATAAATCTGTCAACAATGCATACAAAATAGAAGGTAGGATAGCTATACAAGGGACAATGAACTTGATGCTAGGTAATGTTAAGTTCGATAGCCTATATGTAGATAAGGCTGACTTTGACATTAATATACCAACTACTTTTTCATGTGTTGGTTGCAAGACCAACCCTGTAGTAAATAAAATAATTGGTTGACAATAAACACTAATTATAAATTAACTATTTTGCAAATGACTACAAATTGGTTTAAATCTCGTGCAGATATCAACCAAACAGATTGCATACAAACACACGTAAGAAATACATAAAAGCAAAATAAGAAGATGTAAAGAAAATAAGAAAAAAAAACGAAGCATGTCATGATGTCAAATGTCACATGTCAATCAAAGCAATCGTGGTGTTTGAGGTGAACAGTGCTCAAAATAAAGTTTGTAATAAAAAAGTTTGTAAAATAAATAAGTAAGTTTGCAATAAAATAATAATAAGTGATATTGTTATAATATAAAATAGTTGATTTAAAATCGAAATAAAAAAATGTACAGTAAAAGGCATTTAATGCGAAAAGTAAAAGCGGAAAAAGAAAAATATGTAAATAAATTAAGAAAAGAGAATTGTGAAAAAAGTGCTCCTGCAATAATGGAAGTGGTAGAAGTTGCAAGTGAAAACTATTTTTGTGAAGATGATGTGGAGAATAATTATTTAAGTTGTAATGCAGAAAAGCAATCCTTACGTGATAAATTAGGAGAGTGGTATCATAGAAATAAGCCATCGCGTAAAAGTTTTGATGAACTCTTGGCAATTTTAAAAGGAGAAGGCATAGATGTACCATTAAGTGCTAATGCATTTTGCAAGGAAGGTGATTCTTTAATCGTATCACAAATCTCCCCTGGGGTATATACCCATTTTGGAATTTTAAAACAATTAGAGAAGGTTGACATTAATATTGACGGCCTTCCATTGTTCAAAAGTTCAAAAGCCCAATTGTGGCCAATTTTGATGAAGATCGTCAATATTACAAGCTTGGCTGTTTTTCCAGTAGGAGTTTTTTTTGGGCGTAGCAAACCTAACAATATTGAAGAATTTCTCCATGAGTTTACTCAGGAACTAGACCTTTTGATGCGAAATGGAATAAAACTTGGAGAAAAAATTATTATATTCAAAATTAGGGCAATAATTTGTGATACGCCGGCAAGAGCTTTCGCGTGTGGCATCGTAAGCCACACCTGCCATGGATGCACAAAATGCAATCAAATTGCAAAAAAAGTTGGTGGCGTTTTAACTTATTCAACAAAATCAGGGGTGCTTATTTCTGACTTTGATTTTGCATGCAGAAAATATTTAGGACACCATCAAAAAAAATTTTATGAAGAAAAAAGTCCATTTGAAAAACTTAATTTAGGAATGGTAAGTCAGGTGCCGCTCGATCCTATGCACCTCGTTGACCTGGGAGTGATGAGAAAATTTCTTATTCGGGTTATAACAAATAAATGTATTTTTAAAATAACTGATGGCATTAAAAATGACATTTCTGATCATTTAAATGATCTTAAAAAAAATATTCCCAAAGAATTTTCTCGCACTCCCAGAGGATTAGATGAAATATTTCATTGGAAGGCATCTGAGTTCAGGCAGTTCTTACTAAATACGGGAATTTTTGTTCTTAAAGATCGAGTGCATGAAGATTTGTACTACGAATTTTTGCTTCTTCACTGTGCTTGCAGATTTCTATCATGCCCTAGAACATACCAAAGAAATTCACAGAACGCCCAAGTTTTGCTTGAACTTTTTGTTGAAAATTTTCCTAATATTTTCGGGCAGAATAGCGTGACTTACAATATACATGGTTTGTTGCATCTGAGTGAATGTGTTCAAAAATTTGGTCCACTTACAAACTTCTCAGGATATCCGTTTGAAAACTATCTTCAAACTTTAAAGAAATATGTCAAAAAACCATCAAAAATTTTGCAACAAATATCTAATAATTTGAAATATGAAAATATGATTATTAAAGAAAAAGAAGTAATATTCAATCGAAAACGTGATGAAATAGTTAGTCTCACAACGAAACAATACTTCTTTTCCAAAAAGGCTCCTAATAATTTATGTGCCATTCACCCATTTACTCCTATTTTAATAACAGGTTTTATTGAGACTGGGGTAGGATTTATTGTAGGAAAAAAATTTAAAGCAATCGAAAGCTATTTCAATGAGCCATTTGATTCCTTTTCAATTTTGGGAACGTGTGTTGTTGATCCGAGCTGCCTAGGCGATGAAGAAATATATGAAGAAAATAAAATTGAATGCAAGCTCGTTGGTTTACCTAGAGAGGAAAAATTAGTTTTGCTTCCATTATTGCACGGGTGCTATTAGAATTAAAAGAAATAAAAACATTTTATATGCTAACAATATTTAACTATATAAATAAATATAAAATACTAAAAATATATATCTAATAGAAATAAATAAATAACAAAAACAAATTAAGGTGGTTCACGATAGGCTGGTTATCAGGTTATGTGATTAAATGTTTGTATCAACAACAACAAAATACATTTAAAAAAAAATATTTTAAATGTATTTTGTTGTTGTTGATATAAACATTTAATCACATAACCTGATAACCAGCCTATCGTGAACAACCTCATTCATATATGTATATAATATAAATATATAAATAATTAAAATATCAAAAATTAAAAGAGAAAACGTAAAAATTAAAGCAATACAAATATATTTATTTACTAGCAATTATGAAGCGCATTTATCTGGGCACTACTACTAGTAAGTATCTTGTACAATCATAAAATTATGCCTAATTAATTATATCGCATTTTAACAGAAAACGGAGAAGAAAATTACGATAAGGCGCCTTGCCAATGTTCTGTTCGAGTTTTAAAGCATTTTGATGAGAAAATTTCTGAAATGAATGCGAAATTTACCAGTAATATAAAAATATTTATTGTCTATAAAAATATCACGTTTTTCATATAAACTTTTATATTTCAAGGCGAAATTAAGCAACTCAAAGAGACAATTCAAACGCAAAATGAAGCAATAATGGCAGCATTGTCTACCCAAAAAGTAGTGACCGAAAGCCTTGTTCGCCAGGAAAAAAACAATGTGGCAATTAAGAATGTTTTTCCAATAAACACCCTCGAGGAGTTGAAAGCGCTCAATGATGTTATAATTGATGAAAATCAGCAAATTTATGTGAGTTCTTATTTTTCTCTACTTTTATAATTTTTTTTCCAAATTTTCGTGCTATTTTTACAGACCAATGCCATGAAATTATCGCTTAAAGGGAAATTGTCAAAAACGTTAACGACAATTTTATCTCTGGAATTGATTCTCGGTTTAAATATTGATGGTACTCATGGCAAAAAGCGCTTGAAGGATTTTGAAAAAGTTTTTGATACATTGATGGATGCGGTTAGGCCTCTCTGTGATGACCCCGATAAAGAGTTACGCAACGCTTTTGCTGTTATAAAAAAAACGGCATTTTCATAACGTTTGTGTGGAAAAAAAATCAAAATAATTTCAATAATTAATATATTATTTTATAACTTTATGTACATACATTTTTCATTTTACTTTTATTTATTACAATTTTTATTTTAAGTCTTGAAATGTAACTGAATTGTCATTTAATGTCAGCGACCAACCACGTTGTAAAAAGATGCCTTATTTTTTTTTATTACAATAATTATTTTTTTATATAAATTAATATGTATATTTTTTTTTTTTTTTTTTTTTTTTTAAAGAGAGGCAACACTCAGGAAATACTTCCTATATTTAGTGTGTTGCTTTCTTTGGAAAGGGATAGTATAGAGATGAAAGGTGGGGAAAGATGAAGGGCTTCAGACACGGCAACACTGTAATTGCGCGAGATGATAAGTCTTAGAACAGTTGTTGCTCGCCACCTGATGGAGAGTTGGCGAACTTATTGAAGCTTTTTGGTTCATAGCCCTGATTCATTATTTTACTTCGGTGGGGTTAATTGCTATGGGAACACCGAAGGTGGACATTGCGATACGTATGAGGGATAGAAAAAACTCATACATATTAATTTGATGTTGCCGGCACCGGGGATCGAACCCGGCACCTTCTGTGTAAAAGTCCAACGCGCTAACCATTAAAATTAAACTATTTAAAAATGTATTTAAAAAAAGTGGTTTTTAATTAATTTAGTTTAAAATGTTTAAAAATTAATTTTAAAAAAAGTATTTTTTAATTAATTTAGTATAAACCGATTACTAATAACAAATTTTTTAATTAACTACAAATTGGTTGAAAAATAAGTAGTTAGTAGTCAACTTAAAAGTCGTGCAGAGATGACCAATTGACTACTGCCTATGACATGCCCATGTTAAAATAATGAGTCGGTGACAAGCAAAATAGTCACTTAATTCACTAGATGTGCTTATTAAAAAACCAGTTTGAAATTACTTTAAAATGTGTTTGACTTCCTACAGGGAAGCCATATGCTGTGGTTCAAGCATACAATATTAAACACCCTGGATTACTGCATATAATATCTAATTGTAGTTTTGAGACAGATTACATATCCTGCAATCCAGAACCAATTAGGTTGACACAAACTACTGATTTCAAGACATGCATGGTGACAATTCCAAACTTAAACAAATCCATAACAATAAATTACAACTTTACATATTATGGAAGTCTGACACCATCAAGATTCATAATGGGTAAGGAAAGTTTCCAGGACACTCTAACATCAATAGGGTCGAACATGCAATTTTGGGCATCATTGTCATCCCCTTTTGCTGTTGGTACAATGAGTATCTTTGTGGTATCATTACTAATGAGGATAACAAAGATTTACTTGCTAGCAAGGGCAGTCAACCCAGTAATAACAGATCACAACGATTAAAGCAGCAATGTATTCTAGAAGTCTATCACTTTTAGGCAATGATACTTTTAAAGCAGCAAGCAGAGAGTTTTGTAATAAATATAAACACAAATAATTAATGTAAACAACAGTTATTAATATAGATTTTTAAACGTTAATAATGGCTCACAAAAAAGTGAATCGTAAGGGATGTGTTAACATCATTATGTCTATGGTCATAATAACCTCAATGATGGATGGACTTATAACACATCCTATACAAGCAATAAATGGTAGATTAGAAGTACAAATAAATGTGAGAATTTGCTTATTCGTATTAAAAAATGTATATGCCCGTTGTGCTAAAGATTAAAGATTAAAGATATATATATATATATATATATATATATATATGGTCAAATGAAAATTATTAAATAATAAAATTGAAGTCGTGTTTTCAACAATTATATTCAATCACATTTGTACTTCAATCTTAATATAATCATTTCATAATTTCTCTTTTATATACTATTGACTACCAAATTAATCAATTTGGCATAATTTTATTGTCTTATTATTTTATCAAAACTAAGTGTTACTTGTCTAACTTCTAGTAGATGCATACTGTAAGGTATTCACATAGTGCATGAATACTGAGCATAGAGTAACTTTACTTGGGTAATTTAAAACCACATACAAATGACATTGTACTACATATGTTTAACAATATTTCCAAAGCAATTAAAAACAAATATGACTAAACCCAAACATAAACAGACACAAAAAATAAATAAGGGTTTCAAATTTAAAACGTTTTTCGTAGTAAAAGCAATTCATTGATAATGCACTTCATGGCAGTGTTATGAAGTACAAACGAAAGTGTTTTAAAGGTTGCTTGACATATGACCACTCAGAAAACATGTGACGATATTTGAGTACACTTGACACACTGACCACCCGGAGAAGATACTCAAAATGCTGCTATAGCACTTTAGAATTTTAAGACAAATATTTTAGTATATAATATTGTAAATATTTTAATATCGGTTAATCTTAAGATAACAGCAAGTTGACAAACATCAACTACGGATGATACAAAAGTAAATAAAATTATAACTACTAAAAGGAAAGAAGTTGTTTAAATTTACTCCACGACATACATACTTCAAACTTGTGTCCATTTCTGTTTATTATAATAATATATCCTTCTTCTGATTTTATTGTTTCTCCATTATGGCAGAAAGTGTCGTTGATCTAGCTACTCCCACTGATTATGAAGTGATTCCTACTGATCCATCTGAAGTGGACAACTTCATCTCGTCCACCAATATATAAAGTACTGGAGAATCTAGTACCATTATATGGACTGATCATCATTTCTAAAAATCATACCTTTCTTTTGTTCAATATGCTCTTCCCTCCACTGTGACCAGACAAATCGCATACAGGCGACTAATTAAATTCTTTATGGGAAATACTTCCTGTTACAGTGGAGTGGAAAAAGACTTCTTGATCGCCATGATATGTATGAAAACTCCTATTCGTCCTCGGCTGGATCTGTTGTTTGATCTAATCGTGAAATCAGGGGGTGCTACTTTAGAAATCGAAACAACTGGAGTGACAGATGAATATTACGATGAAGTAGATGATGAGGAAAAGGGAGAACCTGCAGCTCAAACTGGAGAGGACACCTTGGATACATTTTTACAATCTTCTAGACAAGCTTCTAATCAAACGGAAGAAGACCAATTGGAGGAATTGCCTCTCAATGAGGCTGATATACTGTCTTTCTGAAGCATTTTATGGAAAGAAATCAACAGTCTAGAGGCTCAAGGTATTGATCAACAGATTCCGGAAATTGCCGCGACAATTCTTGGTTTTTATTGTCTATATTGTATGCGATTGTTTGCTAAGGAGTCAATATCTGTATTCAGAGCCATGAAAACTAGAATCAACAATCTAGTTGTTATGTTATACGGTCAATCTATAAACAAATCATGTGTCCCTATATCGATAAAGAGTCTTGTGGAACTAAAGCCTTTATTTACAGAATCAAATAAAGAGACCATAAGCATGTTTCCAATGGTTGTAAAAAGATTTCTTTACGAGCAGTCAAAGTCAGGATGTAATGGGTTGGTCAGAAGTTTATTAATGGCCTCTTGTTTGATGCACACAGAGAAAACCGGCCTTCATGTTATAAAATGTTTTGACCAAACTGCTGAACATATGGACAGTACGATCATTGGACAGTACATCAAAGACAGTACGATCATTGGGTAGGGCAGCTGCCTTTTATGACTTCATGGGGCAGGCGAGCCATATCAAGTTGCCGATTTGGGGAGAAATAAAATTGGAAAGCCAGTGGTCATGGAGGTGGGCGAAGATATTTGACTCTCGTCAATTCGGATACCTTAGTGGTCGCAAAAATGTGTCTTTGATGGCTCGACTGGGCGCTTTCTTAGCTAGATTTCAATCTCTAGATAAAATTTTGCAAACGATTAAAGCAGCAATGTGTTCTAGAAGTCTAGCACTTTTAGGCAATGATACTTTTACAAACAGCAAGCAGAGAGTTTTGTAATAAATAAGTTAAGGAAACAAATATTAATTTTAATACAATTACAAATTACAAATTACCAAATTGCGAAACCAATTTCCGCTAAGTGGACATTTATGATTTCTTGACCTAAATTCAGTCCAACCAAATAATTGCTTAACAAGCAAGAGTTTCATTTGGCACAATATGATTGCGACATAAATTTAGTTCAATAACATAAATGCTTAGTTTACGGAAGTTATTTCAATAAAAAATAATTTATTATAAAAAATCAACTTTAGCAATTAAGCAAAATTTGTAATTATTTAAAACCATTTAGAAGTAAGTCAGTTAATAATTATAACTCGTATAAAACAGACGCATAGCGTCTTATAAATAAATTTTAATAAATTAAATATCATAGAAAAACAGACGCATAGCGTCCTATAAATAAATTAATAAATAAAGCAAATTAAAAAAAAAATAAATAAAAAGAAACTTTGTTTTTTTTATATTAATTAATTTTAATATAAATTAAGTAATATAAACACAAATAATTTGTGTAAACAACAGTTATTAATATCTGCAGATTTTTAAACGTTAATAATGGCTCATTATGTCTATGGTCATAATAACCTCAATGATGGATGGACTTATAACACATCCTATACAAGCAATAAATGGTAGATTAGAAGTGCAAGGACATTATAATTGCATTGTCAAGGCTAATGGGATACAAGTTGAAGGTACAGGTAGGCTAAACGGATTACATTATGGTATAATTGACTGTGATTGCAATAACAACTGGTTCAATTATATCCATAACTAGTTGGACTATACTGTGCCACCAACCAAATGATACTTGAATGCAATCAGAAGTGGACACTTGTATTAATTGGATTTATAATTGGAATGATACCAACAGTTATATTGGCAGTTTCACTAAAAAAGGTTTTATGGTCAATAGGATCATGTATTATTGATAAAGTAGGTCTTTGGTATAACCACGCAGCCGATGCGCTGTAGAGAATTGAATTTTCAGAAATTCAAAACATTAATATACTGAAGGTTACAAAAAGACTTCAGGCAAATAAGGAACGCAAGTGTGAATAACAGGAAACCTGACACACGTAACGAATCGATAGATGTGGGAGCATATGAGGCAACAAATGACCAAGAGTACAGTAAAATGCCACGATTGCATTTTACAAAGGATAAATTTATTATCCAGAGAGGAAAGCATAAACTTTCCGAATATAGGTTGCATGATCTGGTTATTAATGAAATTGTTGACTTAGGTCGTCTATTTCCAAAGCTTGAAAAAGTAGCTAATAAAACGCCGGCAAAGAAACCCTAGGTAAAGAATTTAATGTCCACCAACCATTACAATTGAACCTCTGTACAATATTGATGCATATGCGAAGGAGTTCAAGTATAGGTTACAAACGGCTCATAGGAGAGCTGGAGAACGCCTCCAAAATTCAAAATTATATCGTGAGAAGCATTACAACGTGAATTCCAACAAATTGAATATATCCGTTAGTGATCTAGTTTTAGTCCGAAACGAAGCCGGACATAAACTAAACAGCCTATATAACGGACCATTCAAAGTTATGACAAGGGTAATGTCAGGATTACGGACGATAACAATAAATCGTCCCTAATCAACAAAATTAGGATTAGATTGTATATTAAGTAATCTAATTATAGAATAAAATAGTGTATATTGAGTATATAAATAAAATTAAAATATAATTAAGTTATATTAAAAAAAAGGAAGAAATACAATCAACAATGTAAATTTTAACTGTTTTACTTTGTACTATATATAAAAAAAAAAAAATGATCAAAAAAAATGGATCATTTCTTTTTTCAAAAAGAGGGAAGGTGTAGTGTGCTTTTATGGTGTACATTGCCGTGCTGTAGACGGGCTATGTGACACCGTGCATTCCACAAGTCTCTCATGGGAAAATGCTAAGTAACCTTTTTCCTACAATGCATTTATGTTAGTATTAGTTTATGATAAGTAGATTAAGTTGAATTGTTTTTAATAAACATCAGTCTATTGCTGATACTAAAACTAACACTGATTACATCAGAGTGACAAACTATGAGAGACCAACAAGATCAAGACCACAAGATGTTGATCCAAATGTACCAGAATATGAAGATATAAAGCATGCCCCTAAACATGATTACAAAGGCATATATGACACCCAAGAGTATGGCAGTCCAAATGCCAAGAACATTTACAAAGCACCAAAGGTGCCTGAAAGGTCTAGGCCATATGCACCAGTAGTATATGCTGTTGCTCCCTTAGCTGCAAGTTCAATGCTTAGTTTACCAACTGCTGATGCATGTGACAATACATTGTATGTTTACTCAGAGGGAAAGGTATGTGACATATCAGGCTGTAGATATAGTGGAGTTTATCAGATGCCATTAATAAGTGGATCAATAGTGTGCTTTAAAGATATTAATGGTGATATGATGACAGTTAGAATGGGTGCATCATATTATAGAGAAAAGTATATGCTCCAATACTACACTAGTGACTATAAGCTAGATGCTGAGGTATATTCAAGCTGCAAGACAGATGGCGTTGACTGTTGGAATGACAAATGCACACAGAATAGCAAGCATAAAAACTTCAAATACAACAGGCCATCCTAATGGTCATGGGTGTGAAGTAGGTACACTTGGCTGTGATACCTGGTGCTGGCACAAGTCATCATGCACATGATAGTCTTGGTTTACACGCCCAGTCGGTGAGATGCACCCAGCATATGAAAGAATAGGCCGGATATGGGAGATTGAGGTAACAATGCAGTATCTCAACAACACTAGCACATATATGGTGAATACAAATAATCCCAAAGTCGACCTTGATGGCCTTAGCTATAAACTGCATATATGTAACAGGGTTTAGTGCAGAGGACGTAGTTGTGGACAATGGCCTCCTGATGTATAACAAAAATGCATACCAGGTAAGGATGTCTAGTAGAAATATGCCACAAAGAGATATTATTGGTGACTACCAAATAAGCATTAATGGCAACCAATTTGCATTTAACCCTGATAGTGTTAAATGAATTCCTGAATCATGTAAATCTAAGTGCACCAGTCTCAAAGTTAAGACGTACTCTTGAAACCCTTGACACAAGTGAGCGAATATCTCATAAATTTGTCAAAAATGTATACACAATAAAATGTAGGATAGCTATACAAGAGACAATGAACTTGATGCTAGGTAACGTTAAGTTTGATAGCTTGTGGATAAGGCTGACATTGATATACCAACTACTTTTTCATGTGTTGGTTGCAAGACCAAGCCATATGCTGTGGTTCAAGCATACAATATTAAACACCCTGGATTACTGCATATAATCTCTAATTGTAGTTTTGAGACAGATTACATATAAGGCTAACTGTGACATTGATATACCAACTACTTTTTCATGTGTTGGTTGCAAGACCAAGCCATATGCTGTGGTTCAAGCATACAATATTAAACAACCTTGGATTACTGCATATAATTTCTAATTGCAGTTTTGAGACAGATTACATATCCTGCAATTCAGAACCAATAAGGTTGACACAAACTACTGATTTCAAGACATGCATGGTGACAATTCCAAACTTAAACGAATCCATAACAATAAATTACAACTATACATATTATGGAAGTCTGACACCATCAAGATTCATAATGGGTAAGGAAAGTTTCCAGGACACTCTAACATTAATAAGGTCCAACAAGAAATTCTGGGCATCCTTGTCATCCACTTTTGGAGGATAACAATGATAATGAGGATAACAAAGATTTACTTGCTAGAAAGGGCAGTCAACCCAGTAATAACAGATCATTACGATTGAAGCAGCAATGTATTCTAGAAGTCTAGCACTTTTAGGCAATGATACTTTTACAAGCAGCAAGCAGAGAGTTTTGTAATAAATATAAACAAAATAATTAGTGTAAACAGCAGTTATTAATATCTGCAGATTTTTAAACGTTAATAATGGCTCACAAAAAAGTGAATCGTAAAGGATGTGTTAACATCATTGTGTCTATGGTCATAGTAACCTCAATGATGGATGGACTTATAACACATCCTATATAAGCAATAAATGGTAGATTAGAAGAGCAAGGTCAATATCATTGCACTGTCAAGGCTAATGGGATACACGTTGAAGGTACAGGTAGGCTAAACGGATTACATTATGGTATAATTGACTAAGATTGCAATAACATCACTGGTTCAATTATATCCAAAGCTAGTTGTGATGACTGTGGACTATACTGTGCCACCAACCAAATGATACTTGAATGCAATCAGAAGTGGACACTTGTATTGATTGGATTTATAATTGGAATGATGCCAACAGTTATATTGGCAGTGGCACTAAGAAAGCTTTTATGGTCAATAGGATCATGTATTAACAAGATACAGGAGAAAAGAGGCACCAGTGCTGATTACATCAGAGTGACGAACTATGAGAGACCAACAAGATCAAGTGTAGTGTACAAGTTAACACCTGAAGTACAGCAATAATAACAACAACAACAACTACAAATAGTAACAACCACAAAACGTGCCAACATTAAATCTGCAACCTCAACAAACTACCAAATTGCTCAACAAATTCCCAGACGAAATTCGAATCCACACATGCAGCAAGTGCATGTACGGCCTGATTGTGGGAAACACAACATCAGCAGTTTGTAAATTAAGTAAATGTATTTAATAATATTTTAATTGTAAATTCTTTGCAGTCGGTTTTGTGTTTTCAGATAATAAAGTTGGATTTGTTAACAAAAGTTAACAAATCATAAAAAAATATTTTTTTTTATTTTTCAACTTCAAATAAATTAATTGGCGCCCGAGCAGGGACCCTCTTTAAAAAAAGATAAGAGGAGTCCTTTTTCGTAAAAAAATAAATAAAACCCTCGGCAAAAGGGTTTTCCCGAAAAAAGTATAGAGACCGCGGAAAAAGTGCGTCGTAACCTTTTCTGTAAATAAGAGGTTAAACGGAGGTCTCCCAGGAGATCAGATGGCGATGTAGAATAAGTGAACAAACAAATAAAAGACAAATAAGAATAAGTGAACAAACAAATAAAAGACAAATAAGAATAAGTGAACAAACAAATAAAAGACAAATAAGAATAAGTGAACAAACAAATAAAAGACAAATAAGAATAAGTGAACAAACAAATAAAAGACAAATACGAATAAGTGAACAAATAAGAATAAGTGAACAACAAATAAAATACAAATAAGAATAAAAGACAAATATTAATAAGTGAACATTTTTTTTTAAGTGAACAGAAAATTAAAAAAAAAAAAAAATAAACGATAAAACTCAACAATAATAAATGAAACATAATTTAAAAAAAAAAAAAAAAACAACAAGTAATTGAATGAACAAAATCAAAAATAAAACAAAAAAATCTAACATCGAAAAAAAAATAAAAACTTTAAAAGTGAAATCAGCCAATTTTTTTGCTACAATCCTTACAACAGCAGGAAGCATCAAGATCCACAAACAACACGACAATCTTCACCAACAGCAACAACCTAGAGATGATACTAGCAGCATTTATGCAAGATTTTATTTAGTATTATGAAGTAGATTACCTTGCCTAAATTAAAACAATAGTTTTATAATTACTTTCCAATTTAAATTTTTTTTAAATTTATGATTTATCGATTATTTACGATCTGGAATTAGATCATTATTTTTTGTCGTCTTGTTTCCCCAAATTAGTTGAAATTATTATTTTATTATTCTTGGAACTAACAAAGTTTCTTTGAGATCAACTATTTTCCTGATCCTTTCATTTTGAAATCATTTGACCGGTATGCCCGACGAGAGTATCGAGCAACTGACAGAAAGACTAGGTAGAACACTGACAATGACACAACCGACCAGAGCGACAGCGGATTTTACCACACCGCAGAGGGAACAGATAGCCCTCATGATAAGGGATGCCCTCAGGACACAATCCGACCATTTGTCGGATGAGGGGTCCGACCATCCTATTGGTACCTTTACTACCAGGTTGGAGAATCTAGATAGGGTTTCTGACATAGTAAGATCACTGAGGGAATTTTCGGGGAAACCGGGAGAATTCAACTCCTGGCGAAAATCCGTGGAGAGGGTCTTAAATCTCTACGATTCGGTAAGGGGCACGGGGAGATACTATGCAATTTTACACACTATACGTACGAAAATCGTTGGCGAAGCAGATATCGCTTTGGAGTCCTATAGGACTCCACTGGATTGGCCACGAATTAGGAAATATCTCGCTATGCATTACTCCGATAAGAGGGATATCGGAACTCTAGAATACCAGATGATGGTATTGTGCCAGGGAAATAGGACCATAACTGAATTCTATCAGAGTGTTTACCAGCACCTTTCACTGCTACTTGACAAGGTATCTTGCCTGGAGCTGGAGGAAAACAGCATTCACGCCATGACGAACACCTACAGGGAGAAGGCGTTAGACACATTCGTAAGGGGACTAAATGGAGATCTGCCGAGATTGTTAAGCGTACGTGAACCAACATCATTACCCCAGGCGCTATATATTTGTCTTAAGCTAGACAATATGACATTCCGCAGAAATTACGCACATGGACAATCTGTCAGGAATAATGTACAGAGGGATAAGACTGGTGCGGCGAATTTCACAAATGGGAGAGGATTCTACCCCGAATTCGCTTATGTTGATAGAACAATACCTATTAGACCACTAATACCCCGGCGGTATAATCCCGTTCCAAACTATAACCGTAACTCGAACTTCCAACCAAACTCTAACCTAAATTATAATCGTAATCCGAATTACGGCCATAACCCAAATTTCCAATCAAACGTTAACCCAACTTACGGTCGTAATCCAAACTATAGTCACAACTTAAATTATCCTAAAAATTCTGGACTGAATGTAGGGATTCAAAATAATCCTCAGAGTCATCGAGTAGAACCAATGGATGTGGATAAATCGATCCAAACCCGTCAGGTCAATTACATTAATCGACCACAGAACAATCCAGAGTTAAAAAGACCAGCAACTGCGTCTTTCCAAGTCCCAGTAAACAAATTGCAACGTAACTTTCACATAGAAACAGATTACATACCAGAGGAAGTTTATAATGGCTATTATCCATCGGAGGGAGGAGAAGTTGACTATTGCCCAGGACGTTCAAGAAAATTTTCCACAGATTCCTGACGAGGCAGCTTCACTTGGAAGACAGGAGGAGGAACTTGATGAGGTTCAACTTGCCGTCAATTTTTTGGATTAAACTGTTCCTCATTACTCAACTTTGAGGCAAAAATGGGGAACGACAAAATATTGAAAATACTATTAGACACTGGCAGCAATAAGAATTATATTAACTCCAAATTAATAACAAATCCTAAGAACAACGAAAAAAATTTTAGAGCAAAATCCGTTAAAGGATTTATCGAAATTAGCAGCACAAATTTTTAAAACTATTCGATGCTACTCCCATAAAATTTTTCCTATTACGAGAATTGGAAACATTTGATGCAATATTAGGAAACGATAGATAGCCTGAAAAAACGTTCAGCTGTCATTTATACAGCGGAAGATTATTTTACCATTGACGGAGGGAGGAAAATCCCGATAAAACAAATTATTTACCAAAACGTTAATAATATTGAAATTAGAACAAACCATCTTTCAAAGAGTCGAAAAGCAGCATTAGAGGACCTCGTTGACCGCCATAGAAATTTATTCGCAGACCCCGATGAAAGCCTTACGTATACGACTAGGGTCGTGGGCGAGATACGAACAACAACTGATAATCCCGTGTATTCGAGAAATTATCCCTATCCAATGGCTCTAAAGAGTGTTGTTGACGAGGAAATCTCTAAATTACTAAGGAACCAAATAATCCGACCATCGCGTTCTCCTTACAACTCACCAATTTGGATAGTTCCAAAAAACGGGATGCATCCGGAAAGGACAAGTATAGAGTTGTGGTGGATTTTAGGAAACTCAATACAATAACTATTCCAGATATATATCCGATTCCAGAAATAAATGACGTACTTTCCCATCTTGGAGGAAATAAATATTTTACAGTTATCGATTTAAAAAGTGGGTTTCACCAGGAGGTGTTAAATTTATATAGATAATATTATTATTTTCAGCAAGGATGAGGATTCACATTTAAAACACCTGGATGCCATTTTCGAAGCATTAAATGTTGCTAATATGAAGGTGCAGCTGGACAAATGTGAGTTTTTCAAAGAAGGAAGTTGAATTCCTCGGATTTATTGTTTCTCATAACGGAATACGAGCTAACCCTAGGAAAGTTCAAGCAATTGTGGAATTCCCTTACCCTAATAACATAAAAGAGCTTCGATCGTTCATTGGTCTTTCGGGATACTATAGGAGATTCGTTAAAGGATATGCGGACATCGCCAACCCACTGACGAAACTCTTACGCGGAGATGGAGGCTTGATATCCAAAAAAGAATCGAGCCAGAGGACAATTCAGCTAGATAACGAGGCGAGACATGCTATCGACAGTTTAAAAAATGTTTTAGTATCAAAAGAGGTAATATTATCATATCCTGACTTCCGAAAAGAATTCCAGCTGACTACAGATGCATCCAATGTTGCTATAGGAGCGGTACTAAGCCAGGATGACAAGCCAATTTCCTTTATTTCTAGAACATTCACGCGAACCGAGGAAAACTATGCGGCGAAGGAAAGGGAAATGTTGGCTATAATCTGGGCTTTGACAAATTTGAGGAACTACCTATACGGATCAGCTAAAGTCATAATTTACACCGACAATCAACCGCTAACGTATGCTCTTAGCCATAAGAACAGCAATGCAAAGATGAAAAGATGGAAGGCGATATTGGAGGAGTACAATTATGAACTTCAATATAAACCAGGTAGAAGTAATGTTGTGGCTGACGCGCTTTCAAGACCCCCTGGAACAAAAATCAATTCACTAACAGGAACTGTGCATAGTGGCGAAAGTTCTCCAGAGGATCTCATAGCTAGTGTGGAAGCGCCCATAAACGCATTTAAAAATCAAATATTTCTTCAAATCAACGATACCCCAGCATACCAGTTCCAAATAATTTTTCCGGGTTATCATAGATATTTAATAACGAAACCAGAATATGATACCGAAAAATTAATTTCCATGCTAAAAAAATATTCGAACCCATCTGTCATAAATTACATTAAAACTCCGGAATTTATTATGGGAAAAATTCAGGAAATTTACCCACATCATTTTAACACAAAAGGCTGCTATTGTTTAGAAGTAATTAAGTGTCAGCAAAAAATTGTACACATTGTATGATGTTATTCAGTGATGAAATAATTGATTTGAGGTTTCAATTACTAAAAATCTATAATCTTGAATTCAGTTGTCAAAAATTTAGTTAATAAAATACATTGTATGAATATGTATAAAAGTTTATACAAAAAATTTTTGTTTTTTTAGAAGTAAATAAGTGTCAGCAAAAATTAAATATTTTACAGACTAGCAACATCTTAGCAAATATTCGTTACATTTGTCCAAAGCCTTTGTAGCAGATTAGTTATTAATTCGCAAGAAATTATTCCAAAAACGATTAAGTAAAAATAATGAGAAATATTCCAAAATCAATCCAATAAAAAATAATATAAAATGTCGAAATTTAGCTGTTCCATGTGCTTAATGGTATTTGTCAAAAAACGATCGCTGGAAATTCATTTAAAAAAGCATTGTATTGAATGCAAGCAATTGTTCACTTCTGTCAGCATGTTAAAAAAACATGACAAAACTCATGCTGGCACTTCATCAACTGTAAATATAACTGGCGGTGAGTACGTGGCTTTATTACCTAAATTTAAATGCAGTGTTTGTCTTAATGTTTTTGACAAAAAGCGAACGATGGAAAACCATCTTAACTCTTTCGGGGCTGGTGGTATATATGATATACCACTTATTAAAATATTTTTTATAAATTTTGTGCGCGTTGGTGTTGATTACATACCGTTTTACAATGTATGTTTATAGTGCTATTTTAAGAAAAAAATTGTTCCATGTGCAGAAAAGAAATAGATATACATTTTTTTCAAATTTTTAAAGTAAAAATAAGACAAGGCCAGAGGAGTTACCGTTATTTTAGTTTATTTTTATAGAAAAAGCAGCATTTGGCTTCTAAAAGCAACAAGTTTTTGTTTAGTAGAAAGTAAACAACGTGCTCGTGAACAAGTGGATAAAAAAATAAAAAACAGCGTTTCAGTGATCATCTGAAGTTCGTGGTATTATATTTTACCACCCGCACATAAAATATTTGAAACAATGGCCAAAAAATTGAAGGATTGTGAAATTTCTGTTATTTTGGAGACAATCAACGATGAAGTTGAATTAGCTGAAATACCGTCCGATACGGAATCAGTCCAGAACAATCTAGAGATTTTCGATGACCAAGCGGAAATTCAAGAAATTTTTAATTACATCATCGAGGATGATGAAGATCTAAACACTAATACAAACGCAAATGCATGTATTGACAGTGGCGATGCCATTGAAGTTTTTGTACCACCCGAATGGGGTAAGAGGTTTTCTATGGATCTAGCAGAGCCATTTACAGGCACGAAACAAGGGCCTACTTCTGAAATCGAGAACATGCCATCTCATGACAGTTATTCAATTTTTAACGCAATTTTAACACCTAAAATAATTGATCACATAGTGTTCCAAACAAACTTGTATGCGCAACAATCCGGAAAGATCTATAAACCCACAAACGCATCAGAAATTCGTGTTTTTATTGGAATAAACTTTTTAATGGGATTAAAACACCAGGCCAGCTATCGAGATTACTGGTCATCGCGTCCACAGCTAAATGACAGTTACATATCTAATCTAATGCCTATAAAAAGGTTTGATTGGCTTTTAGGTAATATTCATTTGAACGACTCTTCTGCAATGCCAAAAAAGGGGTCACCAACGTTCAATAAGCTGTACAAGGTTCAACCATTCCTAGAAATGTTGCAAGAGAGATTCAAAATTACTTATAATGCAGGCGAGTATCTAGCAGTAGATGAATCAATGATAAAATTCAAAGGTAATTATAAATATATACTATAGTATACATATAAGTATAAATAATAAATATATATCGGTAATATTAATTTAGGTAGATCAACACTAATTCAATACATGCCAAAGAAACCAATCAAAAGAGGTTTTAAAACTTGGATGCTGTGTGACAATAG
Source organism: Delia radicum (assembly GCA_021234595.1). Taxonomy (NCBI): domain Eukaryota; kingdom Metazoa; phylum Arthropoda; class Insecta; order Diptera; family Anthomyiidae; genus Delia; species Delia radicum. The sequence goes on along the minus strand of CM037851.1, from coordinate 65,527,791 downwards.
TGGTTTCGTTCATCGGTTTGAAATATACACAGGAAAAAAAGGAAACTTAGTTGAAAAAAGTCTTGGGAGAGGGTTGTTTTGGATTTGACCGCCGAATTTGGTGACAAACACCACAAACTATATTTCGACAACTTCTTTACGTCATACAACTTGCTCCTGAAACTTAAAAAAAAGAAAATATACGCTTGCGGAACAGTCAGACAAAATCGAAAATATCTCCCAGCTACGATCAAGTCAGATAAAGATCTACAAAGAGGCGAAAATGACTGGCAGATGAGTGACACAGGATAGATAAAAGAGCTGTCACTGCATTATCAAACTTTCATGACCCAAAAAAATATATCCAGGTAAACCAACGTCAACTAGATGGCTCTTTAAAACAAATTGATAAACCTGATATAATACACGACTACAATATGCATATGAACAGCGTTGATAAGCTGGATCAATTAAAAAAGTACTATGAATTAGACAGAAAAAGTAGAAAGTGGTGGCACCGAATATTTTTTCATTTCTTAGATGTAGCTGTTGTAAATGCGTTTATAATTTCCAAATCTAACGGACCTGCATTACCGCTAAAAGATTTTAAACTAGACATTATTTCACGCCTTTGTGAAGAACGATCAAAAGAACCATCGACATCTAAGAAACAGCAAGCAAAAGTTCGTTTGAAAAACAACAAGCCGTATGTGGACCCAAATACGCGAGCTGCATCATCGCATCAACCTATTAAAACTACACTACGTAGATGTGCCCACTGCAGCGTTAAGGGACACCAAAGAAGAACTTTTTGGATGTGATCCACTTGTAACGTACCTCTTTGTCTAAGCAAAGCAAGATTTTGCTTTACAGAATTCCACACATAAAGCTGCACTTAATGCGTGTTGGTATATATGATATACCATGTCCTTGCGCTTAATCTTTCAGGAATAAAAATTTTTAAAATATATTTTTATAATTACAAGTTCAAAATAAATAAAAAAATATAAAAATTTTGTTTAATTTTTACTTTTTTCTGGTAGTGCCCCGGAAAGAGTTAAAAGGCATTGTGGAATATGCAAAAAGTTGTTTTTAACAAAAAACGCGTTGACGCAACATTTAAAAACCCATTTATCGAAGAAATATTGTGAACAATGCAATGAAGATGTTGATTTTAAAATGTTTTCTTATCACCAACGAACTAACAAACACAAATCGAATTGTGGACAGTTAGTTGTTGATGAAAATCTTTTTATTATAAAAAGTGATTATAATGAAAGAGTTGAAAATTATATATATCGCAACACACGCGAGGAATTACTCTTTACAGAAGAGTTTTTTAAATATACAGAAAATACCATTATAAAGTTATTAAAGAATTCTGTCGAAAAACATGTTACTTATAAATATAACATGGAAATAATATATGATTATGTTCAAATGAATAACGATGAAATGACAGTTGGTACAATGTCACATATTTCGAAAATGGTTATTGTAACTAGGGCTGAAGATTTAAATGAATTGTACAAAGCGACATGCAATGAAATTATTAATAAAATGTCAGAATTTCAAGAGAGAGATTCGAATTGGACATTAGTTACGATAAGAGGATTGCATATAAATATATGTCAATATAATATTGTGAAAGGATCCCAATATATACCTCTATCGGGTTCATTAAGAATACAGCGAGCATGTTTGAACATAAAGAATAATGACGTTTATTGCTTTAAATGGTGCGTTATTGCTGCCCTTAATAATAACAACAATTTAAATGATTTTGATAAACAGTACGTTGGATTCTACAATATTTCGGAAATAAAGGATGATTTAATAAGTGTTGGAAATACAGTTATCAATTTCAAAAACTTAGAGTTTCCTATATCGTTGAGTAACATTAAGAAATTTGAAAAAATGAATACCAACATAAGCATAAACGTATTTGGCTACGAGAATTATGTCGTATGCGGCCCGTATTACTTAACTAAAATGGAAAAAGTAACACACATAAATTTAATTTTGTTGACTGAAGATAACAAGTCACATTATGTTCTTATAACTGATATTTCAAAGTAAGTATTTTGTTTATATACTATTAAAAGTGAACCTATCTCATTATTGTCTATACAATTTTTTAGAGTTCTTCAAAATAACGTTACTGGTCATAGAGGTAAAATGTTTGTATGCAATTCTTGTTTTTATCATACAGACACGGACGCCAGACTTAATACACACAAAGAAAGATGTCAACAGCAAGTTCGAAGTATGCCTACTGGGGACGATGCAGTTATATATTATAAAAACTATCATAAGGAAGTTGATGTGCCCTTCGTATTTATGCCGATTTTGAGGCGATTTTAAAAAAAATAAATACTGTTGTAAGTAAAAATAGTTTACACACTGAAGAGCATATTGCATGTGCATTTAGTTTTTTTATAAAATGCTCTTTTAATGATAGTCTCAACAAATTTAAAATATACCATGGAGAAGACTCTCCATCCGTATTTGTAAACAGTATTGTAGAAGAAGCTAAATTTATTTATAAAAACTATTTGACTAAAGTTATTGTATTAGATTTAACTCCAGACGAACAAAATTCCTATGTAAATTCAAGCATTTGCCACATTTATGGTCAAAAATTAAATGTTGATCCTAAGAATTATACTGTAAAAGACCATTGTCATCTTACTGGAAAGTTTATAGGGGCAGCCCATAATGAGTGCAATTTAAAATATAGGACTCCAAAATTTATTCCTGTTTTGTTTCATCATTTATCATCTTATGACTCACATTTATTTTTTAAAGAACTTGCTAATATCAAAGATTCCGCTATTAATGTCATATGGTGAAAATACCAATGACTAATAACAATAATATTTTAAAGTCAATAATAACAATAATATTTTACAGTCAATGACTGACCTACTTTTGGTTCAATTACTTAATGCCAATGAACGATACATTTTAGGTGTCGGGTCACATTACATATTTTGCTGTCTGGTCATTATGTATTTTCGCTTACCCTCAAATTCTTTTAGTTTAAGCATTACCTTAAATATATTGATAAATAGATATAACAGATTATTAATAAAGAGTTCGTGAAGAACTAAACTACAAACTAACTGTTTAATTATTTAAACGTTCGGCCGTGAAGGCCGAACATAACACCAGTACAAGGAGGACATACTGGGATAACGAGGACATTAAATAAAAAAGGAGATACTTCCGCTGGCCAGGCATGATTAGGGACATTTCGAAATATGTTAAATCATGTGAGAAGTGTCAAAAAGCCAAAACATTAAGACATACGAAAACACCCATGACAATAACGGAGACCCCAACCAGCGCTTTCGATACTGTATTGGTAGATACAATTGGACCATTGCCTCGCACGGAAAATGGCAATGAGTATGCCAGTCACACTTATATGTGATCTGACGAAGTATTTGGCTACTGTACCAATACCGGATAAAAGTGCGAAAACGGTTGCAAGGGCTATATTCGTATCTTTTATACTGTTGTACGGTCCAATGAAGACTTTCATTACGGACATAACGTCTACAGCTCACCACCATCAGACTTTGAGCACGGTAGAACGTAGTCACCGAACTTTTAACGAATATGTACGATCATATATATCAGTTGAAAGGGATGAGTGGATAAAGTACTTCACGTACTGTTTTAATACAACCCCATCCGTGACACATGGATATTGTCCATATGAACTTGTGTTCGGAAGAATCCCAAACGGATTCCACGAACTCAAATCAATAGAGAGAATAGACCCTCTTTATAACATCGATGACTACAGTAAGGAAATTAAATATAGATTGTCAAGTTTACACTTGGCATTGCTACCAACTTGAATATATGCAACGGCATTATTAAACAATGATACACGATCCTTCATGTCTACATGCGCGACGTATAACCAAATTCAAATACGCTGACGCCGTGTGAATAAATGAAATGAAATGTACACACACTATAGTTAAGTATATTATATTTTTATATATATGCACAAAAGAAACTAATAAAGAGCATTCGCTTGCAGAACACTAAACAGAACGGTGTTTCGAACTTTTTGTACATGGCGACCGTGACAGGACAAAAGAAACAAAAGTGAAATTTGTGTAATAACCTTTTAAGGAAATAAAAACTGTTAAACATTTTAATTAACATTTTAATTTAGAACCTTTTTGTACGCAAGACCACAAGATGTTGATCCAAATGTGCCAGAATATGAAGATATAAAGCATGCTCCTAAACATGATTACAAAGGCATATATGACACCCAAGAGTATGGCAGTCCAAATGCCAAGAACATTTACACAGCACCAAAGGTGCCTGAAAGGTCTAGGCCATATGCTCCAGTAGTATATGCTGTTGCTGCCTTAGCTGCAAGTTCAATGCTTAGTTTACCAACTGCTGATGCATGTGACAATACATTGTATGTTTACTTAGAGGGAAAGGTATGTGACATATCAGGCTGTAGAGATAGTGGAGTTTATCAGATGCCATTTAAAGATATTAATGGTGATATGATGACAGTTAGAATGGGTGCATCATATTATAGAGAAAAGTATATGCTCCAATACTACACTAGTGACTATAAGCTAGATGTTGAGGTATATTCAAGCTGCAAGACAGATGGCGTTGACTGTTGGAATGACAAATGCACACAGAATAGCAAGCATAAAAACTTCAAATACAACAGGCCATCCTAATGGTCATGGGTGTGAAGTAGGTACACTTGGCTGTGATACCTGGTGCTGGCACAAGTCATCATGCACATGGTAGTCTTGGTTTACACGCCCAGTCGGTGAGATGCACCCAGTATATGAAAGAATAGGCCGGATATGGGAGATTGAGGTAACAATGCAGTATCTCAACAACACTAGCACATATATGGTGAATACAAATAATCCCAAAGTCGACCTTGATGGCCTTAGCTATAAACTGCATATATGTAACAGGGTTTAGTGCAGAGGACGTAGTTGTGGACAATGGCCTCCTGATGTATAACAAAAATGCATACCAGGTAAGGATGTCTAGTAGAAATATGCCACAAAGAGATATTATTGGTGACTACCAAATAAGCATTAATGGCAACCAATTTGCATTTAACCCTGATAGTGTTAAATGCATTCCTGAATCATGTAAATCTAAGTGCACCAGTCTCAAAGTTAAGACGTACTCTTGAAACCCTTGACACAAGTGAGCGAATATCTCATAAATTTGTCAAAAATGTATACACAATAAAAGGTAGGATAACTATACAAGAGACAATGAACTTGATGCTAGGTAACGTTAAGTTTGATAGCTTGTGGATAAGGCTGACTGTGACATTGATATACCAACTACTTTTTCATGTGTTGGTTGCAAGACCAAGTTATATGCTGTGGTTCAAGCATACAATAATAAACACCCTGGATTACTGCATATAATCTCTAATTGTAGTTTTGAGACAGATTACATATCCTGCAATCCAGAACCAATAAGGTTGACACAAACCTCTGATTTTGAGACATGCAAGTTAAGATATGGCATACCATACCATAATATAAAATTATTTATTCTCTCTAAAATTCCGCTACACGCGTAGAATATTTTATGCTGACATTATGTCTACAAAAATTATTCTTTTCGTAATTCGAACCCCTATTTTTAGTTTCCCACAACGTGTTTGCTTTTTTTAGCAAAATGCAACATCAACAAAATAATTGCATTATGCTTCTTGCTTTAGGAAGTTTTAATTTAGTATTAAGTATGGAGTCTTATGGTGTTTTCTTTTCTGGAAAAAAATGTTGCCTTCTTAATGTGCAACGTTTTTCAAATTTTGCCCTCGCCCCATTAAAATGAAGCATTTTTACAATCAGAATAGAACACAATTTCATTACATATTACATTTATTTAAACAAATCTGTTTTTTAGTGTTGTTAAAGTTCAGGTTCGAATCCCAGCAGACTTTAAAAAAAATTTAATGTTTTTTTTAATAATTAATTTTTGTTTTTTTAATTATTTAAAAAATTTGGATTTAGCTTCATACATTTTTTTCAATTAAATTTTATTTTATAATTTTGTTTGTAAGCGAATTTCAGATTAAAAAAATTATTAAATACTTACAAAAAGAAAAAATTAAAAAAAAATCGCAAAAACAAATTAAAAAAAAATCGTAAATTAAATTAAAAAAAAAAAAAAAATATAAAAAAATGTGATACCAATATGGGTTTGAACTCGGGATCTTCTGTATCAGAAGCCAGCACACTACCACTCTGCTACCAAGGTGAGAGTTTTCTCGCCAAAAACTTTGCAATATATACACATGAGATTGATAATCCAAAAAAAAACAAGGCAACATCCAACCCTGTAAATTTGAGGGCAGAAAATGTTGCATTTTTTGCCTTTTATAAGGCAACACTTTTAGAACCAAACACGGTACCCTCTTAGAGTGTTCACCTCATTTTAGAAAAGAACACGAATAAGGAAATTTAAGGCAAAGTGCAAAAAAAATGTGACATTTTTGTCAGAAAAGAAAACGCTATTGGATATAAGTTAAAAAAAAATTAAATTAAAATAAAACAAAACAAAAAATAAAAAATATATTTTTTTTTAAACACACAAAAAACAGTGAAATAATAATTGGGGGCTCAACCGAGATCCCCATCGAAAAGATTCTGAAAGAAAAAAAGTAAGAATATCGATAGTGGATTCGCCAAAAAAATAAAAAAAAGTATCCTTGTAAAAAGGAGAAAATAAAAAAAAAATATCCTTGTAAAAGGAGAAAAATATATAAGAGTATCATAGTAAAAAGGAGAAAAATAAATCTGAATATCCTTGTAAAAAGGAGACTACAAAAAATACAAACTAACAGCAATATTTGTTCAAAAATAAATTTTAAATAAAGTTTTATTAAGACCATAAGAAATTTTTGAAATAAATAAAACGTTAAGTGAAAAAAAGAATAGTGGTATACAAATTATCAAACAATTTGAGAAAAAAAAGAAGGAAAAAGTTTATTTAATTCTTAAAATTTTACAAAAAATTTAATTACAACATCATAAACAAAGGGACGAAAAAAACAACAACATTTTTTCAAAAATAAATTTGAAAATTTTTTATTAAGAATATAAGAAAACTTTGAAATAAAACGTTAAGTGAAAAAAAAATATACAAATTATTAACAATTTTTGAAAAAACATAAAGAAAAGATTTTTTTAGTTAGTCTCTTTACAGGAAGAAGAAGAAGAAAACATTTTTATTGGAAAATTTTACGGACACAAGGGATACACCAGACTGCCGCAGTTTCGTCCCCCTCCTGGGACTCGTCAGTGGTTAATTTATGTGTCAATTGAACAAAGTATTTTATTGTTAATTTTGCTCTATATGAAAAACTTTTTATTTTTTTTGGTGTCGTACTGTGATTTGAACTCACGGTCTTAGCAACAAGCTATGCATCGTAATCTCGCCTCTTAACGAGTTGAGCCACGGTCGACACAGCGTTGACTGCGACTAAATTGGAGTTTGGTCACACTACATACACACAAGTATTGTTTCGATCAGAAGAGACAGAATTAGCTAATACCAATGCACAATTCATTTCTCAACTAGAATGCTTTTTTCTTCTTAATTTAGTTGAGTTAAAATATTTCCCTAAAAATCTAAAATCGCTTTTAATTGAACTACTTAACTTAATTTACGCATAATAGTGATTTACAATGTGGCAGCTTTAATTGTCATATGATAGATATGGTCATGTAATAACGAATGTTACATTACAACACTGTTTTTTACACCAAAAAAGTCTCCGTACATTGTTTGTTTTTGTATTATAACTGTTTTTGAGCAGGTTTCTATAAGTTTAAAAATTTAGTTTACCAACTACAGTAGTGTTTACTCTAAAATAAAACGACAAATTAAAAAAATTGTAATTATGGAGTGCAAAAATAAGCAAATTTCTATGAATATTAAAAAACTTATAATTGATCTTAAAAATAAAGGAAAAAGTCTGTCCGAAATAAGTGAAATTGTTAAAAGACCCCGTTTCATCCGTTTAGTACGTTGTTCAACAATTAAAAAAAACTGGAACAACAGCAAACAAACCAAGAACTGGCCGTCCAAGAAAAATAAACCATCACTTGGAGAAGAGAATTGTTCGAACGGTGAATAATAATCCCAAAACAAGTGCGTGTGTCATTGCAGGAAACCTTAAAACAAGTGATGGAATAACTGTAGACCCCCAAACTGTAAGAAACGTACTTATAAGAAATGGATATAATGGCCGGGTGAGCCGTAAGAAACCATATGTTCGAAAAGCTAACATGAAAAAAAGACTGGATTACGCTATTGAGCATATTGATAAAGATTTTTTGTTTTGGGATCGGGTTATTTTCAGCGATGAAAGTAAATTCAATATTTTTGGTTCAGATGGATGAAAAATGGTATGACACCAACTGTGAAGCATGGGAGCGGCAACGTGATGGTATGGGGGTGTATGGCTTCTTCTGGTGTGGGTAACCTCGTTTTTATTGAGAGCACGATGGATAAATTTGCATATTTAAATATCTTAAAAGAAAACTTAAAACAAAGTGCAGAAAATTTAGGTTTGGGACGTTTGTATCACTTCCAACAGGACAACGACCCCAAACACACCTCTGGAGTAGTGAAGGAATGGCTCATCTATAATGTTCCAAAGCAATTAAATCACCCAGCTCAGTCACCAGATCTCAACCAATTTGAGCACTTATGGGACCACTTGGAAAGAAAGATCCGCCAGCACACTATCACTAATAGAGACCAACTTAAAGCCGTTATTAAGGAAGAATGGGAAAAAATAGATTCTATGACCACAACAAAACTTGTACATTCCATGAAAAGCCGATTAAATGCTGTAATTGCCAATAAAGGAGGACCTACCACATATTAGATGCAACTGAGTTTGATATTAGGAGTTTGAAGCTAAAAATGAAGAACTGTACGGAGACTTTTTTGGTTTTGTTTTTTATGAAGTTGAAGAAATTGCTTTATTTTTTTTTGTTTTTAACTAAAAGTCCTATATTTATTTTATGTTATTTTTTAGTTTTTTACATTTTCTATAAAATAGAATAAAAAAAATTTCCAAAATATACATTAAATCGATCATAAATTATTGATATATATAATGAGAATGTCTGTACGGAGACTTATTTGATTCAGTGTAGATGAAAATGGTGTCCTTACTTTTGGAAAATTAAAAAAATTATTATCTCAACAAGTTGAATTAGTCCAACCTGACTTTAGTAAAAAATTCATACTTACCACTGATGCCTCTAATGAAGCAGTAGGCGCTGTTCTCAGCCAAGAGGGCAAACCTATCACATTTATTTCGAAAACATTAAGTTCAACTGAAAAAAATTACGCGACGAACGAAAAAGAACTCTACGCCATTGTATGGGCATTAAAAAATTTGAGAAATTACCTATATGGTAGTTCAAATCTTGAAATACACACGGATCACCAGCCGTTAACATTTGCCGTTTCTACACGAAACCCTAATGCAAAAATTAAAAGATGGCGCTCTTTCATAGAGGAATTTTCGCCAAAAATGATTTATAAGCAAGGTGTTACCAATGTGGTAGCTGATGCTCTTTCACGCCAATACTTGAACAATATTTCAGACGAAGAATATGTTCATGATACTCAACATTCCACTGAAAGCAGTGATGAATTTAATATTCCCGAAATTTCTAAACCTTTAAATGAATTTAAACAGCAAATTTTGTTGAGTAAAGCGAATTTTACAATACATGAAATGATAATAAATTTCGGAAGAACTAGACATATTATAGAATACGATACCAGAGAGAATCTTAAGACCATACTTTTAGAATTTATTCAACCAAATTTGGTTACTGCGGTACATTGTACGCAAGAAGATCTTTACGATTTTAAAGAAACTGTCAAGGGTGTTTTCACTAATAAATTTGTATACACCAAAATATTTCCTATAGATGTAATAAATGTTGATGACCAACAGAGCATAATACAAAATACTCATTCCCGAGCACATCGAAGCTGTAGAGAAAATCACAAACAAGTATATAAACAGTACTATTGGCCAAAAATGGCAGTACTATTGGCCAATAAGGAGGGAGAGTATCTTAACATAGATATTTTTTATGCAGAAGGTTTAAAATTTATAACTTGTATTGATGCGTATTCAAAGTTTTTAATCATTAAATGTATTGAAGATAAAACTAACCTAGGAGAAAAAGTGTTAGACGTACTACAGGGTTTTCCAAACGCAAGGAAAATTACACTCGATAATGAACCAGGCTTTTTGACTGCTCAATTTAAATCTCTAATGCAACAATTAGGGATTGAACTGTATTATTGTACACCACGTCATAGCACAACGAATGGTCAAGTCGAAAGGGTCCATTCTACCATAATAGAGATAGCTAGATGTATCAAAGAAGAATTTCACCTTTTGGGGGATACAGAAATTTTCTATAGAGCGGCTCAAAAATATAATCATACAATCCATTCGGTCACACAAAATAAACCAGCAGATATTTTTTTTAACAAAGTACCACACAATTTGGTAGAGACACTGAAAATGGCTCAAAGAAAAATCTTATTAAGGAACAATCCTAGCCAGATGAACACCTATCAACCAGGTGACATAATATATGAGAAAATTATAGGGCAAAGAAACAAATTATTGCCACGATTTAAGAAACAGAAAATTAAAGAATATTTGGGTAATAAAGTAAAAATTAAATTTCGCGATAGAATTATTCATAAGGATAATATTAGGACCTAAGCATTTTAAATAATGTATTTTCATATTTTTACAGAACATGAAATTTTTAATAATATTTTTTGCGGTAATTAAAATTAGCAAAACGGAAGTCCAGATATTGGACTATACGAATACACAATTGATCTAGATTCATTTGGGGCAAGCAAGACTACAGAACGGAAATTCTAAACTAATACATATTCTGGAACTAGACGAATATGAACGGACTGTCGACAATTTGAACAACGAGATTCAAAGTAAAATTTTAAAGAACAGCACGATATTACCATTCCTGATTCATGGCATAGATCAATTGAAAAATCAGTTACGAAGAATGAGGCCAAGGGCAAGACGTTCAATTGATATCATAGGAACAGCTTGGAAATGGATAGCTGGTTCCCCAGATCATGAAGACCATGACATAGTAGTTAACAGAATAAACGGACTACTGGTGAATAACGAACGACAAAGGGTAGTTAACAGAGACACTATTGAGAGAATTAATTTGCTGACCAACAACACTAATAGAATTTTAAGAACAATTCAATCCTTAGGGGAAGTCCAAAGGACAGTGGAAGATTCTATAAAAAATAAGATAAACATTGTAAAAGCAGAAGTTATGAACATAGAATACGCTTTACAATGGGCAAAAATGGGTGTAGTAAATTCATTTATACTCTCAGAGAAAGAAATTAATGAAGCTAAAGAGTTTTTGGACCTCGAAGAATTTCATTATAGCAACTTAGAAGAAGCGTTAGGGTTTGCTACAATCAAGATAGCTACAGACTATTCATTGTTAATCTATATAATTAATTTGCCAGCCATTGACCGAACAAATTGTGAAAAATATTAATTAAACCTGTAAAACAAAATGAAGTTATTTTAAAAATTAACACAGAAAATGTTATTAGAAGTAAGAATAAAATTTTTCAAATAAAAAAAGAATGTACTGTATTTAATAATTTATGTATCTGTAATAATGAGAATCTAATAGACATAAGTGACACAAATTGTATACCATCACTTTTTAAAAGCAAGAATCACAATTGCACCCTTATGAATAATCAGCACGTACCTACTGTACAAGAACTGTATCAGGGAACTATCCTTCTAAACCAATTTAAAGGAATTGTGGAAATATCCGGAAATAAATCATATCAGTTGCCCGGAACATATTTGATTCAGTTTCACAATGAAACAATTACTGTCGAAAATCGAACATTCGTTTCAAAGGAATTATCAACTTTGAAACCCCTTCCAGCTGTACTGCAGCTATCATCTAATAAATCATTAGTTGAAGAAGTCCTATCTTTAGAAATGATGAAGAACCTACAAGTCAACAATATTGACGAAATAAACTCCATATCAACTAAAGGAAATTTAATGTTTTCCACCAATATAATTTTATCTACTGCATTAATTATTGCAGTTTGCCTAGTAATCTACAAAAGTAGAACTAAATCCAATTCGGATGTTAACATGATAACAACGACTAATGAAGAAGTCAAATCAAAGGGTTCTATCAATGAAGAACTCTCTTTACAGGAATCTTCACAACGATTCTGTAGTGCTAATGATCTTTCAGCATTTTAACAATCGGGAACGATTGGTCTTACAGGGGGAGGAGTTAAGATATGGCATACCATACCATAATATACAAAATATTTATTCTCTCTAAAATTCCGCTACACGCGTAGAATATTTTATGCTGACATTATGTCTACAAAAATTATTCTTTTCGTAATTCGAACTCCTATTTTAGTTTCCCACAACGTGTTTGCATTTTTAGCAAAATGCAACATCGACAAAATAATAGCATTATGCTTCTTGCTTTAGGAAGTTTTAATTTAGTATTAAGTATGGAGTCTTAGACATAAGTTCAAAAAAATTAAATTAATAAAGATATAAAACAAAGAATAAAAGAATAAAAAATATATTTTTTAAACACAAAAAACAGTGAAATAATAATTTGCACATGGTGGTCTTGGTTTACACGCCCAGTCGGTGAGATGCACCCAGTATATGAAAGAATAGGCCGGATATGGGAGATTGAGGTAACAATGCAGTATCTCAACAACACTAGCACATATATAGTGAATACAAATAATCCCAAAGTCGACCTTGATGGCCTTAGCTATAAAGTGCCCATATATGTAACAGGGTTTAGTGCAGAGGACGTAGTTATGGACAATGGCCTCCTGATATATAACAAAAATGCATACCAGGTAAGGATGTCTAGTAGAGATATGAAACAAAGATATATTATTGGTGACTACCAAATAAGCATTAATGGCAACCAATTTGCATTTAACCCTGATAGTGTTAAATGCATTCCTGAATCATGTAAATCTAACTGTGTTGCGCCAGTCTCAAAGTTAAGACGTACTCTTGAAACCCTTGACCAAGTGAGCCAATACCTCATAAATTTGTCAACAATGCATACACAATAGAAGGTAGGTACACAATATACAGGGGACAATGAACTTGATGCTAGGTAATTTTAAGTTCGATAGCTTGTATGTGGATAAGGCTGACTGTGACATTGGCATACCAACTACTTTTTCATGTGCTGGTTGCAAGACCAAGCCATATGCTGCGGTTAGAGCATACAATATTAAACACCCTGGATTACTGCATATAATCTCTAATTGTAGTTTTGAGACAGATTACATATCCTGCAATCCAGAACCAATAAGGTTGACACAAACTACTGATTTCAAGACATGCATGGTGACAATTCCAAACTTAAACAAATCCATAACAATAAACTACAACTTTACATATTATGGAAGTCTGACACCATCAATATTCATAATGGGTAAGGAAAGTTTCCTGGACACTCTAACATCAATAGGGTCCAACATGCAATTCTGGGCATCCTTGTCATCAACTTTTGCTGTTGGTACAATGAGTATCTTTGTGGTATCATTACTAATGAGGATAACAAAGATTTACTTGCTAGCAAGGGCAGTCAACCCAGTAATAACAGATCATTACGATTGAAGCAGCAATGTATTCTAGAAGTCTAGCACTTTTAGGCAATTATACTTCTGCAAGCAGCAAGCAGAGAGTTTTGTAAAAAATATAAACACAAATAATTAATGTAAACAACAGTTATTAATATATGCATATTTTTAAACGTTAATAATGGCTCACAAAAAAGTGAATCGTAAAGGATGTGTTAACATCATTATGTCTATGGTCATAATAACCTCAATGATGGATGGACTTATAACACATCCTATACAAGCAATAAATGGTAGATTAGAAGTACAAATAAAATTGAGAATTTGCTTATTCGTATTAAAAAATGTATATGCCCGTTGTGCAAAAGATTAAAGATATATATATATATATATATATATGTATGCACAGCGCATACTCTAGAGACATTTATTCGTTCCCCCGCATAGTTTAGGGACATTTGCTTACTTTGGGGACTGTCCCCAAAATTTTCGCGCCTTTTCATACATCTAGCGTATTAGATGAGGACAATTTTTTCCATACACCGCATATTCCGGCGACAATTTTGGGCGTGTCCCTAAACTATGCGCTGTGCATACATATATATATATATATATGGTCAAATTAAAATTATTAAATAATAAAATTCAAGTCGTGTTTTCAACAATTATATTCAATCACATTTGTACTTCATTCTTAATATAATCATTTCATAAATTCTCTTTTATATACTATTGACTACCAAATTAATCGATTTGGCATAATTTTATTGTCTTATTATTTTATCAAAACTAAGTGTTACTTGTCTAACTTATCTCCATTTCTGTTTATTATAATAATATATCCTTCTTCTGATTTTATTGTTTCTACATTATGGCAGAAAGTGTCGTTGATCTAGCTACTCCCACTGATTATAAAGTGATTCCTACTGATCCATCTGAAGTGGACAACTTCATCTAGTCCACCAATATAAAAAGTACTGGAGAATCTAGTACCATTATATGGACTGATCATTATTTCTACAAATCATACCTTCCTTTTGTTCTATATGCTCTTCCCTCCACTGTGACCAGACAAATCGCATATAGGCGACTAATTAAATTCTTTAATACTTCCTGTTACAGTGGAGTGGAAAAAGATTTCTTGATCGCCATGATATGTATGAAAACTCCTATTCGTCCTCGACTGGATATGTTGTTTGATCTAATCGTGAAATCAGAGGGTGCTACTTTAGAAATCGAAACAACTGGAGGGACAGATGAACAAGAGCCTAACGAAATTGGTAAAAATTACGATGAAGTAGATGATGAGGAAAAGGGAGAACCTGCAGCTCAAACTGGAGAGGACACTTTGGATACATTTTTACAATCTTATAGACAAGCTCCTAAACAAACGGAAGAAGACCAATTGGAGGAATTGCCTCTCAATGAGGCTGATATACTGTCTTTCTGGAGCATTTTATGGAAAGAAATCAACAGTCTAGAGGCTCAAGATATTGATCAACAGATACTGGAAATTGCGGCGACAATCCTTGGTTTTTATTGTCTATATGGTATGCGATTGTTTGCAAAGGAGCCAAGATCTGTATTCAGAGCCATGAAAACTAGAATCAACAATCTAGTTGTTATTTTATACGGTCAATCTATAAACAAATCATGTGTCCCTATATCGATAAAGTCTTGTGGAACTAAAGCCTTTATTTATAGAATCAAATAAAGAGACCATAAGCATGTTTGCAATGCTTGTAACAATATTTCTTTACGAGCAGTCAAAGTCAGGATCTAATGTCTTGGTCAGAAGTTTGTTAATGGCATCTTGTTTGATGCACACAGAGAAAACCGGCCTTCAGGTTATAAAATGTCTGGACCAAACTGCTTAACATATGGATATGGGCATAAAGGATCTTATGCCTCTTCTCTCAACATCAAAGACAGTGCGATCGTTGGGTAGGGCAGCTGCCTTTTATGACTTCATGGGGCAGGCGAGCCATATCAAGTTGCCGATTTGGGGAGAAATAAAATTGGAAAGCCAGTGGTCATGGAGGTGGGCGAAGATATTTGACTCTCGTCAACTCGGACACCTTAGTGGTCGAAAAAATGTGTCTTTGATGGCTCGACTGGGCGCTTTCTTAGCTAGATTTCAATTTCTAGATAAAATTTTGCAAACGATTGGAGCAGCAATGTATTCTAGAAGTCTAGCACTTTTAGGCAATGATACTTTTACAAGCAGCAAGCAGAGAGTTTTGTAATAAATATAAACGCAAATAATTAGTGTAAGATTTTTAAACGTTAATAATGGCTCACAAAAAAGTGAATCGTAAAAGATGTGCTAACATAATTATGTCTATGGTCATAATAACCGCAATGATGGATGGACTTATAACACATCCTATACAAGCAATAAATTGTAGATTAGCAGTGCAAGGACATTATAATTGCATTGTCAAGGCTAATGGGATACAAGTTAAAGGTACAGGTAGGCTAAACGGATTACATTATGGTATAATTGACTATGATTGCAATAACATCACTGGTTCAATTATATCCAAAGCTAGTTGGACTATACTGTGCCACCAACCAAATGATACTTGAATGCAATCAGAAGTGGACACTTGTATTGATTGGATTTATAATTCAAATGATACCAACAGTTATATTGGCAGTGGCACTAAGAAAGGTTTTATAATCAATAGGATCATGTATTATTGATAAAGTAGTTCTTTGGTATGATAACAAAAAAGATGACATGGAAATGACAAGAGTTATTAAAATGAATCAGAGAGTTGAAGGTAGTGCAACATTTAGGCCTAACTTTAAGAAACCTATAAGCATCAAGAAGGTTCATATTAACAAGATACAGGAGAAAAGAGGCACCAGTGCTGATTACATCAGAATGACAAACTATGAGAGACCAACAAGATAAAGACCACAAGATGTTGATCCAAATGTGGCAGAATATGAAGATATAAATCATGCACCTAAACATGATTACAAAGGCATATATGACACCCAAGAGTATGGCAATCCAAATGCCAATAACATTTACACAGCACCAAAGGTGCCTGAAAGGTCTAGGCCATATGCACCAGTAGTATATGCTGTTGCTGCCTTAGCTGCAAATTCAATACTTAGTTTACCAACTGCTGATGCATGTGACAATACATTGTATGTTTACTCGAAGGGAAAGGTATGTGACATATCAGGCTGTAGAGATAGTGGAGTTTATCAGATGCCATTAATAAGTGGATCAATAGTGTGTTTTAATGATATTTTTGGTGATATGATGACAGTTAGAATGGGTGCATCATATTATAGAGAAAAGTATATGCTCCAATACTACACTAGTGACTATAAGCTAAATGTTGAGGTATATTCAAGCTGCAAGACAGATGGTGGTGATTGTTGGAATGACAAATATACACAGAATAGCAAGCATCCAAACCTCAAATACAATGAATCAACAGGCCATCCTAATTGTTTTGGGTGTGGATTAGGTACACTTGTCTGTGATACCTAGTGTTGGCACAAGTCATCATGCACATGGTGGTCTTAGTTTACACGCCCAGTCGGTGAGATGCACCCAGTATATGAAATAATAGGCCGGATATGGGAGATTGAGGTAACAATGCAGTATCTCAACAACACTAGCACATATATAATGAATACAAATAATCCCAAAGTCGACCTTGATGGCCTTAGCTATAAAGTGCCCATATATGTAACAGGGTTTAGTGCAGAGGACGTAGTTATGGACAATGGCCTCCTGATGTATAACAAAAATGCATACCAGGTAAGGATGTCTAGTAGAAATATGCCACAAAGAGATATTATTGGTGACTACCAAATAAGCATTAATGGCAACCAATTTGCATTTAACCCTGATAGTGTTAAATGCATTCCTGAATCATGTAAATCTAACTGTGTTGCACCAGTCTCAAAGTTAAGACGTACTCTTGAAACCCTTGACACAAGTGAGCCAATACCCCATAAATTTGTCAACAATACATACACAATAGAAGGTAGGATAGCAATACAAGGGACAATGAACTTGATGCTTAATGCTTTCCCCACGACAATATGGTTTCCGAAAGGGAAGGAGCACAGTAGATGCGATAAATGAGGTAGTTGGATTAGCGAAGGAGGCAAAGGATTCTCTGGGGTGTTGTGCCATCATAACATTAGATGTAAAAAACGCTTTTAACACAGTAAAATGGAGTGTTGTTTTAGAACCATTTCGAGAGAAAGAAGTGTGTAGTGTAATTAACAATTCGATATTGTCGTGCTTAAAGCCATCACATTCATAAACTTTAAGCTTGAATGTGATTGGCTAAAAGCCGTACTTTTTTGATAAGTTAATATGACACCTTCTTAGTATGAACCGTGGGAACCACTCATATGATGGTTACCCACGAAATACAATTAAGGTAGATTAAGTTATTTTGATAAAGAATAAAGTAGTTGCTCAGTAGAGCTCCACTAGAAAACCTTATTTGATTATTAATAATAATACTACATGGCGACCGTGGCCAAAAAAAAACGGTGTTAATAAATGTTACACTTAACAATTAAATTAAATAAATTAAATACCTACTCAAATATAAAACTACACGTTTAAAAAAAAAAAAAACAATTAAAAAAAAAACGATTTTCATAAACTTTTTTTTTAAATTATACGAAAAAATTAAATCTTTGTTCAGCGTGAAAGAATTACGAAAAAAAAATTACAATAAAAGAAGAAGCAATGCGGATGTGTATTGCCGGGGTGGATCAGCCATTTAACCCCAAGGATGGTGTGTCCGATACAACACGTATCTACATAACATAATTGTAGACTATTTCAGTGGTCGAGTCCTATTGTATGAAACGGATACGGGCATGGAAGAATATACCATTACGGCAGGAGTCCCGCAGGGATCAGTACTTGGCCCATTCCTATTTAATGTAATGTATGACGGCTTACTTAATCTAAAACTACAGAACTGAGCAAAACTTATTGGATATGCTGACGACGTTGCGCTTGTCATTACCCGACAATGCCCAGAATTGCTCAGGATCATAGCAAATAATAGCATCTCCCGATGTGATAGATAGCTTTTAAAAAATGGCCTCAAAATTACAGGGGCTAAAATAGAGGCAATACTTATTACCAATCGCATGTCTTATGAAATGCCCAGGATCATTGTACAACAGGAGAAGATAACGTTTAAACGCAGCCTAACATATTTAGGTGTGCAATTGGACGATAGACTGAACTTTCACGAACACGCGGAAAGAGTGAGGGATAAGGCCTTGAAAACAGCGAGAACACTCGCCAAAATAATGCCAAACTGCAGAGGAGCAAAGGACTCAACAAGACGTTTGATAAATAGTGTAACCCACTCACATATTATCTATGCTGCCCCAACATTTGCTGTGGCAATGGATAGAAGCTATGTGGTAGCAGAAACCACAGAGGTTAAGTGCACTCCGTGTGATATCTGCATATCGCACAGTATCCACAAGTGCCGCCTTGGTGCTTGCTGGAATCAAGCCAATAGACCTTATTGTGAGGGAACGAGGACAGATTTTTAATATGTCAAGGGTGGAGTATACTGGACTTCCGGGTACTAATACAAGAGAAGACGCCCACCAGATACAAATGAATGCCTGGCAGGATCGATGGAATAACAGTGAGACAGGTCGGTGGACCTTTAGGTTAATTCCTTACATTCGGTCTTGGACTGAGAGGAAGCATGGGAACATGAATTATTTTATGACACAGATGATGACGGGTCATGGAAACTTTAATAGCTACCTATTTCGTTTTAAATTAAAGGAATACAAATACTGCTATGAATGTGGTGCTGAAGATGAAAATGCGGAACATAATTTGTTTCATTGCCCCAAATGGGAAGAGGCGAGAACGCAACTGAACGACAAACTCCAGGTGATACTAACACCTGAGAACTTGGTTGATATAATGCTCAAAACCAAAGAAACGTGGAAATGGTGTGAGCCCTTTATGGGTCATATAATGAAGGCGAAGGAACGCAGAAATCCGAACCCCTAATCTCTTGAAGGAGGGGGGATGTAGGTTTTTCGACGCCTGTATAACAAGTACGTGTGTGTCCACGGAACCACCCATCCTGATGGAATGCTACAGTGGTACCGGGATGGACTGGGGGAGATATCGTGGGGCTACTAGATGATAGCGCGCTATCACTACGTCCATAAAAAAAAGGTAGGCCTGGGTTCTATATTCCACTACGAAGTGAAAGTGGAATCGTTTTTAATTCCACTTTTCAATTCCGCTGTATTCTGAAAAACGAGGGAATCGTTTTTTTCACGTCGATTTCATTTTCATTTTGTTCTTAGCAACAACATAAAAAAATGAGGGAAAAAACCAAATTATCACTTTAAAATTAATGAAATTGCAGTAAAGAAGAGTGCATTTTTTAACAAAAAAATACTTATTTTTAAAATAATATAAAATGAGTTTCGCAATTGTAATTTCCTGGTATTTAATTAAAAAAGAAAAATAAAGAACGGAAAATCTAAATAGAAAAAGGCTTCGTGACTGTTCAAATCCTTTGGAACTACCAGAAAAATCGTAAGACAATAATTAAAACTGAGTCGCAAGTGTTTAAAATTAATAAAAAAAATTGTTTTATTGCGTATTTTAGATTAAATAAGTATGTATTTATGATGGTTTTAGAAGAATTATCACCAATGGCTAAAAAGACAAGCATTCCAATTATTTTGCAATTGGACACATCACTACGCTATTTCGGACAAGGAATTTACAAACAAATGATCGCAAAAGACTTCAATCTACAGCGTCAAAAATTTTAACAAATATGTGTAATGTTTTGAAAACTGTCATATGCCCAAAATGGATTAGATTTGAAAGAAGTCGCGAAGAAATTGAGAAATCAAAAAGAGAAATCAAAAAGAAAATCTCGGTTGCGGTTCCTCATTTTCTATATTTTCAGTACCTTCGTCATTTTTATTTAATTTTTGTAAAATCACGTTTACTACATTGTCGGAGCTGGCGCCATCTAAGTTTGACAATTCAGTAGATGAATTTGTGGTTGTTTACCCTTTGCTAGTCGTCCCGAATGATTTAGCAGCTGGAACACCTTCGACTGCTGTATAAAGGCCAGAAAGTTTGGCAACTGAATCTTCTTTGGATGATATTATTGGGTCCTCCTGTTGGATATTATTGGGTCCTCCACCTGTTGCCGTTACCTCTGCTCTATTTAGGACCAATTTTTTACGAATGGTAGCCTTCCAATCAGCCCAAGCCTTTTTCCAACCAATTGCATCGTTTTCTGGAGGTCCTAAGCTGTTTAATGTACTTGCTAAGTCCTTCCACAACTGGTCTTCAACTGTTTTGTCGCCCCTCTAAAAACCTTTGGCCAAACCACATTTTTTTCCATGAATGTTAAAAATGGGGCCTCTTGTTCCGGATTCATGTGTTTTCCCGTAAAAAATACAACACTTTTTCAGTTAAATAAACGTATATTAACAACATATCACATTTACTTACAGTGTTTGATTTTTTTTTTACGTTTAATATTCAAAATAATTTTATTTTCTAAAAAGTTTTGTTTTTCACTCAGTTAACTAATACCGGTTTACAATTACTTTTTTTGTAGTGAAATTGTTTTATAGAACACATCAAATCACTTTAATTCCACTAGAAATAAAATGAAAATTGAAGCAGTTTATAATTTATGTATTTACTTATTATTATTTGATTTTCTATTTAGATACCTGTTGTAATTTTTGTTGAATTCATTCTTTTAAATCTTTATTTTTATTTAAAATTATTTTGAACTTTTGTTGTTATGGTAATTTGAATATTGTTTGGAATTTATAAACAAATGAAAATGCATAAAAAGAGAAACATTTTTAAAATAAATTAATTAGCTTTCTGAATTCTTAGAGTAAAGTTCTAAATCAAGACTTAAGTCATTGGTGGGAACTACTCTATATTGAGCAATTCCATATGAAAGCGATCACCTTTTGGACGACCCCTCTCCGATTTTAAAATAAATAGTCTCAATCGATTGCCCAGCAAAAAATAATGTACCTACATATTTTTTTTTTTTTATAGTGGCTGGTTTAGTGGTGGTGTGCACCACTGTCATGTGACAAAATTGAAGAATTCTTCATAAGGGACCTCATTGAAAGTTGTTTTAAAAAAAACTACTAAAGCGATCGCAACGAGTGATAGATCGTTGGAAAGGTATTGAATCAGGCTTTAATTGAAAAATAAAATTTTGCTAATTTTTCTTGTTAAATAATTAAAAATAATTCAATTATAAAAAATATAAAAACAATAAGAACAAGGTGGTCTCTTAAATGCTCTTCTCCTGTCCAAACAAGGAGTCGGGGCCCATTTTTGTATTGCTGATTCTTAAAGCAAAAATTATGAGGAATCCAAAAAAAATAAAATTAGCCGGAAAATTTAGGAGCTTCTGTGGAAAATCGGAAAATTTAATTTTCATGGGAAAATTTAATTTTATGGGAAAAAAGGTAAATTTCTGAGAAAAATTAGGAAAATTTTATTTTTCAATTAAAGCCTGATTCAATACCTTTCCAACGAGCTATCACTCGTTGCGATCGCTTTAGTAAAACAACTTTCAATGAGGTCCCTTATGAAGAATTCTTCAATTTTGTCACATGACAGTGGTGCACACCACCACTAAACCAGTCACTATAAAAAAAAAAAAATATGTAGGTACATTATTTTTTGCTGGGCAATCGATTGAGACTATTTATTTTAAAATTGGAGAGGGGTCGTCCAAAAATTTGCCAATTTTGATCGTTTTCATATAGAATTGCTCTATTATAAGGAAAAACCTAGTTTTTTTAAGTTTATTTAAAAACTCGCAAAATTCATTTAAAATTAATGAATATATATAATCTACGAAAAAAGATTATTTCAAAATGAAATTTTTCTTTTCAAATCACTTATGTGGAATTGGGAACACAAATTGAGCGGAAGTTTCACTTTCACTTCATTTTCGGAATGTAGAACCCATGCGGTAATGTTAAGTTCCGCGCGAAAAGAATTAAAATTCAAACAAAAAATTTCTTCCATATAACCTGCTACCACCCTAATATATATATATATATATGGTCAAATGAAAATTATTAAATAATAAAATTCAAGTCGTGTTTTCAACAATTATATTCAATCACATTTGTACTTCATTCTTAATATAATCATTTCATAAATTCTCTTTTATATACTATTGACTACCAAATAAATCAATTTGGCATAATTTTATTGTCTTATTATTTTATCAAAACTAAGTGTTACCATTTCTGTTAATTATAATAATATATTCTTCTTCTGATTTTATTGTTTCTCCATTATGACAGAAAGTGTCGTTCCATTATGGCAGAAAGTGTCGTTCATCTCGTCCACCAATATAAAAAGTACTGGAGAATCTAGTACCATTATATGGACTGATCATCATTTCTACAAATCATACCTTCCTTTTGACAAATCGTATATAGGCGACTAATTAAATTCTTTATTGGAAATAATTCCTGTTACAGTGGAGTGGAAAAAGACTTCTTGAAATCGAAACAACTGGAGGGACAGATGAACAAGAGCCTAAAGAAATTGGTAAGAATTACGATGAAGTAGATGATGAGGAAAAGGGAGAACCTGCAGCTCAAACTGGAGAGGACACCTTGGATACATTTTTACAATCTTATAGACAAGCTCCTAAACAAACGGAAGAAAACCAATTTTAGAAATTGTCTCTCAATGAGGCTGATATACTGTCTTTCTGGAGCATTTTTTGGAAAGAAATCAACAGTCTAGAGGCTCAAGATATTGATCAACAGATTCCGGAAATTGCGTCGACAATCCTTGGTTTTTATTGTATATATTGTATGCGGTTGTTTGCTAAGGAGCCAAGATCTGTATTCAGAGCCATGAAAACTAGAATCAACAATCTAGTTGTTATGTTATACGGTCAATCTATAAACAAATCATGTGTCCCTATATCGATAAAGAGTCTTGTGGAACTAAAGCCTTTATTTACAGAATCAAATAAAGAGACCATAAGCATGTTTGCAATGGTTGTAACAAGATTTCTTTTCGATCAGTCAAAGTCAGGATCTAATGTCTTGGTCAGAAGTTTATTAATGGCCTCTTGTTTGATGCACACAGAGAAAACCGGCCTTCAGGTTTTAAAATGTCTTGACCAAACTGTTGAACATATGGATATGGGCATAAAGGATCTTATGCGTCTTCTCTCAACATCAAAGACAGTGCGATCATCGGGTAGGGCAGCTGCCTTTTATGACTTCATGGGGCAGGCGAGCCAAATCAATTTTCCGATTTGGGGAGAAATACAATTGGAAAGCCAGTGGTCATGGAGGTGGGCGAAGATATTTGACTCTCATCAATTCGGACACCTTAGTGATCGAAAAAATGTGTGTTTGATGGCTCGACAGGGCGCTTTCTTAGCTAGATTTCAATCTCTAGATAAAATTTTGCAAACGATTGAAGCAGCAATGTATTCTAGATATTATTATTAATATCTGCAGATTTTTAAACGTTAATAATGGCTCATAAAAAAGTGAATCGGAAAGGATGTGCTAACATCATTATGTCTATGGTCATAATAACCTCAATGATGGATGGACTTATAACACATCCTATACAAGCAATAAATGGTAGATTAGAAGTGCAAGGACATTATCATTGCATTGTCAAGGCTAATGGGATACAAGTTGAAGGTACAGGTAGGCTAAACGGATTACATTATGGTATAATTGGCAATGATTGCAATAACATCACTGGTTCAAGTATATCTAAAGCTAGTTGGACTATACTGTGCCACCAACCAAATGATACTTGAATGCAATCAGAAGTGGACACTTGTATTGATTGGATTTATAATTGGAATGATACCAACAGTTATATTGGCAGTGGCACTAACAAAGGTTTTTGGTCAATAGGATCATGTATTATTGATAAAGTAGTTCTTTGGTATGATAACAGAAAAGATGACATGGAAATGACAAGAGTTATTAAAATGAATCAGAGAGTTGAAGGTAGTGCAACATTTAGGCCTAACTTTAAGAAACCTATAAGCATCAAGAAGGTTCACATTTACAAGATACAGGAGAAAAGAGGCACCAGTGCTGATTACATCAGAGTGACAAACTATGAGATACCAACAAGATCAAGACCACAAGATGTTGATCCAAATGTGCCAGAATATGAAGATATAAAGCATGCACCTAAACATGATTACCAAGGCATATATGACACCCAAGAGCATGGCAGTCCAAACGCCAAGAACATTTACACAGCACCAAAGGTGCCCGAAAGGCCTAGATCATATGCAGCAGTAGTATATGCTGTTGCTCCCTTAGCTGCAAGTTTAATGCTTAGTTTACCAACTGCTGATGCATGTGACAATACAGTGTATGTTTACTCAGAGGGAAAGGTATGTGACATATCAGGCTGTAGAGATAGTGGAGTTTATCAGATTCCATTAATAAGTGGATCAATAGTGTGCTTTACTATTGACTACAAGCTAGATGTTGAGGTATATTCAAGCTGCAAGACAGATGGCGGTGAATGTTGGAATGACAAATGCACACAGAATAGCAAGCATAAAAACTTCAAATACAATGAATCAACAGGCCATCCTAATGGTCATGGGTGTGAAGTAGGTACACTTGGCTGTGATACCTGGTGCTGGCACAAGTCATCATGCACATGGTGGTCTTGGTTTACACGCCCAATCGGTAAGATGCACCCAGTATATGAAAGAATATGCCGGATATGGGAGATTGAGGTAACAATGCATGTCTCAACAACACTAGCACATATATAGTGAATACAAATAATCCCAAAGTCGACCTTGATGGCCTTAGCTATAAAGTGCCGAAACACTATGTCGTGGTAGACGTAAAATTAATACTGCTGATTGGAAATTTATTTTAAAGTGTAAAAAGACTATAGAAAAATAAAAACTTGTCATAAAAAGTTAATTGAAACTAATTATTTTGAATTAAAACCAAGTTTTTGTAAAATTATTGAATATTCATAATAATTTCATAAAACAAAAACTTCCTTGGAAAAAACGTGATTTATTTGATCTCACCTATACATGTGCATCGAGTTTTGCTGTTTCTTTTGCACACATAAATACACTGTGTAATTGAAAAAATTGAGTACCGTTATAATTTGTCAGCATATTAAAGAACATAATTTTTGGAAACCAAATTATTTATGTATATTGTGCCTTAAAATTGATTTAAAGAAAAAACAAAATTCTGATTGTTGAGTAGCTGATTCTAAAATGGCCCCAGTTTATTTATGTGGAACTTGCCAACAGAGTGTAGCAGGGAAACGCAGTGTGTTATGTACGTCTTGTGATGTGTGGTTTCATGCAGACTGTGAAGGCGTATCAAAAGATCTTTTCCAAGTCCTTGATAAAAATCGCAATTTAAAGTTTACTTGTAAGAATTGCATGGCTAACCCTGTAGACGCAACGGGAACTGATGCATCTTTTAAAAAGGAAATGCGTAGTGAATTTGCTGGAGTAAAAAAAATGTTTAAGTAGTTTGGCTGCAGATTTTAAACATGTGCAGACAGAAATAAACAAAAAATTTGAATCAGCTATAAGTGAGATTCGTACGGAGCTGTCTTCAAATATTCAAAACTTCAAGGATGAAATAATGTCTTGCAGGAATTTGGTGATTAATTGTGAAAACACTACTAAAAATAAAATATATGAGCTTGAACTAGCAAACAATGCACTTCAATATAAGTTTAACCGTTCTGACATAATCATCTCTGGTGTACCTGATGGTCTTGATGATCTGGCAAATTTTGTTGTGGATTTGTGTTCCTACTTTAAATTCAATATTGGTGTAAATGATATTATGCAGGCTATTTATATCAGAAGTCGTAAATCTATTTTGGTGAAGTTTAATAATACCTTATTACGGGATCAGCTGATGAGAGCATATTTTAAAGACAAGAACCTAGTTTGTCGAATTTTTATAAGGAAAAAGCTGGTGAAGACATAAGTAATCGTGTCTATTTGAACGATAACCTTACTCCAATGGCTGCTAAACTATTTAAGCTATGTCGGTCTTTGATTAAAGATAAAAAAATTTATAGTTTTAAAATGATGAACAGAGCTATACCTAAATGTAAAATTAAAGTACTCGCTAAGGTTAATGACCAACTTTTTAATCTTCAGCAATGTCTTGATCGTTTTGGTGAACCTGCCTAAGATGAGTATTTATTCAATGCTGCTTCATTTTTCCATATTTATGACGTTTTTTTGCGATCCTTAAATATCTTTTTTTTTTTTTTTTTTTTTTTTCTTTTTATTGTGAAAAGTGTCATAAATTTGTTAATTAACGTAAAGTTTTTCTATGCAGATATTGTATTATAAAATCTTAACTTTAAAATTTTATTTCCAATTATCAGTATTTGATAAAATTGATTTTGTTAATTTAAATTTTCTGTATTCCAAATTTAAATTGTATTTATATATTTTTTTTATATTCTTTAAGCTAATTATGTTTTTTCTTTTTTTTTATACATGGTTCCCTCTAACAACTGATTCTCTTCATAACTTTGATGTACCATAACAATAACTTGGGTCCTATAGCTAGAGACAATTCCATACTAAGAGCATCGTTTACTGATAATCATGATAATCTTAATCTGGGCCATATTAATGCCCAGAGTATTAACCCCTCAGTTGGATCAACAAAGTTAGATGAATTTAAAAATTTAATTTTTGATTCTGGAATTGATATTGTTGGAGTTTCTGAAAGTTGGTTTGTTAAGGGGACTTTGTCTCAGGCTGTAGCTGTTTCTGGATATAGCGTTGTAAGAAATGATCGTATGATAGATAGTGAGCGTCGTGTTGAAAATGAACGTACCTTACGGAGGGGGCGGAGGAGTCTGTTTATATCTCTCCAGCTTCTTAAAGTATAGAATTATATTTCGGGGTAAAGAGTTTGGAATTTGCGAATCATTGTTTGTTGAAATAATGGGAAGTGGCAATTTGCCTATTTTAGTTGGTGTAGTTTATTTGCCTGGTGGCTCTATTTCTACCTTTGAACGTTTACATAGTGATATATTTGAAGAATATTCTAATATTATTATTATGGGAGACTTTAATTGTAATTTATTTAATCGATCGTCGTCTGAAAATTTCCGTCTGATGTGTCTGAGAATTGGACTGAGTACTGTTCATAATAGTATGCCCACTCATTTAGACGTACGTTTTGGTACAACCTCACTTATGATTTTTTTTCTGGTGAGCAATACTTCTTTAGTTGCAAATACTGCCCAATTTGTATGTCCGTTTTTTAACTCACATCACAGTTTCATATATCTGTCGTATAAAGTGAAAACCTCTTTAAGTAATAGTGTTGTTGAGTTTAAGGATTACAACAGAATTGATTATGATGATTTTGTCTCACATATTTGCCAGTTTGACATTTCTCGTATATATAACGCAGGTGATGTTGACGATCAATTGGAATATTTTCACTTGTTGATTAATGAGCTGCATGAGAAAGTTCCAATTTCTAGAATTAATTGTAGGCGTGAAGATATAGATTTTATGAAATCAAGAAATGTCATACATGCGAGATCGTTAAGGGACTTGGCATTTCAGGCTTATTGTGAATGTGCTTCTGATTCAAATTGGAAAGTTTATTGTAAATATAGAAATAAAGCTAAGGCTATTATTAGGAAGGAAAGAAAGAAATTTGGCATACGTTTGTTTAATACATCGGATAGTAAGGAAATCTGGAGGAAACTGAAGAATCTTGGTTGTGTTGGTGAAGAAGGTAGTCAACTGGATTTAATAGATGTAGAATCTTTGAATGATAAATTTTTAGATGGATTTACTCAAAGTAGGATAAATGAGTTTGATTTTTTGGGTAATAATGACAGACTTGAATCTTTTTCTTTTCGGAACGTAACAGAGGACAAATTGGTTCTCGCGATAACTCGGATTAAAACTAATGCCACTGGACATGACATGATTCCCATAAAGTTCATTAAACTTTTATACCCACTTATATCTGATATATTATTGCACATTGTTAACACAATCTTTACTTCTTCAGTTTTTCCTAAATTGTGGAAATTGGCTAGGATTACACCAATTCCATAAAGTGGAGGTTTTGACATTGACAACCTAAGACCAATAAGTATATTGCCTTCAATATCTAAAATTGTCGAAAATTTGGTTAAAGACCAAATTTTATGTTATACTAATGAGTCTAATCTGTTGCATCCAAATCAATTCGCTTTCCGTAGAAATTATAATACCACTTCAGTGTTGCTTTCTTTAACAGATTCTGTTAGAATGTACCTAAATGGACGTAAGCATTGTATAATAGTTTCTTTAGACCTAAGTAAGGCTTTCGATCGTATTGATCATTATTTTTTGCTTTGTAAGTTAAGGGATAAGTTTAAATTTTCTACTACTGCTTGCCGGCTTATATTTTCGTACCTAAATGACCGGTATCAATATACTTCGTTAAAGAATGTTGCCTCTAGTATTGGTGCTGCTACGTCAGGGGTGCCGCAAGGCTCGGTTTTGGGGCCCCTACTTTTTATAATATTTTTTAATGAATGCATTGAAATTATGTCTAATGACATTTGTAAATCTTTTGTTTTCGCTGACGATGTCCAGCTGCTGTTTCATAGTAATGATTCTATTGATTTATTTGAGACAACTATAAATGACCATTTGCAGACAATTTCGAATTGGATGTCAACTAATAACCGGTTGATAAATCCAACTAAAACGAAAGCCATCCAATTTGTTCTAAGCGATCATGAGATTCAACATCCCAATATTTTTATATCGGGTGAATCTATTCAATTTGTTGATCATTTAAAATGCCTTGGCATTTATTTGGATCAATATCTTTCCTTTGAACGTCATATTAATCATATTTCTAGTAAGGTTTTTATTATACTTAGAAGGCTGTATTCTCTTAGCTATTACATGCCAAGGCATATAAAACGTCGAGTAGCTTATGCTCTTCTTATGTCAAATATAAATTATGGTATAGAAGTTTTTGCAGGTTCACCACGTGGTAATCTTGATAAACTTGAAAGGATATTTAATAGAATTTTAAGGTTTGTTTACACCCTTCGACTTCGTGATCATGTTACTAATTCTGCAATTGACTTTTTAGGTTGTACATTTGATAATTATGTTGTTTTACGTACTTTGTTATGTTTTTTCAAAGTATTAAAATATGGTGTACCATTTGATTTATGTAATAACTTTAACTTTCTACCTTCCACTAGAATTTTACAGATTGATGAACCTCTTATCCGTTATGAAATTTTTGCTCGTTCCTTTTTGATTAGAATAGCTAGAAAATGGAATTATTTGCCGTTAGAACTGCGATACTTTTCGACTTCTATTAGCATTTATAAGAAAAAATTATTAACGTATCTAAACCTCTAGCTAGGACCATTTAATTTCCTATTATTGAATTTTAAATTTTTTAATTAGAGAGGATGTTGTAGGGAACCATGTATAAATGTAGATAAATATGTAGGTGATATTTTTAGAAATAAGGATGTAAATATATGACATAGTTATTTGCTTAAAATGTATTTACTTTGTAATACTTTATTTTGGCCATGAAGGCTTCTTGTATTACCTGTTGAATAAATAAATAAAATAAATAAATAAAATATGTAACAGGGTTTAGTGCAGAGGACGTAGTTATGGTCAAGGGCCTCCTGATATATAACAAAAATGCATACCAGGTAAGGATGTCTAGTAGAGATATGAAACAAAGAGATATTATTGGTGACTACCAAATAAGCATTAATGGCAACCAATTTGCATTTAACCCTGATAGTGTTAAATGCATTCTTGAATCATGTAAATCTAACTGTGTTGCACCAGTCTCAAACTTAAGACGTACTCTTGAAACCCTTGACACAAGTGAGCCAATACCTAATAAATTTGTCAAAAATGCATACACAAAAGAAGGTAGGATAGCTATACAAGAGACAATGAACTTGATGCTAGATAATGTTAAGTTCGATAGCTTATATGTGGATAAGGCTGACTGTGACATTGATATACCAACTACTTTTTCATGTGTTGGTTGCAAGACCAAGCCATATGCTGTGGTTCAAGCATACAATATTAAACAGCCTGGATTACTGCATATAATCTCTAATTGTAGTTTTGAGACATATTACATATCCTGCAATCCAGAACCAATAAGGTTGACACAAACTACTGATTTCAAGACATGCATGGTGACAATTCCAAACTTAAACAAATCCATAACAATAAACTACAACTTTACATATTATGGAAGTCTGACACCATCAAGATTCATAATGGGTAAGGAAAGTTTCCAGGACACTCTAACATTAATAGGGTCCAACATGCAATTCTGGACATCCTTGTCATCCATTTATGCTGTTGGTACAATGAGTATCTTTGTGGTATCATTACTAATGAGGATAACAAAGTTTTACAAGCTAGCAAGGGAAGCCAACCCATTAAAACAGATAGCACTTTAAGGAATAATGCCTAAGTTATGCCATTATGTGTGCACGTATAAATATAAGTAACCCAATTATAGATATAAATATATATTCTTCAATAACAGGAGAGAATAAAGTTTAGTACCAATCCTGTGAGGAGTCATCTCATATACAGCATTCATATCACCCTATTTTATTAAGTCTATTATAGCCCTTGATAGTTTAAATTATGGTATAATATTAGGTTAGTTTAGGGTAAAAAAAAAAAGGAAATACAATTGAGATGTTGAGTGAGTAAGACGTGTTTTCATCGCGGTACGCAAATTTTTGTATTAAAGTAGGCACATTCTACCAAAAATTATTATTCAAATGTAAAACAAATTCAAACGTGATTTAATATAATGATACAATAAAAAATTTAATATAAAAAGGGGATTTCGATTTTATAAAAATTATTTCTCTACAAAACAAATTTTTGACGAATTTTTAAAAACCACTGACTGATTTTGGGCAGAGTAGGGTATAAAAAAAATTACTGTCATTCTAGTGTAAAATTCAGAAAATTTGTAATAAAATTGCAATACTACTGACTTTATATATTCTAATTTAAATTTTACCTTATTTACAATGGAAAATGATGTATTTAAAACCATATTACATTCTCTTTGATGTCTAAGTTATATTCCTAAGATTATCTTGTCATAGTTACTCCAAATTTTATATATCTTCGTTGTCAGAAGAATCTGATGAACTATCAGATGTTTGTTGCTTTATTTTTTTATTCTTTGGTGGTGCTGTATCATCTTCATCGTCAGAAGTACTAGAAGAACTAGCAGATGATGAGACCGAGTTATCTGAATCGCTGTCAGATGCACTATCGGATGTAGATGAGCTAGAATCTGAGGAACCCGATTCAGAAGAACCAGAACCATCATCGGAAGAAGAATCCGATTCACTATCCGAACTAGAGGAGGTTGCACTAGAAGAACCCGATGATGAATGTTGACGTTTTTGTTTCTTTTGCAAAGCAAATGTTGCGGATTCCGTAGCAATCACTCCATTATTATTTTCTTGTTGCTGTGCGGTCTTTTCTTGCATTTTCTTATTCAATTGTTTTGTCCTAGAGGTACGGTGCACAAATTTACGTTTCTCTTTGCATTCATATGACCAATGTCCAAATTCCAAACATTTCTGACATCGTACACCATTGGGAAAAGCAGCTGCTATTTTGGCATTACTGGAAAAACATTCAATAATGAAAATATCTTAAATTTTTGAAGCAACAATGTTAAAATATCATCTTTACCGTTTTTTAACCGAGAGTTTACGTGACGCCAATCCCACCAATGTCATTATCAATATTCTACGAAAAACGCCTGCGGGAAAAAATTTTGCCGGTTTTTTTACGTTTTACTTGTTGTTAAAGCTATAATTGTTGCAGTTATTGGTTTTTTAAATTGTTGTAAATGTTATGGTTTCTTTGAAATTGTTGAGATTTCTCAAAATTCTCTTGGATTTTGTGTTAAAAATCAAAGTTTTATTTTTTTGATCAATATATAGCATGACAAAAAAATGTATTTATTAATGGCCGCACCAGAGAACGAAGCCGTGCGGTAAATTGTTGGCTTACAGCCGCCGATATGTGCGACTACTTTTGTCTGCAAAATGTTAGCCGACTAATGGGGGGAGTTCAGGCTGCGAAATTAATCTACTTAATCTACTTTTTTAATCGTTCTCGTTTATTTGTGCATTTTGTGATTAACTTGACATCTAAAAGATTAACTTTGTTAGATCCGGCGTAAGAGGAACAATGAAAATGCCGGCTTTAGCAAAAATGTTTGTCGACAGCGCAAACAGTTTTTTGCGACAGCCTCTTAACGTTAATTTTTACTTTACCCTTGTATGTATATTTTGTAGAGTTGTGTAGTTCGTGAACGACCTAGTTCAATTGAACTAGTCTTTTCTTTGAACTAGTGAGTTGGATCACAATCATCAGCTCTTTTAGGTCTTTCGCTCTTTTCGTTCTTTTTGTCTTTTGAGTAATATTTTTTTTCTTTATGCTGCTTTTGATTTTTTTTTAATGTTGCTAGCTCAATTTTTTTTAATGTTTTTTTTTAAATAATTTAAAATTTTTATAATTACGTACCATTTTATGATTTAACAATCGTTTTAAATATATTTTAAAGTGTTGAATTATTCTCCGACAGTAAATTTAATAGAAAGTTACACATTTTGTTTACACATTTTGTTTCGCATCAGCTGATTCAATTCACTTCAAATAGTTCGTGTCGCACAGCTAAATTAAGGATAAAGAGCTGTTGAACTAGTAGAGCGAGCTAGTTCATTGAAAGGAGCTGAACTGCAAAGAGCGATCTTTAGAAAGACCTAAAATGGCCAAGCCTATTATTTTGTTAGCCTTGTAAACCGAACTTGTATAAAAACACAGAGTTCCACACAATTAGTAGTATAATACAGCGTCGCTTAGAAAAGGTAGTCAGATAAAAAGTTAGATTAACTGTTAATCAAAACGATTTAAAATGTCTTAAACGCCTTGCTTAGTGCTTTATTAAGCAGCTAATCACATTTTAGGAGATAAACTTGTCTAAGTAAATTCTCTATAATAGCGAGTTGATTACGAAATTAATCTACTTGAATAATGATAATTCACCTTTTTTATCTTACTCGTTCAAATAAATGTTACTAGTTTCGCATAAATTTTGTAAATAAACTTTATTAGTTCAAATGCTCCTAATTACTTGTCAAAGATTATTTTGTGTGTATGCATTTTATGATTAACTTGACAGCTAAAAGATTAACTTTTTCCGTTTAAATAACAAGATGGCACCGATAGTGATCCGGCATAAGAGGAACAAGAAAAATATCAGCGATAGCAAAAATTATTGGCCGCCTCTTAACGTTAATTTGTACCTGAAATTGTATGTATATATTGTTAGCGTTGCCAACCAAACTTATATAAAAACATAGACTTGCACACAATTAGTAGTATAATACAGAGTCGTTTCGAAATAGTTGTGGGATGAAAAGTTAGATTAACTGTTATAGTACGTTTTGGACGTGTTTTGAAATAAAACATGTTTTGTACATGTTTTACTAAAAACACGTAAGTAGTATTAATAAAAAAAAATTAAATTAAAAAGTGGTTTAAGTGCCTTGATTAAACAGTTAATCCCATTTTTAGGAGATTAACTTGTCTATGTAAATGCCCTATAATTGGTAATCAAAAAGTTAAAAAAAATGGTTTAATCGCCATGTTTAGTGCTGCATTAAGCAGTTAATCCAATTTTTAGAAGATTAATGCCCAGTTTTTCACTTCGTATTAAATGACATTTGGACTTTAAGTTCTATTTAAATACAAACGTCAGTTTTTAACTTAAAATTTAAATCACATTTAAGTGACCAATCTGGGCATTTAAAGTCTATTTAAATTGTACAAATATAACATATGATTTTGACAGTTTTTTTCCGCGTGGTAAAACAAACAATAAAAAATGAAGTTTTCACTTCTCTTCATTTTTATTTAATTAATTTAATTATAGTTTATATTTTATTTCTATTTATATATATATTTATATATACACACAAAAAAAAAAACTGCAGTGTATATTGCCTTTGCTGGCATAGGCACCCCATTTTTGTATGAAATAAAAAAAAAGGTTTTATTGCCTATGCCAATAGACAACTTTTTTACCTATTGGGAGGGTTATTTTTACTACCAAAAATAGGCAACTCTTCGAAAATAATTTTAGTTTTTTTTCTATTCGAAAATGCCATTTTAAAAATATTTATTGTTAAAAAGGTATGTATCAGATGAAAATAAAATTTTCTGAAAAAATTTATAAATTATTTTGTTTTTTTAATTGCAGCTCCAACATAACCTAATGTAATAAAGCATAAAAGGGGTATTATTGAAAGAAAAAAAGGTATGTATTTTATTTGAAAAAATACTTAACGTCTGCAAATGTTATTTGTGGCCATTTGATCTGTGTCCATAGCAATCTATGGACACAAATCAAATGGCCACAAATAACGCTCGACATACAATATTTATAATATTTAAAAATTCTTACACATTTTAAACACTCAAACACTTCAACAGAACACCACCAACTCACCGGGAGGCTGAAAACTCAAAGCTCCTACACATCACGAAGCATAACCTCACTTTTTTTTTGAGACTTCTGAAGCCAACACAACACTGCCACAAGATACCATTTTTAAAGTTCATGAGAATTTAATTATTTATTTTTCTTAATTTCAGCTACAAAAAAAACACTACTAAGGACCATATAATAAAACCAAATAATAAAACATAATATAACTGTTTTTTTAATTAAATTTAATAAGCAAATTACACTAGTAAAGTGCCTTAAAATATTTGTAATTTAGCTTAAACAAAAAGGTAATTTTACCTATATTAAATAATATATAAAAAGGCATTTTAGCTTTACAAAAGGGTAAAACACATTTTTAAAAGGGTTATTTAAAAAAAAATCCAACTTTTTTCGAAAATTGAAAATACCTATTTTTTTTGGTACTATTGCCTTAAAATATAGGAAGTTTTATGTTGCCTATAAAAATAGGCAAAATCACCCTACAATTTAAGGCAATATTACCTACATTTTTTTTGTGTGTATGCACAATATATTATATATTTTTTTTTTATTTCTATATTTTATATTTTATATTTTCTGCTTTTTTCTATTCTTTAAACAGCTGTTTTTATGAATAATGATCATTAATTTTTTGACATTTCATGATGCTACCATACTTTTGTCGCAAATAAATAATAATTATCATCATTTAAGACTGAAAAACTGAAACTGTATTTAAATACAACTGAAATTTAAATGGCAATTAACTAATTGCATATTTAAATACGAAGTTAAAAACTGGGCATAACTTGCCTACGTGAATTGCCTATAAATGAAAGTATATTCGGTTATCTACTGAAAACTTTAAAAACCGAACTAGAAATTCGGCTTAGCCGCTAAAACTGGCTGGAAATTAAGCCGCCGATTAGCCGAGCATTTCGGAGGCGGCGAGGCTTGTGAAAAATATCGGCTGCGCTGTTTAGCCGACAGCCGCGCCGTTCGGCTTGCTTCTGTGAGTGCAATTGCAAACAAAAGATTGGGAAAAAACAATTAATTTAATAAATACAATACAATAAAATAAAAATGTTTTGCTGCTTAAGGACCTGTTTAAATGGCAATATGCATAAAACAAATGCAATTGTTAGTAAAATCAAAGAACCCGAAATACATTTGGATGCAGCACATATGGGTGAGTACTGCTGCTGCATCTGCATAAAAGTGGGTGTTTTTAAATTCTTCTAAATTCTTTTCACAGGAACTGAAGTTATTTTACTATCAAACTATTTACGCATTACCGGAACAGGAGGATGTTTAGCTACGGCACCACTGGTACAATCAAAATCATACTTTGAAGTGAAAATCCAACAAAAGGTCTGTGGTCTATTGGTTTGGCAACACGCCAAGCGGATTTAAATCGAAAATATGGTGGTCTTGATAAGGATACCTGGTGTTTATGTTCCGATAATGTTACCCGGCATAATAGTGAAGAATATGGTCCTGTGGTGGCCACAACAAATGAACCTAAATTGCAACAAAATGGCAGCGTCGCTGGTGGTATGATGTTAAATGGTACAAACTGTTCCCGGTCTAATAGGCATTGAAGATATCAATGAAGATATGCTATTGACAACGGGTAAAGTCAAGAGGAACAAAATGTTGCATTAAAGGGCGAAAATAAGAATGATATTGCAACAACGGAACCACTGCATACATTTCCCGATGAGGGTGATATTGTGGGTGTATCATTCGATCATATTGAATTAAATTTTATTTTAATGGTAAAAATCTTGATGTACCATTTCGTAATGTTAAAGCTAGTACTGTCTATCCTGTTATATTTGGTAAGTTTGAGAGATTAATAAAATTGAAATTGCTTTAGCTTTTAGGGCCACAACATTCGAATAGTGTTCTTGGAATGGCTTGTATATTGTTTCTTTTATTCTCATATATCGTTACCTAAAACCCAGGAGGGACAAAGAACATTATAAAAAAAAAAATATTTGAAGACTATTATCCAAATTTTAGAATTACGCTTAAAGCTCCAACCACAATTTTTGTTTTGACCTTTTTGAAATTCGGTTCAAATTTTTGATTAACTGGAGAGTTTTTGATGACAACTGGAGAGTTTTTTGACGATGCAGAAATCGTGCAGAGAACGTGATTCGTCACAAGAAGAAGGAAGTTCATGAATAAATTTTTCAGGATAAGACTAATAAGATTTCGTCAATTTCGAATAGGAAAGGTGCAGTTAACAACATTGAGGTCGTTGTGGTGTATTGGTTAGCGTGTTGGGCTGTTACACAGATGGTCCCGGGTTCGATTCCCGGTGACGACAACAAAAATTTAGAAAAATAATATACAGTAAAAACTCGCTTAAGACGAACCCTAGAGTTCCCGACGTTTTGGCAACAATTTTCATATTAAATACATCTTTTAATACGAACTCGGTTAATACGAACCCTCGGTTATTACGAACTGTTTTTAGCAGTCCCAAAAACTCGTTTTCATACAAATTACCATGTTTAGTACACTCTTTATCCGTTTAATTGGATACACCTAATATGGAATTCCATATCCGTGGATGACTTTCTAGATATAGATGCTAATGTTTTGACGTCACATACTTTATCAGGTGAAGAAATATTGGAAATTGTTAATCCTGCCGATGTTGAAAATTTGTCAAGTGATATATTCGAACAAAATCGTGTGCCGAAGAAGCTGACTATCATATTTTGGTAATGGAAAAACTTATAACGAATGAAATCGTTAATTCAGTCATTCAGAAAAAAATAACAGATTTTTTTTTTTTTAATGAAGACTTTTAATTGAATTTTTAATTGTGAATGCATGAAATGGTAATTTTATTTTTTGTTATGTAAAAATCTTGTTTTTGTTTTAATAAATACATATTTTTTATCGTTAAAAAACCCCGCTTAATA
This sequence comes from Delia radicum, assembly GCA_021234595.1. Taxonomy (NCBI): domain Eukaryota; kingdom Metazoa; phylum Arthropoda; class Insecta; order Diptera; family Anthomyiidae; genus Delia; species Delia radicum. Next base: position 65,489,479 of record CM037851.1, on the reverse strand, counting down.
CGAACCTCGCTTAAGACGAACTAATTTTTTTGGTCCCTCGGAGTTCGTCTTACCGGGTTTTACTGTATAAGAGTTTTCTCTGTCTCATATGTATCTCAGCGCCCGCCCTCGGTGTTCGCATATTACTTAACGCCACCGAAGTAAAATCATGAATCAGGGCTATGAATTAAAAAGCTTCAATAAATTCGCCAACTCTCCATCAGGTGGCGAGCAACAACTGTTCTAAGATCATCATCGCGCAATTACAGTGTTGATATGTTTGAAGCACTTCATCTCTCCCCATCTGTCATCTCTCTACTATCCCCTTTCCAAAGAAAGCAACACATTAATTAATAGGAAGCATTTCCTGAGTGTTGCTTCTCTTAAAAACAAAAAGAATAAAAGTGCATTAGTGTTGAGGATATTTCTTACACGGATTATTAAGGGTGTTTCTTTTAGGTCATGGCATGATTTTTTTAGTGTAGAATAATCATTATAACTTTCAAACAAAATACATTTTTCGTACAAAATGCACAAAAAAAATATTCGAAATTTTAACAAGGAAATTTTGAATTTGTTTTTTAATAATTCGAGACATTTTTCGAGTTAAAAGTTACAAATCAAAATTATTAATTTATTTTACAAATGGCATAGTTCTAAACATCTATGGAGTATTAGGATTTTATATTTACCATTATTTGTAAAGCTTATTGAATGGAGGGAATTTCCTCTATCCATTCTATCTATTTTTGACAAGTGGATTTTTCTGTTTTTGATAAATTTAAAAGTTTTTTAATATTTTTTGTTCCCCCGGCCAATAATATTTTTCCGAAAATTATGTAAACTTTGATAAAAACTTTTGAGAAATGTTGTTAAACGTTTTTCTCTAAAAATTATAAACACTATTAATTTTTAAATCAGACAAGACTAGTTTCTGCATTATTTATAAATAATTTTATTGTGTTAAAATTTCAAGTCGATTGGAGCAAAATTGACGAAGTAACGAGTATTTTTATGTCAAGTATGTCAGTGTAAAGTATAAAATTTAGTGGAGCAGTAAATATTCTATCGAGCAGACGTACACGTGCGTTCCTATTTTCGTATCATTTTAGCTCCGTTTTCATTAAGTTTTGTGTTAAATTATTACTAAAATGCCTAAAAATGCCTAAAATGAGAGTTTGAACCAACTTATTTGGAAAAACTCACCAAAGCCATATGCCATATTAATGCTCAAAGTTTAAGGTACAAGATGGATGAATTTAGATTTATATTTGAAAATTCTGGCATACATATTATATGCATCTCGGAAACGTGGCTTGACTCTAAAGACACAAACTTATCAGTTTCTTTAAACGGATATACCCTACTTAGAGTTGACAGGGGTAGTTATGCCGGCGGTGTTGCCATTTATGTGAAAAAGGGCTTGGTATTTAAAAACGTATGCAACTCTAGCTCTGATGATTTGGTAGAACACTTGATGATCGAGATTATTTCTGAGGGAAAAAAAACTACTAGTAGGCTGCGTATATAGGCCTGATAAAAATATATGTATGAAATCATTTTTAACAGTTGTAGAAAACCGAACACTAATGTATGATGATGTTGTTATTGTGGGAGATTTTAACTGCAATACGTTAACGGATTTTAGCCTCACTACCAGTATGACATTTCTAGGACTTACATCGCCTAACACAAATACACCCACTCATTTCACGTCAACAAGCAGTACGTTATTGGACTTATTTTTTGTTAGTGATATACGCAAAGTTTTTCTTTACGATCAAATTTCTGCACCCTGTTTTTCCAAGCATGATCTCGTCTTTATGACCTATAATTTTAAACTACGTGTACCTAATCAGTCAATTACTTTTCGTGATTTTAAGAATTTAGACTACATTTTTCTACAGTGTGAGTTTTTTAAAATCGATTGGCATCAAATATTTTACATGCTTTCGGTAGACGATCAACTGTCATTCCTTGAACGCAACATACTGAATTTGTTTAATCAATCAGTGCCACTGAAAACAAAGATAATACGGCCAACGAAAAATCCATGGTTTTCTTCAAGAATACAACAATGCATTAATAAAAGAGATTTCGCTTACTCTCGTTGGAAAAAGTTTTAAAACAACAATTTTACATAATGAGTACCGTGCTGCCAGAAATGAAACTCGTAAAACTATTAAGCAAGCTAAAGCGAAATTTTACGCTGATAAATTCTCCTCAGCCTTGGGCTCAAGACAAACATGGCAGACAATTAGAGAAATTGGCATAGGTAAAGATGTGAGCAACGAACCGGTATCTATTGATCCTGATGCAGTAAATGAGAAGTTTATCAATATTCCTATGGTGGAAGCTGACATAAATTTCTACAACAATTACGTTAACAATCATGATGATACTTTAATTAACCAATTTAGTTTTGATTGTGTGAATGAAATTGATGTTTTGAAAAGTTGTATCTCCATTAAATCAAATTCAGTCGGAGCAGACGAAATCCATCCAAAATTTCTCAAAATTCTTCTTCCTCAAATTTTGCCTTACGTTACTCATATATTTAATAGGATAATAACTACTAGTTGTTTTCCTACAAAATGGAAAAATTCTAAAATTATTCCAATTCCAAAAACGAAAACTGAGTATAGACCAATTGCAATTTTACCATTTTTGTCCAAAGCTTTCGAAAGAATAATTCTTAACCAAATGTCACTTTTCATAAACAAACACCATCTTTTAACTGATCGACAGTCCGGTTTTCGTAAGAAACACAGCTGTATAACTGCACTGGCAGATGTTGCTGAAGATATAAGAATGGAAATTGATGCAAGAAAAACAAACTTTTTAGTTCTCTTAGATCACTCAAAAGCTTTCGATACCGTTGACCACAATATACTATGCTACAAGCTTGAAAAAATGTTCAAATTTTCTACAACGGCTACACGTTTATTATCGACTTATCTCAGTAATAGATATCAGTTCGTTCAAAGTATCTCAGCCAAATCAAAATTACTTCCTGTTAGAAGAGGTGTTCCACAAGGATCAATTGTAGGCCCTCTTCTGTTCTCCCTTTACGCAAATGATCTTCCGCACCAGCTACATTACTGTAAAGTGAGAATGTATGCCGATGATGTACAACTTTACATTAGCTGTAACGTATCAAATATTCAACAATGCATCACTACATTGAATGATGAACTTCAGCGGGTTAATATTTGGGCTTCGGCCAATGGACTTAGCATAAATCCCAAAAAATCAAAATGTCTTGTTATTCAATCGCGATTGAATAAAACTGTTTTGATACCCGATGTAAATTTAAATAATGAATGCATAAAAACTGTTAAATCAGCAAAAAATCTTGGAATTGTTTTTAATAACACCCTAACATGGTCTGACCATGTTAACTACGCATGTGGTCGAACTTTTTCGATGCTTAGATCGCTGTGGACAACACAACAATGCACACCTGTCAGAATAAGGACTCTTATCGCAAAAACATATCTAATGCCAATCCTAACGTATGGATGTGAATTATTTTCTGAATGTGATGCTGAAAGCAGAGATAAACTTAACTCAGTTTTCAAAAACATATCACGTTATGTATATGGGAAGAAAAGATACGATTCCATTTCATCAATAACTACAACTAAACTCTATGGGTTCCAGTTCGATGATTTACTTAAAACTAGGGTCTTAATATTTTTACACAAGGTGGTTTATACTAAGGAGCCTGAACATCTATATAAACGTTTAACATTTTCAAATTCTACCAGAGGCAAAAGAATCATTCCTCTTAAACGTCGTTATCTTGTTTCCACATGGCAGTTCTTCATACACGCAATCCGTCTTTGGAATTCAATCCCATACAACATACAAATTATTAGTAATGCACAATATTTCAAAAAAAACATTATTATTTTGTTTTCAAATTAATTATTTTAAACTTTAAACGTTAATGTTTGATTGGATGATTATGATTACTGTTATACTTTTATATTTATTATTTTATTTTTATTATTTTATTTTTATTAATGTAATTACTTTTTTTTTTTTTTTGATCATTTTGTTAATTTGTTTTTGTAAACTATATTATTGATATTTTTGTCCACTTTATATTTCACTATTTTAATAATATTTGATTATTTAAGATTAAGTTAATATTATTATTATTATTATTTTTTGTATTATTTCGAACGAAACGCCTTTCCTTCATATATATAATTCTATACTGTAATAAGAGACAATAGTCTTGTGTATAGAATTCCAAATAAATAAATAAATAAATAAAAATAAAAGCACTTGATTGTAACCTCGTCATCGTTGAAATTGCAGTTTATGTGGCAACCAGTGTCTTTAATGAAGGTTATTTTGCTTTACTAACCTTCATGCAAGACATGGGAATCAATAGAGGATCAAGTGCTTATGACTGGGCGCTATCAACTGATTCCATACGTATAAGCACAGCAGGAAGCTGAGAGACAAACTAAAGAAGGCAGGATTCGTCGTATACATGAGCAAAAAGGTGCTTTACACATCATGGATAATAGCACCATCATTTATGGACCTGGCATTGATGATTTAGTGTGAGGTAAGCCGATAAAATTTGCTTATAAACGTTTAATACCAGATTTTTTAGTGTTCAAAACTTTAAAGCGTTTTCTCACAACTCACGTTTTCAAAGTGGGTACCCATCATAACTTCAAAACTACTGCACCGATCCTTTTGAAATTTTGAACACTATTTCTGTGCATAATTTACGAGGTAACGCTGGAGAGTTTTTTCAAATTAGTTAATAATTTTTATTTTACAATAACAAATTAGCCGATTTTTTTCACTAAAAATCGCGTTTTTTCCCTTTAAAGTGTTCCAAAAAAGTGAAAAATTTAAATTTCGAAAAACCCTCACAGCGTTACCTGAGGAAAACTATTATCTAACGAATGAACTTAGATTTTTTGATTTCAGATGACCCAGCACCAAGTTATGAGGGGCACCACAATTCTACTTTTTTTTTGAGACATGTCCAAATAATTGCTGCCATTGCCGTGTTTTGCCATTGCCGTGTTTTTTAATATTTCTTTGTGAAAATTTTATACAACATTTTTTAAATGTCATGCTTTAATGTCCTATTAGCTTTAATAAAGATATTTTAACTGTGTCGTCATTTATCTGTGTGCCTTTTTTCTTACGATTTTTTTTTTTGGTGTATGGTGTAGTTTTTATAAATTCTGAAATTGATAATTTCATTTTAATTTCTTTATTTATAACAATAACCTAATGGCCATAATCGGTTACAAATTTCAACTACTAGTTTACAGAATAAACATAAAAATATAATACAAATAAATAAAATAATAAAAATAACATAATATTAATTTCTTAAATACAGTTGATGGTTTCCGAAATACAATTGATAATTTCTGAAATACAATTGATAATTTCTGAAATACAATTGAAAGATAATTTCTGAAATACAATTGATAATTTCTGAAATACAATTAATGATTTCCGAAATACAATTGATAATTTCTGAAATACAATTGATAATTTCTGAAAAACAATTGATGATTTCCGAAATACAATTGATAACTTCTAAAATACAATTGATAATTTCTGAAATACAATTGATAATTTCTGAAATACAATTGAAAGATAATTTCTGAATACAATTGAAAGATAATTTCTGAAATACAATTGATGATTTCCGAAATACAATTGTTAAATCTGAAATACAATTAACAATTTCTTAAATAAAATTGATATTTTCAGAAATACAATTGAAAATGGTGTAGACCAGTTGCCATATTGTAATATATATTTTTTTTTAATCTTAAACTTCTATACACATTTTTCTCTTTGCAGTTGGTAATGGCGCAATTTTAGACATAATATTGGACAATTTTCATTATACACCTCCAGCTGGTTTTGAAAGTATTATGCTCGAACAATCTTTATTGTAAAATTATTTAGATTTTATGTTAAAACTTATTTATTGATTTGTAATTTAAAAAAAAAAAAAATACTTTAATTCTCTTTAGTAATTTAACATTCTTTACTCTAGTCTTTATATATATTTTAAAATACGTTAAGTTTTCTTTGATCTTCTTTTAATTAATTGTTCTTATTTTAAACGAGCTTAAGATCATTTATTTATTAATTATAATTATTTATTTCCAATATTTCGTCTCCACATTGGGTGACTTCTGCAGGGAACAATTATTACAATTTGATTAAAAATCTTATTTTAATAATTATTAATATTATTAATAATAATTTAATAATATTAATATTATTAATTATGTATGATTCTTCTTCGAGCTTAAGATCTTTTGTTAAAAACGATTATAAATTATTAATTTCCAATATTTCGTCTCCACATTGGGAGACTTCTTCAGGGAAATTTATTTTAATTTAATTTTTATCAATCTTAAAAAATTTTTTAAATAACAAATTTTAAAAAAGGCGGGAAAATAAATTTTGAAATAAATATTTGTTTTTTGTCAATATAAAAATATCCCAGAAAACAATAATAAAAAATATTTAAAAAACATCATAGTAAAAAAAAAAAATTAAATGAACAATATTTAAAATCTTAACTAAAATATTATAACAACATATATTATTTAACACTCTAATAATTATCTTAATTCCTATTAACTAAATGTCTGTAATTCTGAGCAATATTTGCTATGTCTGTTTTATAGTTTATTCTTTGTGTTAATGGTACTTTCATAATTTGAAGCATTTCTAAAGTGTATCTGCGTCTGTAATTGTTTTCTGTATTCAAAATTAGTGTATTATCAAAATCGGGATAGTGATTTGAATTACTGCAGTGTAATGATAATGCTGTTTTTTGTGCAGTAGTAGTTTTATTGTATTTCTGATCAGATTTGTGTCCTGCAATTCTTGTTTTTAGTTTATTTTTAGTTGTACCTACGTATACTTTGTTACAAATCTCATTATCATTTCCCTTGCATGGTATTTTATAAACTAAATTGGAGATTTCTAATTTGTTTATTTTATCTTTTGTTTTGCTGTATAGTTTACCTAATGTGTTACATGTTCTATGTGCTACTAAATACTTTTTATTATCATATATTTTAGATTTTTCTATTCTTTCAGATAGAAGAGGAACATAAGTCAAAGATTTATAAATTTTAGGTTCAGTAACCATTCTTGTATTTAAAATATTTCTGTTTTTATATTGTCTTATTAATTCACAAGTTAATTGAATTGGGTAACTGTTATCATCTAAAATTTGTTTAATTTTTTCTATATTAATTTTATGAAATTGAATATCGCTAATATTTAATACCCTTTCAATTAGGTTTCTTGCTGTATTGATTATAATTCTTCTGGGGTGTTTTGAAAAATAATTTATAATTCTTCCTGATGCTGTGGGTTTCTGATACCAATTTATCATTAAAACAATTTTTTCAATCAAATAGTAATAATTGTTTCCTGAAGAAGTCGCCCAATGTGGAGACGAAATATTGGAAATAAATAATTTTAATTAATTTATAAAATAATTTTTGTTTTATGAACTTTTAGTTTCTTATTTAAGGAATTATTAAAAAATATTTTTAAACCCAAGAAATTTCCAAATTAACATTCCATTTTTGTACATGTTTATTGATGGGTCTAGGAAAAGTTTCAAATATACTTTTTCCTTTAAAACAGAAAAAAGGCTTATAATTAATTTATTATATACATTAATTTAATTCCTTGCTGACTTAATAATAAATTATTAAAAACAATGTTAAAATTAAGCATTAAATTATTTAAAATTCAATATTAAAAGAAACAAGAATGTGTATTTTCTTTTTGCTCTCGAATACCAGCAGATTTTTTTAATCAGTCTTGTTTAATTACGATAGGAAGTTAGATAATAAAAAATTATTTTTAATAAGGCTTTTAATTCAAATTTTCAATTTTTTTAATTTTATAGGGATTTTTTTCATTGAAAAAAAAAATCAAATTATCCATTTAACAAGTTTGATATAATTTTTATTAAAAATAAAAATTGTGTTTTTTTCGACCTTTAAAAATTTAAAAATGATTGTCCTCAGAAATAATCTATAGAGGTTTTGTTTTGAAATTTATTAATTGACCACTTTGAGGAATGTGTTGATAGATCTATTTAGGAAATTTTCTATCTATTTTAATTAAAAACTTTTTAGTTTTTGTAAATCATAAAAAAATATTTTAAATTAAATACATAATTTTTTTTTAAATGTGTAAAGCTAAAACTTGTATAGAATTCATTCTTTTAAATATGTGTTAAACTACACCTTTTACAATTCAGAAAATATTAATTGACATTCAAGAAAATATCAATTGAAATTCAGATTTTCCATTTGAAATTAAATAAAAAAAATATTATTTCAAATATAGAAAATTGCAAATAAAATTCAGAAACACATCAATTGAAGGGCTTCTTGTAAAAACTTGATAAGCCACATTTATTGTTTTATGGACGTTTACAGTTTTCTAGACACCCATTGAGTATTATTTAATAGAAGTCTGGCTTAAACATTTATTACAAGTACTCTAGGTATAAACATGTTGCAAAAGTCAGTTTTTGCATTTTTTTTAAACCTTTAAAAAGCGAAAATAGACTTAAAATAAAATGTGACTTATCAAGTTTTTACAATAAGCCCTTCAAATGTATTTCAGAAAACATCAATTGATGATCAGAAAATATCAATTGAAATTCAGAAAATATTAAAATTAAATGTTTTCCGAATTTTACTTGATATATTCTGAAATTCAATTGATATATTCTGAATTTCACTTGATATATTCTGAATTTCGCTTGATATATTCTGAATTTCCATTGATTTTTTCTTAATGACAATTGCAAAAGGTGTAGACAAACAAAATCCCAAAGATTCCTTTGAAATTTTAAATATGTTTACATTTTTTTTTATTTCTTAATTTGTCATAGCTTTCATCCTCATCTTCTTCGGTTTCGTCACCATCCATACTTGCATTGTAGTCCTTATCATGTTTGTCCACTTCATCATCATCATCATCCTCTTCTTCCTCCTCTACGTACGCAAATTTCTTTTGTTTAAAGGGAACTAACAGTGATTCCAAAGCCAGCATTTGGCTATTAATATTTACATCGATATTCATGGCAGCCGTCTCTTCATGTTTGTCCAATACATTCTGGGCCATAGTTGTGACATTCAAGTGTTTTGCCGCCTGGGCCGATGTGGTGGGTAGGTCATCGTGTTGGCCAGCTGTAAATTGTTCGACTATACTAGATTTTATTTGTAATTCTTCTACCTATTAGAATTATTGAAGATTATATATTAAAAGTAAGCATCAAAGGAATCTCTACTCTTTTCTTACCTTTAATTCATTAATCGTTGTGTTAACTCTGCTCAACAGTTTTTCCAGGGCCTTTTCAATGTGCACCAGCTGAACTTGTTCTTTTTGCACGGCTTTAATTTTCGTATTTACTGTCCTGTTCATTTTGTTTTATTTAAAAAAAAAATAAATACAAAATTAAAATAAATGTATACATCTGTTTAATTTGATAACATCTCTGTTTTTGAAAAACACCAGCTGTTAGAGATGCCACATTAACTTAAATACATTAAAACTTGTTTTAAATAAATTGTAGCATAGTTTTAGGCATGTAATTATTTTGTAGTTGCCAATTAGATGGCAGTTATTTTTAAAAGTAGCTTCTTTTACATGGGTCTAATAAATTAAGTGAACTAGTGAAATCTTGATTTCATTACCATTGCATTGCTACCTATTGCTACCAATGGTAATCAAATTATTTTCATAATCTTAGTTATATTTTTTTTAAATAATGAAAATGGCTTAAAATTTCATTACCATTGATAATGAATCAATTAAAAAATCAAATATTACCATTGATAGGCTTTAAAACAACGTAAAAATGCTAAAATAACGTATGGAAAGTCCTGGCTCAGACTCATGCTTATTTAAAATAATTAATTTGCCCGAATTTTCTACAATTATATACAAGGTGGCGCAAAAATAACCTTCCGATGTTTTTTGGCTGTAATAAAAAAAAAAAAAATGAAAAACTTTGATTCTTCTTGTGGATTATATTTATTTGGTATTTTAGTTTTTTTTTACATCAAGTCGAGAATATGATGTCATGTAAATGGCCGCCGCCACAGTTGATTGTCATTTGAGCCCTTTTTATGGCATTTTCCATCACTTTGGCCAAAACTTCCGGCGATAGGTCCTCACATTCTTGACGGATATTGTCTTTAAGAGCTGCAAGAGTCTGAGGCTTGTTGACATAAACCCGCGACTTCAAAAAGCCCCACAAAAAGAAGTCTGGAGCGGTCAAATCAGGCAATCTTGCTGGCCAGTGCAAATCGCCAAAACGGGAGATTAGGCGCCCGGGAAATGCATCCTTCAGCATATCGGTTGTGGCACGTGCAGTGTGTGTCGTTGCACCGTCCTGTTGGAACCACATGTTTTCCAATCCCAATTCATCAAGTTGCTGCAAAAAGAACTCGTTGATCATTGCTCTGTGGCGCTCACCATTCACAGTAACCGTTTGGCCCGCGACGTCTTCGAAGAAAAAAGGTCCGATGACTCCTCCAGCGAAAACAGCACACCATACAGTGACTTTGAGCGGGTGTAATGGCTCTTCGTGGGTTACACGCGGATTTTCAGTGCCCCAGAAGCGTAAATTTTGCTTAATTACGTACCCGCTAAGATGGAAATGGGCCTCATCACTCATGATTATTTTTGATGAAAAATCATCTTCCTCTTGGTGGTGATTAAGGATGGCTCTGGAGGATGGTTCTGGAGCAGTGTAGCGTAACATTGTTTATTAACGTGTATTTCGCATGTGTTTACTACACAAATGTCAAAACAGAACTGACATTAGGGGCCAATCGCAAAATTTATAGCATTTTCTGATAGGAGGATTACTTTTGCGCCACCTTGTAGATATTATTATTCAGACAGGCCTGTGAACCAAGTAAAGTAGAACAAAATTGAATGGAACGAGTGGAATTGAAACAGTAAACACGGAGTGTGCTTGTTATTATTATCACACATATTGGTAAACAAAATTAATTAGTCACTCTAAAAATAAATCCTTCGGGAACATTTCATCCATACATTTGCATAAAAAAAAAATATATATTTTAACCTTCCAACCCAGGATTTCTTTTTTTGTTAACAAGTGCTTTTTTTATCAATTGTAATTAGTTTTTTCATGGATGGTAACCCATTCGATGCGGGCATCGGTAACGGCAACGCTATTTTATTTCGGTACCGATATTTCCGTCATTTCGGTTACGATTTTTTTTGATGTTAATGGTATTTTACTTATTTCGGTAACGGTATTTTAGTTGTAGCTGCATTGCAGTTATTTCGATATTTTTCATTTTTATTAGTATCAACAAATAGTAACGAAATTTCAATTTCGATAATGAAAAATTCCCATATATGTCTGGTGAATTAAAATAACCCACATTTTGCATAAAATGCAATTCAAAACCGATTTGCTAAAATCGTAGAAATTAGTAGAAAAACTTAGTAGCTACTACTATACTAAATTTTAGTAGAATTGTTATAAAATGCAATTTAAACACGTTTTGCTAAAAGCAGCAAAACACTTACAAAATTTTCATAATTTAAGTACAATGAAATTAGTAGTAACACTTTTAGCAACTATTTTTTTTTAAATAAGCACAAATAATAAATATTTTTCATTTTATTTTATTCTTGTAGGTATTTATACACATTTTTGGGTAACAATATAAAAATACACTTAATATCATTAAATTTTTCTGGATCATTGTTGTCTGTGTGCATTATACATGTATTATCGTTTGTTTCGTTTCACTATTAATGAAATGCATATAACATTATAGAGCAGAAAGAAGAGAAAAAAAAATATCTAATTATATAATATATCACATAAATATATTTTTTTATTTTTAAATTAACTTTTTTTTTTTTTTTATAAATTTAAAGCTGAAAAACTTTATCTTGTTTGTAATTCCACGTTAAATTTTTTCTTGTTTATAATTCCACGTTCAATGCAAAACTACATTCAATATGTATTTTCGTTTTTTCAAGTTTTCGACTGTCAAATACCATACAAATTTTAAATCGAAAACTTAAATTAAAAAACGAAAATCCGTATTTTGGGGCTCCATATGAACGTTGTATAACACTGAGTATGATTTTGTTCGCAAATTCCTTAACAAGTGCTTGTTGTTGTTTTTACGTTAAAAAAAAAAAAACAGATGCAAAAATGCAATCTTGAGAAAACTCACCACCATCTTCCATTATAGAAATGCACACTTAAATACACGCAAGCCCAACCATTAAGTCTATTTATTTAACACATTCATTCTTGTTCCTCAAAATCCGCAAAACACAAATCGCTACCCTACCCAAGTGCACCGGGCGATGGTTTTAAATTTTTTAGTTTTAGTTCTCTAAAATGTATTTAACAAATTGAAGAATATTTTTTAAAATTTGAAATTGGAGATTTGACCTTACTTTAAGATAGGTTAACGACATCCTAACAAAAATATATTTCATATTTCCAAATTTATGAGTCTACGAGCTGAAAAGCCCCATACTTCGTAACCGGAAGTTTTATATATCGGAATATATTAGAATGCAAAATTAATTCTGTTTTTAGAAATTTGTTGCAATAAATAAGTTTATCTTTTTTAAGTGGATGTTTTTGTGAATTAAAATTTCAGTTTTCTACCTTAAGGAAATTCTATAGTTCATTAAATGTGGAATTTCTTTCTTTTAAAACCCATTTATACGAAGATTTTATAAAACCCAAAATATATATTCTATAAATTAACCTATACCTAAAAAAAACAATTACATTTCAGACTTTTTGCCTAAATCGTGTGTGCAGAGCGTTAAGGGGAAGACTTCATCTTCATCGGTTTGGTCTAGCAGCCAAGGGGGAGATTTTTTCAGTCCCCGTGGGAATTTCCAAAACTCCAGATATCACAGATATCTAGTGCACTCTGAAAATTCTTCCCTTAACTACAATTCAGTCATTCACGTAGTAAACGGTAATAGTCATTTTAACTGTAATTGTAATCGTTTTACTATGGGGAAATGTAAAATAACTATTTTTGACAGTCATTAAAATATATTTAACCAAAAATACAGTTGTTTTGTGTAGTTATTTTGGCAACTTCGCAAAAATCTGTAAAAAAGTAATGAAATGCTTGTATTTATAAGAAATTTTTAAATATTTTTATTTTTTGATTTTTGACATCAAAACTATTAATTATATTAAAAATTTGTTCAAAAATTTTATGAAAAATTTTAAAGCGGCAACGCAGAGAGTTTAATTTTTAATAATAAAACATGCAACCCTTTCTATATGGTTAGGTTAGGTTAGGTTAGGTCGAAAAGAGGATTCGGAGAAGGGAAATACTTCCCTAAACCGACTCAAGTCCCTGAGGACTTACACTTAAGCCAGAATGTCGGCTTGTTGTGCGCTCTAAACAATCGGTTCTATGTCCTATGTCACCTTACTATCCCAGGATTTCCGTCGCACTGACGAAATTCCTCAACTTCTTCCATCCTATGCCCCTAAGATCCCCCAATGTGGATATTGGGTCACTGGATGGTATTTCGACCCGGGTCCCGGCAAATCCCGGGCATTCACAGAGATAGTGTTCCAAGGTCTCCTCGTCTTCCTCACAGGCCCTGCACACCCTTTCTATATAGTATATTAAATAATTTTTAGCTTCTCGGAATTGACTTATAAATACAACCCGTTTAATGCAACAATAACTGATATACGTAGTAATATTTTGTTAGCTGCTTTTTTATTGTTTAGACAGTTATTTTCACTAATATTGCATTTATTTTTATAATAGTTGATAATAACTACAATTGTTAGTCATTTTTATTTATAAAAATTCTCGTTTGGCTTATATTTGATATTATTGATATGTTCAGAGTTAGTTTGGAACTTAGCGAAAGAAAAACAAAATATTTTTAATAAAAAAATATTTTTAAAATACCGCAAAAATAAATGTTAAAACCCATATTTACAGTTGTTTAAAAATTTTTGTAGTAAAAAATTATCAGTTGTTTTTATAACATTGTTATTTGTTTTCACTACATCTCTTAGTGAATCTTCAACAGTTAAAAATAACTACATTTTTAGTTATTTTAACGGTAATTAGCTTTGTCACATTTTTAACTGAAATTGCAGTTGTTTTAACTGATATTTTCAGTTGATTATACTGTCAAACTTTTTGAGTGTACCTAAATAGCTAAAATAATGTTACTATTAAAACACCGTTAAAGAAATAACTGAAAAACTGTTATCCTTAAAAAATCGTTACCGAAATAAATTAAATATCGTTACCGCTAAAATATCGTTATAGAAATAAAAGAAATGGTTTTAACCTTTAACCGATAACCGCATAGAGTCGGTTACCATCCCTGACTTGAAGATGCTATGAAATTTTCTGATTATTATTTGAAAACAGAAATATATCAAAAATGACAAATATATTTTTGAAAAATAACTAACAAAAATTAAATGTTTACTTCAAAAATAAAGTTTTGTAGTTGTTTATTATAATACTAAAAATAACTGCTTCAAACAACTGCTTCGAAAACTCAGTACTTCCCCTGCGGAAAATGTACCAGTCACTGGTATGGTCACGTGACTAGAACTTTGTTTGTCCTAATTTAGGTTCTGTTATATGAAAGTGACCGGTACTTTTAACATGAGCCTGTCATAGGAGGTGACAATTGCTACCTGTGGAGCACTATGTGACGTGGCGAATAACTTGATCAAGGTAACATATCATCGTACCGACAGAAATGAATATGCTATTGGACAAGTTAGAAGTAGGTAGTGTTAAAGTAGGACCACTTTAAGATTTATGTGATATGCAACAGAAACAGTGGGAAACAATTTATCACGTGATTGGTGTAGGTGTACGCTTCATAGAACTGGAGAAAACTAGCCACATATTAAGCGGAATTTGTTCTGTGATAGGGATAGTTTGGCTGGAATAGTTTTGCGACGTACCACTGCACTGGTCTAAGGGGTACATGTCGCCGGGCTTTCGAAAAGTAATTAGAAAGTAACCTGTCACTTTTATTCAGCGTGTGTCATATTATGTACGGGTTGCGAAATAGCCCGTCCGGAACCAGTCACTGTACTTATCCAAAACAGTGTGTTATACCACATGTTCAACAAACCTTCAAAAGGCACAACAAAAATCAATTAAAAAATAGTTAATTTTGTCTATACCCAACAAAAAACTATAACATTAAATTCATTATAACAATTTAAATTTGGAAAAGTACATAAACTAGACAAAAAGTCCGAATGTTCAAAATATATATATTTTTTGTAAGTTTTTTCTTTATTTGCCAACATTGGTATTATCAAACAGTTTCTACGAATTTTTAACACTTCTAAAAATTTTGTATGTTTCATTATAATTTTAGTTCACAATAAAATCTTTATAAAAAAGTAGGAGCTGCAACAATTCAGCACAAATTTAATGTATAACTTATAAAGCAAACTGATAGTAATTTGTGCGTTGTATTAATGAATTCCTTCATTAATCCAATGAATTTTTTCATAAAAAAGTCCACAAAGAAACGTTTCATTGAGTCAATGAAAGGTGTTTCATTAAATCAATTTTAATGAATGGTTTCATCGACTCAATGAAAATTTCATTAAGTATATGAATTTTTTTTTATTTATCCTAGCCTAATCGTTATGAAAGTTTCATGTGTTTAATGAATAAAATGCATAGTTTGTATGAAATATTTTCGTTGATATTTAATAATTTGCACTTTTTATGATTATTTTAGCATATCATGAATTTGGTGGTTATTGAGAAATTATCATTCGTTGATATTATTTATAAGGTCTGATCTTTATAGGATCTATAAAATATTTTTATAAAAAAAGTTCGAAAAGTTCGAAAGTAAACCTGACAAAATTTTTTTTTCTTTTTTTTTCCAAATGAATGTACAAAAAAAAAATTTTTTTTTCTTATTACAATTCAAAATTTTTATTGAAAAAATTTGAAAATTTTTCTTTGATTTAATGAATTTTTATGAAATTATGAAAAAATCATAAAAATTTTTAATGAAAAAAATACCAATATTAATGAATTTTCGTTCAGTTAATGAAATTATTCATTAAACCAATGAATCGATTTTAATGAATTCGTTTCATTGATACTATGAAGGAAAATTCTATCAGTGCAGAGTAACAAAATATTACTTAGTTTCAATTTTGTACGCAAAGAAATTCTTACAAATCGTCAATTACTTTTACATAAAAAATCGTTACCAAAAATCTTGTAAAATATCTTCACAAAATATTTCGAAACCAATATGCAAAAATTTTCCAATTTTAATTTATATTCTTGTAAAATGTTTCAAGTTTTTGAATAAGTTGTGCAAAAAATCATATTCTGGTGATATATTTCTAGTTTTTGGTTGTGATATTTTATGTGTAAAATGGCCATTCACTCGAAAAATCGCCAGTCGCAATTTCAAAAAGTAACTTGTCAAACGAGTTTTAAGATCGCGATGTTTAGCAAGAAATCACCGCATCTGGCAACCCTGGTCAGTGTGTAAACAGTTCCGTATTCAGTTCTTTTAAACCAGTGAAGTGTTACGTCTTCATTTCTACTGTCACATAGTCGGTACAGATAAAACTCCTTCAGTGCTATGTCCGCTTTGTAGCAGTCTATGGAATGTATCTTTTGGCACAAATTGCCACATTTTCATCCACTGCTAACGGTTTTGAACCAGTTCAATGACCAGTAATAACTTCAACTGCAACGACATTAGTTGCTTCACTACACTTTGATGTTATGTTACTTTTTCTCCAGTTACATGATATATCTGGTAGCAACCAGTGAATGTTTTTTCACCATAACTATAGTCACGTGATTGGTCATTTATTTTTTATTTATTTATTTATCTATATTTCCATACAACAAGACATGCATCTTTTAATTATAGTATGGAATTAGAAGAAGTTATAGTAATACAATTTAATACAATTAAAAAAAATAAAAAAAAAATATGACAAATTTTAAAAATCAAATTTTAAAAATCAAATTTAAAAAATCAAAAATTATTAATTTAAAAACAACAAAAAAAAAAAAACAAAGTTTAACAATAGTGCAAATTAATTGATAACACAAGGGAACAATGGTTCTGTTGATTAAGAACTGTATATTGTTTTTAAAGTTATTTGGGACGCTGAATCCAAATCTGCACTTGGGTTTTTTCTATCAGCTCGACTTTTCGAGATATACCGTTATGTTCAAAATTAAGGCACTTTCGCTACATATATTGGAATAACTTGAAAACGGTTCACCATATTAAATTAAAAAAAAAAACCGAAACTCGCAAACAATATTCTCTTTAAGCCGTGCTTACATTGTTTTTAAATTTTCCAAGTAGTTTTAGAGATATCGTTCAAGTTTTGAAAAAAAAATTAAAATTTTTAAAAAAAAAAAATTTTTTTGTTCTTTAAAATTCCTAAAAAATAAAAATGGGACAAAAATCACAGTTTTGGACTAGAAACAGTTAGTTAAATATATTTCGAATGAAATGAGCTTTATTTCATTGCAATCGGTGCACAACTTTTGATTTTGTTCACGATTTACTGAATTGATATAAATCGCGATTTCCATACAAAAATAACAACTTTTGAGTTTGTTCATTTCTATCAGCTATACTTTTTAATTTAACACAAAAAGAGAATTTTAAAGAAAAATAAAAAATTTTAATACACAAATATTACAATGTAATTACAACTCATCGAAAAAATTTCTTTTATAAGATTTTCTTAAATAATGTTGTTTAGAGGGATTATTTTTAATGCTCCAGCAATAGTCCGCCATCATATGCTCTGTTACGGTAGTATGAAATTGTTGTTCCTTGGGTTAACAGATTTTTTTGCTTTAATCGAGAAGCAAGAATTTCAGATGCTTTTTTAGAGAGTCCAAGGTCTCTTACTAAATCACTAAGCTCCTCCTGATTAGATTGATCGCGTTCAGAAGAAATATCTAAATGGAAGTCATCTGATCGACATTCAGAACTTGGTGAAGAAACATTTTGTCGTAAGTCGTGAAAATTGTGTGTAGATGTAGATGGTTGTGGTTCTGAATAATCACTAGAGTACAGGACTGGTTGGGTAATAGACAACACGTTAGGATAAATCCATTTAGACCGGTTTGTTTTATTAATGCCTGTTATGTTGACAGCGCAAAAATAACAATCATCATAATGATTCGAAGGTTCCCGCCAGATCATTGGTGTTTTATACTTGAACTGGGTCCGTTGCTTGCTTGCCCATAACCTTAAATACTCTACACAGTTTTTACATACAGTATTAGGAATCCAGTACTTGTCACGGGTTTCCATGGTAAATCCGAAGTAGTCAAAATAAATTTTTTTAATAAAATCTGACACATTATTTCTATTTTTTATAAACGTGTATTCGCCACATATGTAACAAAAATAGTTGGGATTGATTTTACAGGTGTTTCTTGACGTAGTCATAGCCCAATTTTGACATATTTCAAAGTAACACAGTTTTCAATAAATAAAACAAGGGATAAAGATCAAAAGTTTTTTGTGTTCAGTGATGAAATGTTCTAGGTTAAAATTTTTTAATATTTTTTGTCGTTATACTTTTCGCTTTCGTAAACACTTGTTGAATGAGAAAAATTGGTTGAATGAACCCATATAAATACTTCGTAGTTTTTTACTGAAGTACCTAGAAAAAATTATATCCACAATTTTATTGACAGTCACTTATGAATGAACACATGTGTTAAGGGGAATTTCTTTAAAAAATCATCCGTTACCAACGGTAAACCACACATCAATAAAAACAAGTGCACTTTACTTTTTTCTCTTTAATTGACTGTGAACTGACTAGGTGTCATAAAGGAACAATAAAATTTATAGGCGTTATGAGTTTGCTACCGCAACCATAAAAATTAAATAATCTTTTTTTATTACTTAATTTTTTTAATTCTTAGAATCATAAAAAACTAACTTATTACATACAAATACTTATACATTAGAAAATGTTATTTTTGTATGGAAATCGCGATTTATATCAATTCAGAAAATCGTGAACAAAATCAAAAGTTGTGCACCGATTGCAATAAAATAAAGCTCATTTCATTCGAAATATATTTAACTAACTGTTTGTAGACCAAAACTGTGATTTTTGTAACATTTTTATTTTTTAGGAATTTTTAAAGAACAAAAAACTTTTTTTTTTTTAAAAATTTTAATTTTTTTTTCAAAACTTGAACGATATCTCTAAAACTACTTGGAAAATTTAAAAACAATGTAAGCACGGCTTAAACAGAATATTGTTTGCGAGTTTCGGTTTTTTTTTAATTTAATATGGTGAACCGTTTTCAAGTTATTCCAATATATGTAGCGGAAGTGCCTTAATTTTGAACATAAAGGTATATCTCGAAAAGTCGAGCTGATAGAGAAAAACCAAGTGCAGATTTGAAATCAGCGACCTCAAATTAGTAAAAATTTGCTATAAATTTCAAATCAACACAAAAAAAGTTCAATTTTGTTCCCTTGTGTAATTTTAGTTTAAAGTGTGTAGTTACGTTGTATTATTGTTCAAATGTTTTGTTTTTTTCGGTTTTAAGTGTTTACGTTGCTGATTGTTTGTTCCCTATTCGAAAGTCTATTCCATAGATACATTGCGTTATAGTAAAATTTGCCATTCCGTTATCTTACTTCTGTGTGCAATAGGTATAACCTTATTCCCCCTATCGGACCTTGCATAAGTTATCCGATTGTATAAATATGACGGTACTTTTGTATACACGATTTTATGCAGAAGGGTAAGAGTCCTGATGTTGACCAGATTATTAAAAGTCAAGTTGTAAAGTTTTTTACTTAAAGTTGCAATTCTATCAATAGTGTGAAGACCAAATACATATCTAGTAATGTTATTGAAAAGAGTATTCAACTTTTGCCTACTAGTGGAATCACAATTAGCATAAACTTCGCATACATAAAGAAGTACCGGCATTAAATAAGTTTTAGCAATTTGCATTCTAATATTAACTGGAGTGTAAAAGTGTGTTGCCCACAGAGTACGAAGCATTGAGTACATTTTACCTACTAAACTGATAGGAATTTGTGCGTAGTATTAATGAATTCCTTCATTAATCCAATGAATTTTTTTCATAAAAAAGTCCCCAAAGAAACGTTTCATTGAGTCAATGAAAGGTGTTTCATTAAATCAATTTTAATGAATGGTTTTATTGACCCAATGAAAATTTCATAAAGTATATGAAATTTTTTCATTAATCGTAGCCTTATTGTTATGAAAGTTTCATGTGTTTAATGAATAAAATTCAAAGTTTGTATGAAATATTTTCGTTGATATTTAATAATTTGCACTTTTTGTGATTATTTTAGCATAGCATTAATTTGGTGGTTATTGAGAAATTATCATTCGTTGATATTATTTATAAGGTCTGGTCTTTACAGGATCTATAAAATATTTTATAAAAAAAAGTTCGAAAAGTTCGAAAGTAAGCATCACAGGCTGTTCTGCAAAAGCGATGGCAGATTTTTATTAACTCAGCGTGATTCAGCAAATTTTCGTTACTTGGAATATTATGACATGTATGAAAAAAAATCTAACAAGAAAGGATTTCACGAGGCCACCCACCCATGTAGTACGGTGGTGAAAATTCTATTGTTTCTCAACAAATTTGCTAAAGCTCATAATTTTTGACGAATTTGATAAAAGATAAAATTTGAAAAGTAGCTAATTGGATTTTAGATCGAAAATTACAAATTTTGAAATAAAATTTTTTTATCAACAAGAAAGAAATATTTCAATTATTGTACTTTTTTTAAATTATGTATATTAAGAACTTTAATGATTGAAAAAATCGTTTTAAATATAATTAACAGGTTGTTAAAAAACAAAAATTTATTATCGTTTAGCATAACGTTTTTGTGTAACATCGTCAAAACGATAACAATTTAGAGAATCTGTTCCCTGGAATTTAGTGACCAACTATTCAAATTCGTCAAAAATTTTTAGCTTAAGGCAAACTTAATAAAAAAAAATATTTATATTAAAGTTTTGGTTAATTCTGTTTAAAAGAAATTTTTCAGTTTTTTTTTTTATTTCAAATGATAGAATAAAAAAAAAAATTTTTTCTTATTACAAGTCAAAATTTTTATTGAAAAAAATTTGAAAATTTTTCATTGTTTTAATGAATTTTTTTATGAAATTATGAAAAAATCATAAAAAATGTTAATGATAAAAATACCAATATTAATGAATTTTCATTCAGTTAATGAAATTTTTCATTAAACCAATGAATCGATTTAATGAAATCGTTTCATTAATACTATGAAGGAAAATTCTATCAGTGTACAATATTAACGTGATTATCCCAACTGAGCGTGTTGTTAAATGTAATGCCCAAATTCTTTGCTGAAGTTACGATTTCAATTATTTCATTGTTAATACGAATGTCAACGTTAATATTTTGTTTTAAAGATTTTTACGGATTATTAAACATTTAGATTCTTGTGGGTTCAGGCATAGACCATTTCGTGATGCCCAGCAATAAATGCTGTCAAGATCAGAATTAAGCTTGCATACATTTTCATTTATAGTTTTAAGCGATGTGTTGATGTATAGCTGTACGTCATATAAAGGAATTTTACTGTGGGATACATTATCAGGTAAGTCATTAACGTACAAAGAAAATAAAAGTGAGCCCAGAATTGAACCTTGTGGTACTCCTCGGGTAACAGATAAAGCTTCAGAATAAGAATCAATTAAGAACACAGATTGAGAACGATTATCAAGGTACGATTTAATTAATGATACTGAATGAGAATTGATAACAGAGCTTTGAACAAAGTAATGAATGGTCAACAGAATCAAAAGCTTTTGAGTGATCTAAAAAAACCAAAAGTGTTAAATTCCCACCATCAATAGAACAACGTATATCTTCAGTAACGTCAATTAAAGCTGTGATGCAACTGTGTTTCTGTCAAATCCGGATTGCTTGCTGGTGAGCAGATTATATTGTGCTAAGTGGTCACTTATCTGTTTATGTATTATTTTCTTAAAGACTTTGGACAGAAATGGTAAAATTGCTCAGAATAAGATTTTGAAACTGTTATTATTTTTGCATGTCACCCAAATTAACACTTTTTAATGCACCACAATTTAGCGTTCACCAGTTTCGTGAATTGCAACCCCAATCATATACCACAGAATTACCACTTTGGATTAATCGACCCTTCATTTCCCGCAGGGTCTTTAGTTTTTTTTTTTTTTTTACTAAATAACTACAAAATAGTTGTTTTGTAGTACTTCGACAAAAAAACAACTCTAATTGCAGTTAAAAATAAAATCAACTGATTCCTACACAAACAACTGACTTGTAGAAACTGTTAAACTTTTGTGAGTATTAAATAAAATTTAAAAAAACATTTTTGTTACAAAAATAAAGAGGTCAACAAGGTAAGACCATTAATAAGGTCATTAAATTTAAAAACAAAAAACAAAAAAAAACGGACAATTACCGTTTTAAATTTTTCAATTTAATTTTTTAAGTTTTACAATCTTCCAGAAACAATTTCAATTTCTTATGTAAAAATCGAAAGCAATTTCAATTCCAACGAAATTAATCATTTCAACAGAAATTATTTCCACCAAAAAAAATATACAAATAAAGAAACTAAAGTATTACTTAAGAAATTCTTTCTTTCCCTTTCTTTTGAGAGAATTACAAAATCTTGAGTAAATAAGAATCATGATTCAAACAAACAAAGAAACAACAGCGTGACCAATAAACGCATAGACCCAGTTAAAAGACGACGGCCACGATGAAGATGATGGTGAAGAGGAAGAAACACCAACGCGCAACTGTGTATGGGTTTCGAGTATGTACTGCAGAATCGTAAGAAAGAACCGACCAACCATCAATATATGAATATTTAAATGTAAATGTGTAATCATTAGGGCAAGGAATTTCATGTAAATGCATATTTGTAGTCAGTAGCCCAAAATCGATTTTAACCAAATACTTTTTCGAATTATACAATTCGCAACAAAATGTCATCGATTTGGTGTTGCATATATTGTTTTAAATGCATATATTTGCATATTTTGCTATAAATCCATATTTTAAGGCATATTTTTGCATTTATTTGTTGCATATTTTCAATTAAATTGCAGATTTTGTAAAAATTTAAATTAAGGTTTTATTTAAAAAAACATAAAAGTAAACATTTGAAGGGCTTACTGTAAAAACTCGACATATCGTCGGCTGAGTATTGTTTTGCCGTATGTATACGGCAAACCTATGCATATACAGCAACACACGAATTCATATGTGTTCACAAACCATTCTTATATATTCATATGAGGAATCATTACTGTTCATATGTGTACATTAACGAAAATTGAGGTAACATTTACATATGTAATCATACATGTTTGTACATTTCCATACATGGTCATATGTGTACATTAACGAACATTGAGGTAATATTTATATATATGATCGCATAAGAACTCTTATAAACATATGTATCCTATATGGTGGTATATGGAAAAGTATGACCTCGAATCACTTCATATGCGTGAATGAATGAGTTCATAAATAGAGTTCATCATATTTATAAATGGATACATATATGTTGATTTGTAACCGGGAAGACACATTTTATTTTTAGTTTGTTTTTGCGTTTTAAAGGTTGAAAAAATGCAAAAATTTTGCAGGGCGTTTATGCTCTTGGTACTTCCAATAAGTGTTTAACCCATTTTATTTTTTAATAAGCTTTAAAGTTTTTATACTCTTATTGCGCCATCTAGCGGTGGTATTTGTAATTTAAATTAAAACTTTAAAGCCTTGTATGTACTTCACGGGTTAAGATTTTGTTTAGATTATAATTTCTATTTGTTGTTAAAGTAAATATACGAGGGCGGAACAATAAGTCCGTGAATATTCGAACTTCCCCCGTAGTTATATAAAATGCAACACTGCTCCCATCAAGTACCACCTGTTAATAGACTACTGTCAAAGTTTGAGCAAGTTTGGTCATTTACTTTGCGTTCAATAGCTGTTTAAAACATACTACCTCGTGGATTTTTTTAAAAATGGAAAAAAGTGAATTTCGAGTGCTCATTAAAACCGTCCAAGGAACCAAGGAAAAGCTTGATAAATACTATGGGGACTCTGCACCATCGATTTCAATGGTAAAAAAGTGGTTTACTGACAAGTACAAGGACGCTAAAATACACCCCAAAATGTAGGAAAAATCCACGATATGGCCGATCGAAGAGTAAAAGTGCGTGAGATTGTTGATGCCATAGGCATTTCATATGGCAGTGTGGTTTCGATTTTAAATGATCAGTTGGGTTTAAGAAAGCTGTCTGCCAGATGGTGCCGCGTTTGCTCTCAATTGACCATAAACGTAATCGTGTGACAACTTCAAAGGATTGTTTGGAGTTGTTTAACTGCAATTCGAATGAGGTTTTGCGGCGTTTTGTAACTGTGGATGAAACACGGATCCATTACAACACTCCGGAGACCAAGCAGCAGTCTAAACAATAGGTTTATCCTTTTAAACCGGCTCCGAAAAAGGCCAGGGTAAGTTTTTCGACCAATAAGGTGATGGCAACAGTTTTTGGGGATGCACGCGGGATAATCCACATCGATTAATTTCAAAAGGGAAAAACAATAAACGGCGAATATTATGTCAAATTATTGGACCGATTTAACGAGTATTTAAAAAAAAACGACCCCATGTGGCCAAGAAAAAAGTTCTTTTTCATCAAGATAATGCACGGGTGCACACGTGTGCAGTCTTAATGGCAAAATGCCATGTATTGGGCTACGAATTGGTACCTCATCCGCCATATTCTCCGGATTTAGCCCCAGTGACTATTTTCTATTTCCAAACCTAAAGAAATGGCTTAGCGAGGTCCAAATGCCTATTTTATGGACCTCGAGAAATCATATTTTTTGGAAGGGATACAAAAATTGGAGAAACGTTGGAGTAAGTGTATGAGATTATGTTGAAAAATAATTTTTTTTTAGGTTAGAAACTGTTTTGCAACCGTCAGATAATGACAATCGTATTTAATTACTGTAGAATATTACTTTAGTTAGTCTCTTTACAGGAAGAGGAAGAAGAAAACATTTTTATTGAAAATTTTAGGGACACAAGGGATACACCAGACTGCCGCAGTTTCGTACCCCTCCTGGGACTCGTCAGTGGTTAATTTATGTGTCAATTGAACAAAGTTTTTTATATTTGTTCAATTGACACATAACTGTGTTTCATTCAAAAGTCACGGACTTATTGATCCACACTCGTACATCAATTTAATGTATCGGATTTTCACGATTTTTGAAAAATATTGGTGTTTTTAGACAATTTTGGCTAATGTATTTTTAATTTTTTTTTGTCTTTTTAAAGAAAATAGCTAATTTTTTATAGTAAAAAAGAAATTGAAGTAATTTTCTGAATTTTAATGTTTTGACAAGATCGAAAATTTTTTGATCTGAACTTTTAATTTTACATACAAAGTACATACTGCGCAAACAAATGTTTCTCATTCCAAAATTTTTCCCATACGTCGTAAAACAAATCAGCAGATAACTTTTATAACATCGTTCTTCTTTCTATAAATTAATAATTTTTTAAAAAAGTGATATAAAACTTTTAGTTTTTAATTAACTATATGGTAACCCTGGAACATTAGTTTTAATTATTTTTTGAGTAGTAAATTTTCACATGCTTTTTACTGCGTTACTATATCTCCCTCCTATCCAAAATTATCGGACCTTAAATGTAGGTGTTACTTTAAAGCAACGGCAGTGTCAAATGGGTTAAGCAAGATTTCTATCAAATATTAATCAAGGTATGTCTAGAAAACAGTGAAAATCCATAAAACATTAAATGTGGCTTAACTATCAAGTTTTTACAATAAGTTCTTCATTTGTTACCCTTAAATAGCCTATAGTTGCCATTTGTTAGACATTTATATTGGATATAATTTTTAAACCATTAGTTCGAGTAATAAATCGAAATTATACGTGCATATATTTTTTATTTTTAGTGCATATTATATGATTTTTTGTGCATATTTCGATTTAAATGCATATTCAAAGTGGATTTTTTTGAATTCTTTACTGCATATTTTAAGTGTCTATTTTCCTTTTTTTAGTTGCATGAAATTCCTTGCCCTAGTAATTATAAAAAGAACAGCAAAAAACCCACGATTTTGATTATTCAAAAATATCGTGGCCACCAACATAAACACTAATCAAAATTAAATTAACTTCAGATACAAACTAACACACACTAACTCATTCTGAGGTGCGTATGATACTTACACTCGTAGAAATAACTTAGTAAAAATTGCTGAAAACGCTACTAAAAATTAGCTAAAAATTACTTTACTAAAAAAAACTGCTATAACGAGCAATTTTTTTTTTGCGAAATATCGACAGGATAAGAACAGCAAAAATAAAACTGCAAACACTTTTGCTAAATATTTGTAGACAACAAAACAGAAAACAAAAACTTTAATATCAACAAAATGTTACCTATATTTATTTAAAATTACTTAAATGCAAATAACAGTAAATTTTGCTAAAATCAACAGAAATTTTTTCTAAAAAGTCGTGGTCTGCTAATTGCAAAATTGAATATTTTTATTCGCATAAAAAAGTTAAAAAGAAAACTCGAAAATGTAATATTTTTTTTGTCAAGAATGGAGCAAAATTGATCATTAATAGGTTTTTTGTTAAAGTTCTGCCTATTATATACAGCTGTTGACAACTAATTAGAAACGATATTTTTTTAAACGAAAATTTTAAACATTTTATTTATAAAAATTCATATTCTGCATCTACTATACAACTATAATATGCATATTTTTCCTTATATTATTAAACTTAAAAAAACTTTAAATCTTAACGTGTTGCGTAGTTTCGCCTTCTTTCTTGTAATAACTCTAAAAAAAGAAAGAAAATGTTGCGACAACTAATTAGAAACGACAGTTAAAAAAGGTGAAATAATGTTGTTAAATACTTATTTTTTTCATTATTTTGTAGCAAAACCCTTTTGCTTGATTACAGCGTCGTAAGCTTACGCATGGAGCAAATAAGCTTGCGACATCGCTCCACTGGAATTGCCTTCCACGCAGTGAAGAGATTTGCCATATTTGTGATATTTTTTCCATTCAATGCCCGTTTTACGTCACCCCACAAATGCTCTATGGGGTTGAGATCTGGGCTTGACGATGGCCAATCCAAATTATCGATGCAATTATCATCAAAGAATTTTTTCATAACCTTGGCCGTATGCTAAGGTCTTGGCCGTATGATGGAATTTCCAGACAACAGGCAAATTTTCCTCAGCCCATGGCACCAAATTGGTTTTAAGGATGTCCACGTACTGCTCCTTTGTTAAAATTCCATCGATCTTATGAATTGGCCCGACACCATTCCAAGAAAAACAACCCCTGACCATAATCGATCCTCCACCATGCTTCACAACACGTGAAACATAGCGAGTATTAAATTCTTCATTTATAGGCGTCCTGACGTAACGGTTTCCGTCCGGACCAAGTCTATTTTTTTTGGTCTCAGCACTCCAGACCACTGTCTTCCACTCACGTTCAGTCCAGGCCCAATGTGACGTCGCAAACTCAAACCGTCGTTTCCGCTGTATTTTTGTTAAAAGTGGTTTTTTTCTTGCTGCTCTACCATGTAGACCAGCTTCCACTAAACGGCGGGATATGGTGTGTGACGACACTTGGACATTTTTCAGCTCCCTTATTTCGCGCTGAATTTGTCTGGACGTCTTCCTTGTTTCGGCTCTCGATATATTGACAATTTTTACGTCCACGCCAGCAGATGTTTTCCTTGGCCTATTTTTTCGGGGAACGTTTGCAAATGTTTTATGATGCTTAAGGTGTTGCAAAGCATCAAAAACCATTTTTTTGGAGTTATCCAGCAATCTCGCTATATGATTTTCCATCATCACGAAGGGCTGATATAGCGCTTCTCTCCTCTGGAGTACAACTTTTACGTTTTCCCATATCAAATCTTGAAAAAAATTATTAAAAATATTTATGCTCTAAAAAACACAATAATACTTACCAAAATTTAAATATTTCTTAATTTTTCACAATTTTTAATAAGACTTTTTAAAACTTTTTGCTTTAATCAGAGTCACTCACCAAAAATGTGTACGTTTCTAATTAGTTGTCGCAAATAATAAAAATAAAAAGTAAGAAGGCACGCAAATTTTGAAAAAGATAACGGTACACATAACGAACTGCACAGCAAAAATTGATTAAATTTAGTCAATAATAGAGTAGTAATCATAAACAAAAATAAAATTGAGGAAAAGTAACGGTAAACATACATATATTTGTTGAAATGTTAAACAGAGTCTTAAAAATAAGTGCGTTTCTAATTAGTTGTCAACAGCTGTAGGCTCTAGCTTTTCTAAAACTTCGGGTTCTGATGAGATCTTTAGCCAGATCGAAATACTAGTATCAACCTAGCTAATATGTTTGATATGCTTTATTTTTGTAAATATACGGAGGTTGAAAGCTCGTTATAAATTGAAAATAACATAAAAATAATCTCGATGTATATAAAAACAAAAAACTAATATAACTGTAAAAAATATTACTTGAGCCAGAGTACACACAAAAAAATTTTTATATAAATAGAACATTTTTGGTCTTCAAAGTTTAGTAACGTCATGATGCTTGTTAGGAAAAGACCTAACCACGTGGTTGATTACTAAGAAGACAAGAATGGAGCAAAATTGATTATTAATAGGTTTTTTGTTAAAGTTCTGCCTATTATATAGGCTCTAGCTTTTCTAAAACTTCGGGTTCTGATGAGATCTTTAGCCAGATCGAAATACTAGTATCAACCTAGCTAATATGTTTGATTTGCTTTATTTTTGTAAATATACGGAGGTTGAAAGCTCGTTATAAATTGAAAATAATATTCAGTAGTTTTTGCTGATTTTAGCAGATTTATTTATTTATTTATATCAATCAACTAAAACTTAGCTCGTGAAAGGCGTGGTAGAGAAGAATGAGAGTATTTTCTAAAAATCATAACTACATTGTAAATTTTCAATTTTATGAATCAGACTGCGCAGTTTCTGGTATTGAACCTTCGCACAGTGGAGTGAATCAAATAAAAAGTGGTAATAATATAGAACTTCTTAACCGATTAAGACCAAATGTATATGTAATCGTTAGGGAGGAAAATTAATTTTGAAGTCACCCTGTGTTAACACAGGGTGAGCACTAAGGTGCCAAAGTAGACCACCTCGAGTACAAAAAACTTTTAAAAGGCTGTAACTTCTACAATTATGAACCGAATTCGATGATTTTAGACTTTTTGAATCCGCTTGATGAGATTAATAACAAACATGCTTACGGTAATATGTTACCTCTTAAAGTTTAAAAGTTGTGTGATGTTGAACATTTTCCATGATTTTCATACAAAGGAGTTTTCATATAAATAAAATTTTTGGTCGAGTTGATACATTTTAAAAAAGTTTTCAGACGTTTGTAAACGTATTTACCAGACATGTTATACATCGTTGAACAGGTGAAAACCTGTACTTTACAAAAAATATAATTTATTTTAAATTTTAAAAAATTTCTAGAACAAATAAGTAAAAAAATATAACAACTTAACCTTGATAAATAATATCTAAATAGGTATTTATGCTATGTTAGCAATTTTAATATGAATTAAAGATTATATTGTCGTTAATTAATAAAAAATAAATGAAAGTAAAAAAATTGGATCTAAATATGATTTTTTTAAAAGCGCAAAAAATTAATTTCAAAATTTGACTTTTTTTACAAAAACACCTCCCAGGACCCCCACTTTTCATTTCCCGGCGGCAAACTTTATAAAGAATAATTAGCATTTTATTAGTCTATAATATTAAGTTTTAAAAAGTTTAGAAATGGGCGTGCGATTTTTTGCCCATGTGTGTAAACTTGAAATTTGGCTTGAAAATTGGTCATTTTCGATCAATCCTGGGTGTAGGGTTCATGTCCAAAATTAATAATACTTTCATTTAAAACTATTCTCAAAGCCTGTTCTTTTCGAATATTTAAAAAAATATTTACTTTTCTTCTACTAGATTGTGAAAAAAAAACGTTTGGGTGAAGCTACTTTTTCTCAAAAATTTTACAATTTTTTTGACCTGTTTCAAAAAATTGACTTTGCAGATTTTTCTTTACTTAACGGTTTCAGATTCACTTCACTGTGCTTCGTCAGTGACCCTGTTTTTTGAATAATGTAATATTTGTTATGTTTTTATTTGTTCGATTGCGTCTATATGAAATTTTCTGTGCAATCACTGACCGTGTTATAGATAAACTGATTTCTAATGCCACATTCAGCTCAGTTATAACTAAAATTTTGTGGATCCAAAAAATTAATTTTTCCCGTTCCTATTTATTAGGGACAACTTTCTTTTTCAGTGCAGAGGTATTTTTATCTTACTAATATTTAGCAAACAAAGTCTGCTAATTTTACCACATTTTTCAATGCAGAAACTTTTAACATAAGTTAAAGCACTGCGCACAGAGCCGGAACATGATTTTATTTTTTGCTAAAAGTCTTTCTCATTGTCTTAGCGGGCTAAAGATGTGCACCTAGAGGTTTTGGGTGTCGGTGATTTTAAAAATAAGCACAAAATTAAAAATTCAAAATATCGAACTCAATATGGCGGCAAAAAAAAACTTTGTGTTGACTTAGGTTTAGCGTGACTGATTCTGATTCTACAATTAAAGCGCTTATTGTAAAAACTTGATAAGTCACATTTAGTTTTTGGTTAGTTTTCGCCTCATAAAAAGTGAATAAATTTAGGAAATATGGCTATTATAGGACTTTTATACTCTATATACGTTAAGCAAGGCTTCATTCAAAATTTAATCAAGTCATGTTTAGAAAACAGCGAAAACTAGGAAGTTGTAATTGTGGCTTATCAAGCTTTTACAATAAGCTCTTCAATTAGATTTTAGAAATTCAAAATGGCAAATGAAAAAAGCCGCCGAAGTTAATCACGACTTGAGCTTTTTGTTGAAAAGCTTTTTTCTTTGTCTTAGCAACTGAAATCGTGCATTAGTGGTTTGCGTCAAAAAAGGAAATTTTTATCAGATCAAACAGAAACTTTGGGTTTATGGTAACTGAAACTGATTCTAAAATTAGATTTTAGAAATACACACAGAGAAATAAAGTGCCAACCGAATGCGAAAGTGTATATTAATGGTAACAACTTATAAATCCAATTAGTACAACGATATTTATATAAGATTTCTTAATATTATGGGTCTGACAATTAAAACTCAGTTGAATTAACCCAACTTTGTTGTGAAATCTAATGCTCAGTTTTTCCAACCGACTAATATTCGTAATAACCGAATTTGAGTCGCAGTACCCGAATTTCAGTTGGCAAATAGCTAAATTTTTCTCTGTGTGTAAAAAATGGCTTGACTTGGGAGATTTTAGAAATTCAAAATGGGGTACGATATAAAACCGTCGAACTTAGTCACACCAAGTAGTTTTTGACCAGAAGCGTTCGCGTTGTCGCATCTGTTTGAAATTGTGCACCAAGGGGTTTTGAGGGCAAGTAATTTAAAAAATTTACACAAATACTAAAAACTTAAAATGTCGGTTCTAATATGGCTGATAAAAAGTATATATTCAGCCAAGTAAACAGAAACTTTGGGCTGACTTGGGTTTATGGTAATTGATTTTGCAATTAAATTTTAAAAATTTAAAATGACAGACGAAATTAAGCCGTCTAGGTTAGTCAGAACTTATACACTTAGAATACTATGCAGGTAAAGACCTCTGGATTTATTATAAAACAAATGAAATTTCACTTCAAAAAAGGACATCTTACATTTCAGTAAATTCAACTAACATTGTCATTTGTTTTTTACTGTTCGAAAAATAAACCACAATTGCAGTAAAAATTAACCACATATGCAATAAAAAATAAACATTTATATGTTTTATTTTTTTAAATAAAAAAAAATACTGTAAAAAATTAATGTAAAATCATAATACAGTAATTTGATGTGGTTTGTTTTTTAAATCAACTACAATTGTAGTCAAAGCTGAAATTTCTTCTACAAATGACTGATTTTCACTTAAAAATAGAGATACTGTATTACAACTCCAACAACTACAAATATTTGCAGCAGAAGTTCCCTCAGTGTACTTTTGTTCATAAAAGTAAGATGGATAGTGCAACTTAAAATAATGTTATATGTCATAAAAGTTTAATAAATAAAAAAATTTTACGGGATGAAACCGATAAGGAACTTTTCTTGTTATATACCCTGCTTAAATGTTTGCACAATTTATTCGGAATATACTAGAGGTTGTATTTCGTGAAGAAACTAAAGCATAATTGACCTTATGTAAATTTTTTGGAAAGTTTATAGATTTTTACGACTTTGAAAAAGAGAATAATTTTAAATACGTAATAATATAACCTCTTATAGTAGCATCATTTATACTATTTAAATGCATATGCCAGAGTATAAAACGCTGCAATGAAGAACGAAGTATCGGAGAGTTGTTTTCGAAAATTTGCTCACAACACTTTATGAAATAAAAGTAGGGATGACAGGTAATACTGCTAAAATACCGTTATCGATTCAAAACCCTTTCAACTGGTTATCGTTATCCCTAAAATGCCGTTACCGATAAGGTAACTGTTATCCGTACACTCAAAGAAATTAACCTTTACAAAGTAGTTAAAAATTACCCTGCAGAAAAAACTGCTAATTTAGCAAATTCTGCTAAATATTCATAAAATAAGAACAGCAAAAATAAATATTTTAACTTTACAAAATTTTAGTTATATTCGATTGTGTGCAGCTGTATTTCACCAATCTTCTGTAAGTCGATCGAATTTATGCAAAATTCGTCTCAATGATGTCTCCGAAATGTTCAATTGTTGAGAACGACGGTGAATTGATGTTGATGGCGCTTCACGCACACTTTCTGTCACAGCAGCAATATTCTCGGGTGTACGTACTGTTTTTGGCTTTTCACGCTTTGGTTTATCGATGAGGAAAAAAAACGTTAGATGGCGGACCCTTTATAAAAGTGAGTTGTGTTAAAAAAGCTTTTGATTTATATAAACTTTTCCCCCAGCCGCTTCTAAAGTTGCCGCATTTTTAACCCACTGTAAAATATTCTACACAAATCCAATTAGGTAGGGGAAGCGGCTGTAGAAACTCCAACATATACCTAATTTATTTCATATTTTTGACTTAAAAGTCTATTTAAGTCCAAAAAATCATTGGATTATGTCTATTAATAAATATTTTGTTGTAAAGTGAAAATTTACATAAAAAAAAAAACTGAAATTAATACCTTCCTATAAGGATTTCACAAGCTTTTGTTCTACTAAGAGTGTTAAATGGTACTCTTTTTGAAAATGTCGTAGTCCAGCGATACGACAGTTAAAATGACTACACATTGCAGCTGATTTAAATGCAAATGTAGGATACACCTTTTCAACTGCAAATGTTGTTATTTACCTGCCATTTGCAGTTGATTCCATTTTACTATTTGTTGTTTAATGAAAATGTTTCAAGTTGAGTTAAAAATAAAGGAATATGCATTTATTTTTTAAACAAATATTTATTTTAACTTCTTTATACATTTGTTTACAATAATTTACTGTCTATACTATACCTGCTTTTTGCAGCAGCTTTACAAGGGGTTTTCTATTAGAAACTTTAAATTGACATTCTGTTTTGTTTTATAGAAAAATTCGGTAAAGCTGCTGTAATAAAAGCAGCTGTCATACAAGCTTTACCGATTTCTTAAGTTTCATTTACTATTTTCTTTTATTGAAAGTTTCATACAAATTTAATCACAAAAGCGGACGGAATATTGTAGTTTATTTGTTTCGGTTACAGTTATTATAAATTAAAATTTTTATTTGTTGACTGCTTAAAAAATAAAAAAAATATTCAAATAATTACAGTCTGCACAATTTCAACTAGATGCGACCATGGAAAAGACTTTTTACCAAAAACACATATTCTGGCCCTGTAAGCACTGATACTAATGGGTGATTTTTTAGCAATTTTCTTTTTTCAGTTTGGTCTATAATTTAACCATGAATCGACTTACAAACGAACAACGCTTGCAGATTATTGAATTTTATTATTAAAATTCATTTCCCAAAATGGAAAAGCTGGACTTGGGTGACATGTGGTTTCAACAACTCGGTGCCAAATGCCACACAGCACGCGATACAATGGCCCAATTGAGAGGCGAGTTCGGTGAACACTTTTTTTCACGTTTGGGGCCTTTCAATTGGCCGCCTAGATCGTGCAATTTAACGCCTTTAGACTATTTTTTGTGGGGCTATATTAAGGCTCATGTCTATAGGGACAAGCCCGAAGCGGTTGACGCACTGGAAGACAATATTGAAGAATTTATTCGTGAGATACCGGCCGATATGTTCGATAGAGTATGCCAAAATTGGGCGTAGCCGCGGTCAACATTTACATGAAATCATTTTTAAACATTGAATTATATAGATCGACTCAAATAAAGATTTCATACATCGACTCAAATAAAGATTTCATACATTTCTCTTAATTTTATGTGTTTTTTTTTTTTTAATTGAACCCGAAAGCTCTTAAAAATTACCCTTTATATATAACGGCATATTTTTCGATTCACCCCAAAATTTTATTAATTCCAATACGAAACTTATTGCTTTAGACAATTAAGTGCCTGCCTATTGCACATGCGGGACACACATGGAGTCGTTATGTGTGTCTTTATTCAAATGTGTAATATTAAATTCTTACCGTATAGTGTTATAATAGTTAATTCAGAAAATTAGGACAAACCATAATCATCATCAACAACAACATCATTATTTTGCTCGCTCACCATCTTGCAATAACAAACAAATGACTAGGTTGGTTACTTAATTTAAGCCACCATAATAGAACATTAAAAAATGTTGCTAACAACAACATGAACAACACCAACAACATTGCTAACTTTTTTAACAAATTTTACTTTTCATACATATTCTCAGGTATTTTAGGTAAAGAGGTTTTCAAGTTATGCATGCATGTTTATGTACATAGTACGTGTTTTGGCTAATCGAGGTGCCGATGTGTTAAACGCTTACTCGAGGAAGAATATCTACATTTCTTTCTTTACCTTTTTAAAGATTTTTAATGGTCTGTTTTTTTTTGGCTAAACTATGATCATATTATACCTATGTATGATGTTTGCACAGTGTTTTGGCAACAACTTTATCATATTTATATTATGTATCTTATATTCATTAGGGCGTATAGATTAAAGTAAAATACTTTTTTTCCCTGAGTGTAGCTACAGCGGTTTGGGTTGTGTGATTAGGCGGGAGATTTGTTTCCGTTTTTAATTCGTTTCCGTTGGAATTTCCAAATATCCCGCTCTTGTCAATGTCTACTCGGCAAGAGGAAACTTCCAACTTAAGAAGTTAAGCTATTAAGGGGTAGACTTTTCCCTTTATAAATTCCATGTTTAACTTGTCCCTGTTGGAAACTCGAAAATGTGTCATACCGCAGGTAAAACATATCTGGCAAAACATATCTTCCTTTCCCAAAGGGGTATGGGAGGGTCTTTAAGGGGAAGACTTTTGACCATCCCCGTAGCATTTTCCAAAAATCCCATACCAACAGAGGAGGAATCTAGAAAACCAAATTGTAAGTTCCTTACTTAATCGGTTTGGAAGGCCGTTCAGGGAAAACTTTTCCCCTTTTTGCCGAATTCCAAGTTTTAGCTTCAGAAGTTTGGCCAAAAAAGTACCTTATTAGTGTGTTCTCCATATTCTTAGGAACATATGTTTTAAACTTAAAATTTTTAGTCACCGTTATGTTCTTCTACGAAATAATTCTCAAAAATCCTGTATTGGCGGACGTCTCCCCGGGAGAAGGCGCGGTTTTGGCAGACCGCCAAGGGGAATATTTTTCCTTACGATACCATTTATAGTACGATCCTCACCAATAAACTCAAATAAACATATACATTAAGTTTAAGGTTCTTACACCTAGAAAATTCTTCATGTAACTACATGTCAGTCATTCGTGCAGTAAACGGTAATAGTCATTTTAACTGTAGTTGTAGTAGTTGTACTATGGGTATATATATATATTTTTTTTTTTTTTTTTTTTAATAATTTAATAATTTAATAATTTATTTATTTATTTACTTGGTACAAATAAGACTTAAAGTCTCTTACAGCACCTCAAACATTTTACATTAAACATAGGTAAATAAATACATTTAAATTAATATTAATATTAACAATTTTAATGAACTATTATACAAATAAAAATTGAAAAGTAACTAATGAACGATTTTAATTGGCATTATCAAAAATATACTTAAATTCGAAAACAACTATAAGAATTAAAAAAACAAAATTAAAATGTAGTTTCATTAATTTAATTACTAAAGTAGTTTAATTACTAAAGTAGTTAGTTACTGCCACTTTAAAATACAAACCACGGCGATCGGTTTTAACATGACAAGGTAAATCATTCCACAATTTCACAGCACTTACAAAGAACGTTCTTGAGGAAGATAGATAGTTATAACTAGGCATTACTAGATTGCCTGTACGACTAGATTGCCCAATGACTAATTTTCTAAACAGGTACTCAGGCTCCTGCGTATAAATAACTTTGTGTAGAAATACTAGATTTCGAATATTCAGATAGGCTGATATGCTGCATCCTAAAATGTTCATGGAGTACTGAGATATTCTATCATACTTCCGCTTATTGTACACATATCTGGCACAATTATTTATTGTCATCTGTAATTTATTCATTGATGCTGCATCCAGATTACCGAATACAATAGCACCATATGTCACAATGGGCACAATTAATGTCTTAACAAGTTTCAATTTTATCTCACTCGAAATATAGTCTGCAGAATGCCATAGCTTTCGAAGAACGCTGTACATTCTCATCACAGTATAGTTAATGTGATCCTTACAGTTAAGATCACTATTTAATACAAATCCAAGATTTTCACAACCTCGACATAATTCACAACTTGTTTTTGCATGATAATTTCAGGTAAGGTGTTCAGATCACAACCACCAAATTGTTTCTGAATGACAAGGGCTTGGGTTTTCGAAGCATTAATTGACAGGTTATTTACCTGAGACCAACGGCATATTTCACTTAAATCTTCACTTAGTCGGCAAACTAAGTCCTCAATTAATCCAATAGGGCGAGATAAATATATTTGGGCATCATCAGCATAAAGGTGAATTTTCGAACTACTACAACAGTGTACAATATCATTGATGAATAGACTGAAAAGTATAGGACCAAGAATTGAGCCTTGAGGTACACCTGATGAAATAGGTTTCAAGGTCGAAAAATTCGAATTAGACTTGACTCTTTGGTAACGATCTGATAGATAAGATCCAATAAGATTACAAGAAGAATTACAGAAACCAAAATACTTCGATAGTTTCAGCAGTAGGACATCGTGATTGACAGTATCAAAAGCCTTAGAAAAATCAATAAGAACAGCAATTGTAAGATCACCTAGATCAAACGACGGACGAATATCTTCCAAAACCTTTAGTAAGGCTGTACTGCAACTCATACCCGGTCGATACCCAGATTGGTTTTCAGTAAGTAAATTGTTGGTAATCAAATGTTTTACAATTTGGTTCGAAAGAAGACGTTCAAATGATTTTGACACTGCAGGAAGAATACTAATGGGCCTATAATCCTCAGGTGAATTAGGTCGATTTTTCTTACCGACAGGAATTATATTGGCGATCTTCCAACTGTTAGGGAATTTAGATGTGGTAACGATATGATTAAAAATGTGAGTTAAGGCTGGGAGTAAAAAAGGCAGTAGCAGCTTGATAAACTTAATGCTAATGCCGTCATATCCAACAGCAGAAGATTTTATTGTTGTAATTGCCTTTCCAACATCCTCAGGGGTAAACGGTTCGAAACATAATAAATGTCCTTGATACAATAGATTTGTGTTGATATGAAAATTATTTGGAAGATTTGAAACACTAGATCTCAAGAAAAATTCGTTCATCGTTTCCGGGCAAATATCACACTCAACTTTTCTCTTTCTTATACCGATTCTTTCAAGGTTTCTCCACAAATCTTTAGCTGGCAAATTCGTGTTCAGCTTACCCCTATAATATGAAGATTTCATATTTTTAGTTATAACATGAACCTTATTTCTCGCAAACATGAACCTTATTTCTCGCAAATGACTATTTTTGAGAGTCATTAAAAAAAATAACTAACTTACCAAAAAATACCGTATTTTATATGTAACAGTTGTTTTGTGGTAGTTATTTTGGCTACTTCGCAGAAAGCTGAAAAAAAATAATGAAATGCGTGTGAAAGTAAGTTTTAAATATTTTTATTGTTATATTTATCTGTTTGATTCCAGAAAATATTAAAACAAATAAAAAGCATTGTATGAAGAATGTTTAAGCGACAACGCGTTGTGGTGTAATGGTTAGCGCGTTGGACTTTTACACAGAAGGTGCCGGGTTCGATCCCCGGTGCCGGCAACATCAAATTAATATGTATGAGTTTTTTCTATCCCTCATACGTATCGCAATGTCCACCTTCGGTGTTCCCATAGCAATTAACCCCACCGAAGTAAAATAATGAATCAGGGCTATGAACCAAAAAGCTTCAATAAGTTCGCCAACTCTCCATCAGGTGGCGAGCAACAACTGTTCTAAGACTTATCATCTCGCGCAATTACAGTGTTGCCATGTCTGAAGCCCTTCATCTTTCCCCACCTTTCATCTCTATACTATCCCTTTCCAAAGAAAGCAACACACTAAATATAGGAAGTATTTCCCGAGAGTTGCCTCTATTAAAAAAAAAAAAAAAAAAAAAAATAATTTATATATGTAGTAATATTTTGTTAGTTTTTTTTATCGTTTTGACAGATATTTTTACTAATATAGCAGTAATTTTTTTAATATTTAATAATATTTTAATTACTTTTAATTACATTTTTAGTTGTATTAAGTGTTATTTTTAATCGTTTCTACCTTGTTAATACCCTGAGTGTAGAAAAAGAAGTTGGAGCAGTTAGACAAGCGGTAGATTTTTCACCTTTTTGAATATACTGGTAGGAATTAAAAAAATCTCGTTTGAGCGGATGTCTACGCGGAATCAGAAACACACATAAAAATTTTCAAGCTCCTCGCTTTAGCGGTATGGCCAGACCGTCGAGGGGGCACTTTAAATTTTTTAACTTCTGCTTTTATCTCGTTTCTCACTTATATTCCAACATTGAAAATAAATATATAGTTTAAATCACAAATTTCTAGCCTAAGGTGTTTAGAAACTTCCTCATTTTGCTCCTCCCCATAGGAATTTGAAAAACCCTTTTAAGCTGATGTCTATGGGGGATTATGCACCTACATAGCAAATTTCAAGGTCTACCTTTACCGGTTTGGTCGAACCGCAAAAGGGAGTGACTTTATTACTTCATATACCTTCCCGTTGGAAATTTCAAAAATCCCGTATTTTAAGTTCCTCGCTTTAGCCATGTTTCCAAGGGTGAAATTTTCCCAATATTGGACAAGACCTCCCGTCTAAGTGGATGTCTAAGTGAACATACCAAACTGACATAACAAATTTTTAGTTATTCGCTTTAGCGGTTTGACTGAATTTTCCCTTTTCATGCTCCTGCCAGGAGAAGTTTACAACAATCTCGCCTAAGTGCATATGTATTCGGTTTAATCAGGCCTTTAAGGCCACATTTATTTTACCACATTCCAGGCCAAAACGCAAAGTATAGTATATCAGTGTATTAAGTCATAATAGAAGAAATGTTCGAAACCCACATACCAAATCTGCTTAAAACTTTTACCCTACTTGTATAGTCATAAGCGCGAGTATACGTGGGAATAGGAACCAACACGCCAAATATCTTGGTCATTGATATTTCCTGTTTTGATAGGCCGTCAAGGATAAGAATTTACCTTCTCTTAAGCTATATATTTGTAAACAAAGTAATGATCCGATTTCGCTAATAATTTATACACATTATCTGGCGACTTTTTAAAAGATAACTTGATTCCAAACCATAAACTTTTAAACATAAAAAAATTTATAAGTGATAATCTGTGTTACGATTTATTCGATCTCACTCTTTAAGTATAAATAAATCTGCTAGCTGTGCGCCCCGGTAGGCTAGTTGGTAGCGTGCTGGCTTATCTGTGCGGGGGTCGTGGGTTCGATTCCCATCAGAGGCACTGGTCTGTTTTCGCTACAACGCGCCGAAGGCCATAGTAGCTAGTGCTCGGTTAGGGTAATAGTATATAATTTGTAATTATATGATTATTAATTAATAAAATAAAAAAAAAAAAATCTGCTAGCTAACTGAGAATTTAATGCCGGTTAAAATTCAATATTATTAAATTAGAGCTATAAAAACATTTGGTATGGCAACAACCCTTCAATAAAAAACAGTTGATATGGCAACAACATTTTTTTTTTTGTTTTTTGGGAAGATATACGATATTGATCACTTTTTAATCAAATGAGTTATTATTTAATTGAAAAATAATTCAATT
Organism: Delia radicum; assembly: GCA_021234595.1. NCBI lineage: Eukaryota > Metazoa > Arthropoda > Insecta > Diptera > Anthomyiidae > Delia > Delia radicum. The sequence continues at coordinate 65,448,766 of CM037851.1, read as the reverse complement.
AAAGAGCTATCAATTTCTAATTGAATTGGCCATTTTTGTTGTTGGCTGAATTTCAGCAATTAAAGTAATTCGGTGGTTTTCGTGATTGAAATGGGTTTTGTCTTTTTTTGTGTGTAAGATAAAGTTCACTTGTTTTAGAGAGGCTTGTCTATTGTAAGTCATAAAAAGACGATTAGAAGATATTTGGGAAACTTGCAAACTTGATCATCGTAACTGTAAGGTCAGCTGTGCTGAGATAATATACAAGATCTAGCTATTAGATAAGATCTAGGCTCATCTTTGTCCATGATGTAAATAGAGTATAGTGTATTTTAGAACACTTTGTATTTATGAGTCGTGGACCTCAAATTCGTGAAATGATCTCAGCTCTGGGTTCTCCTCGACCAGGAAACCCCGCATCAATTTTAGCTTTGAGGGATAAATTTTATCTACTTTTCGCAAATACCGGCAACATTTTCCTTCGATAATAGGCAAAGCATTTTGGAGATCAGAGGCAGACGGCAGTTTATAAATGAAGCACTTAAAAACGACCTTCTAACAATCTCTTTTATAGGGCCCGTGTGATTAACATCGATTTTAGCACTCGCAAGACCCATACAAAACACATCTTCCATTAGATGGTATGCGTGACATGGGTAATATAATTTAATAATCCTGAAGTCTTGGCCATCTGTCATCAAATGTAGAATAGGTTATCATCCCCCATTGGATATTCTTAATTTTGTGGATATGAAATCTTAATGTGACGATACACTCAGAAAACAGACTCGGTCGTAGCTACAGTATTTGTTGCCAAACGAATGTTTCATTAGAAATTGAGGTGAGTAATACTGTATTACCAAAAAGCTATGTTAAACCACAGTTCATTTGTTGGGCTTAAACTTTCAGAGGAAGAACATTACAATTTTATTTTTTTTACCCAAAAATGTGTAAATAATTTATTTTTCTTAACGATTATTATCTCACACACATGAGTATTCCCATAAAACAATGACTTTGGATGGATGATGTCATATGAGTGGCTTTAATCATGATCGCAGAGATTTTGGGTGTTATAATCTGTACACAAACATAATATAATGTCAGCAACATGAACAGACATGCATACACCTTTCTTTTCTTTCTTTTTTGATTACCTTTATTAATAACAACTACCTCCTTCTCCTCTCTCACTCTCTTAACACTTTCTTTATAATCACCCAAAAAAAAAAAATTGTTAATTTGCAAAAAAATCTTCAAAGTTCTGTGGCTTGTTAATTAGCAACTTTAAGTTTTTTTTTTCTCTCAGATATAAACCTAAAATGATGATGTTTGAGGCTGTGTGTGTAAATGTTAGTTTTAGTGTATGCGTGTTTGTTTGTGTTAACTGGGTCAACGTTGTCGTTAAAATATTTTTCCGTAAATTAAATATTCACCAACAAAATTAAAAAAAAAAAAAACTGTTAAGTAAATAAAATCTTTAGTTATTTGTTTGTTTTTTTTTTTTTTTTTGGCTGTGGACTAGTGTGGTCCAAAAAAACTAAATGTTGGATTTTGCTATCTAAACAATATTGCCCATATTCCTTAATGTCTAAAAAGAAATTGCAAATGAATTAAATTCATTTTTTTATAAGCAGTGTACAGCAAATAATTGATAGCATAGCATTTGTACAATATGAAAATCTAATTGAAGAAAATCTACAATGTAGCTTTAAAATTGAGATTTTTGACATGAATATGTTAAGAAATGTGATGAAAACAATGAATAATAAAAAAGATCAAAACTTCCTTACAGTTAAAATGTTACCAGATAACAGAGCTGTAAATGAATCATTCATTTTTGAATTAATTCGCGAATTATTCATGCACTGAATTAGTAAAATTTTGAATTAATTCTTTTCGCCAAAAAAACGAATTGAATGAAATTTTAATCGATTCATATGCATTTGGCTGGAATGAATTGCAATTCATTTTAAATCAAATGAATTACAATTCATTTTCAATTCAAATGAGTTTGGCGAAATGAATTGCAATTCATTTCCAATTCAAATGAGTTTGGCGAAATGAATTGCAATTCATTTCCAATTCATTTGACTTGAATTGATTTTGAATTAATTCAAATGAATTAGAAAAATGAATTGCAATACATTTTCAATTCATTTGAATTGAATTGATTTTGAATTAATTCAAATGAATTTTATGAAACTCTTCATCACATATAAGAAAATTTTATAAATATGATTAATAACACGGTGCTACAGTGAAAAAAAAAAACTTGTAAAATGAGCTATTATAGGTTGTAGGACTTGTTGAGTAAATCACTTTTCAATTTTCAGAATTTTAAATACACCCTCAAAATCTGAAGTTATCGACAAAAAAACGTTTTTTCAGGACTTTACGGAAAAATATTTTTAACTTAATTACTTCTAAGCCAATTTTAAATTTTGAACGGTAATTATGATATTATTGGGTCATATTTACACCGTCTTATAGTGTCATCTATACAGCCGTGAATTTTTCCGGATTGCCTAAAAGAATATTGTATAGTGCCAATTCAAAAAATAAAAAATACGAAAGATCCTCATGATATTCGTCCAGTTAATATGTTAACAACAATAAGCAAAATTTTGGAAAAAATCGTACACTCTCAATTAAATAAATACTTCGAAGGTAATAATTTATTGAATAAAACCCAGTCTGGTTTTAGACATAATCATAGTTGTGAATCTCTTCTAAATTTTGTAGTAACACAATGGAAAACAGAAGTCGAAAACAAAAATTGTATGGTAGCAGTATTCTTAGACTTGAAACGAGCATTTGAGACAATTAACAGAGAGATATTGTTGGAAAAACTGAAAAAATATGGGGTAAAAATTACTGAATTGAAATGGTTTAATAGTTATCTGGAAAAAAGAACTCGAAGAACAAAATGCAGCATTTGAAAATGTCAACATATGAGTACCTCAAGGGCAGTTCTGGGAACACTACTGTTTCTAATATATATTAATGATTTAGAAAAAGTCTTAAGAAAAGCAAAAGTATGCATGTTTGCAGATGATGCCCTTATTTATATAAGCGTCAAAAACGCGGAAGAGTGTGTGAGTGCAGTGGCGTACCCAGGGGGGGGCCCTGGGGGCCAAAGCCCCCCCCGAAATATTTTCGATTTTTTATTTTATTTTTGTTTTGGTTAGTATGTAATAAATGAATTTATAATATTTTTTGAGTTTACATAATGTATAAAAAAATAATAGAGTTGGGTGTATTATGTTATATAAACCTTGTTTTTGAGTGCAACACCCTCTCTTTTTGAAAATGTGAATTATTATTAATTGAGAATATATATTTTTGATTGCAACACTAACGAAGCTGTCAAATGGTAAGTACTAAAAAGGCATACTGTAAGTATGCTGTAATATTGGAAAAAGTTTACACAACCGAATATGTAAATTCGAATTTATTCTGAATGTCGCAATTTGCAATAAAATTTTTAATATCACGCACACTTGTCCAAATTCTTGCAGTCTGTCAATTTAGATATTATTAAGGCGTACGATCACATCCATGTAGTAATTGACATGTTAAGCACAATGCGAACAAATGCCGAAGAAGAATTCTTTTTAATTTACACTGAGACCATTAATATGGTAACGGCGCACAGTGAGACAACGCCGCCATTAAACACAAGGAGTCATTGTAGAGCTCTGAAACAGGTTATTTTTGAGATAATTCCAGTTTAAAAAAAAAAATTAAGAAAATTCGTCCACTTTTACGAACACCTTCCATACAATCGAAATTTGTAAAATGCCGTATTGTCCGTAATACTTTAGGTATAACTTTCAATTTTGGTATAATTGAATGTTATATTGTTACAAACATTATCGGAAAAAAATTTTGAACTTTAGCCCACTTTTACCCCCACCACCCATACAACCTCAACATAAAAAGTGCCATATTTTCTAAAATATTTTAGGTACAACCTTCAAATATGATATTACTGTAATTTATATCATTTAAAATGTTTCATGCAAAAATTACAATAACACGCCCACTATTACGCCCACCTCCCATTGAAATGCAATAAAAAAGAACAATTTTTTTTCATTCTATCAATATTTTTTAATATCATCATGGTATTCTAATTTTTTAAATTTCATTCTCATTCTAAATGAATTAATATAAGGATCTGATGATATTTGCAACTAGTGCATTACATCTTCATTCGTAGAAATACGTGAATTTTTACGAGAATGGAATAGCCTACAGTTTCTATACTCCTTATTCATTGCTTCTTGCGCTTCTTCGGATAACATTCCTGTAGCAAAAAAAAGTTAATATTAAATAAATTTAAAAAAATACTTTCAAAAATAAAAATTGCAAACAAACCTATTGGCAATATAGCCTCAGATACCATTTTGCTGCCGTGAATGAGAATGATTTGTAAACATGCTATTGCATGCTATAGCGACAGAATGTGCGCGTTGCGTATTTTTTGTAGTTTTTTTTATGTTTAAAGTACTTTTGCAAACTTTTACTTTAAATGAAAGCTGAGACTTCAATCTTTCATTTGATATAAGTCGGCACCTAGGGCGCGGGGCTGCTCTATATTGCTTCCTGTTGTAAAGCAATTTTTTTTTGTGTTTTTTTTTTAAATTTATTTTTTCATCTCTTCATTCTATAACAACTAAGTTAATTAAAAAAATACTTTAAATGTTTATTTATTACGTATTTTTTTATTAATAAGCTTTTGAATATTACATATTGAACTAACATATTTCAAGCGCGTTGGCATACCTCAACTTTGACTTGCTCTAGACCAAAAAGTAATGAAGTTATGAGGCTGAAATTTCAGGGAATTGTTACTCATATATCTGTTAATATACTTTCATCCAAATTCGACGACACTCCAAAAACCATTTTTTGCCGCGGTTACTATAGGGCTGTCTCACTGTGCGGCGTATGGTATTGAGCCACAACTACCAAGACGCGTTGGAACACAGAAATACCGATCAAATTTACAAGCAGCTGACCCAAAGGATTACTATAGAGCAGTGTTGTTTATTCCCTATTTAGAAGAAGTTATAGCAAGTATGAAAGATAGATTTACTGGGCATGAAAGTGTTGTTAAAAATTTTATAACATTGTACCAAGTCAAGTCGTTAATGCCCCATCAAAAGAATTTAATAACATTATAGAATTTTATAAAATTGATTTAAAAGATCAAACTAATGTTATATTAAATGAAATTGATCTATGGAAACACTACTGGAAAAATAAAAAAGAAAGACCATCAAATCTGCTAGATGCTATTGAAGATTGCAACAAGAAGCTTTTTCCAAACGTTTACATGTTTTTACATTTACTGATAGTAATTCATGTTACAACTGCATCCACGGAGAGAAGTTTTTCCACCCTAAAAAGAGGAATTCTATGGGTGAATACTAGACTTGGTGCTCTAGCTCTTGCATCAGTGTATCGAGAAAAGGTTCAACCTGACGAAATCATTGACACTTTTATGAAAAAAATCGTCGAATTAACTTTTAAGAGTTTTGTAATAGTATATAAGGATCTCAATTAATATGATAGCTCACTTTAAAAATCAAAATAAAATTATTTAATTGATACATAAATTTGTTTAATATTTCAAAAAAAAAACTTGTTTGTAGATATAAAAAAAATAAAATAACAAAGACATGTCAAAACATAAACATTTTGCTTCAAAATTGCTATCATAACTGGGTATAACGTCAATGGCAACTTTCCCATTCAAAACTTATTTAACAGATACAAAATATTAAATAAAGGCTCTGGTATGTAAAAAATTATATGCTTTTAAAACAAAAAAAAAAAATTTAATAAAAAAAAAAATTGGGCCCCCCCCGAAACAAAATCCTGGGTACGCCGCTGTGTGAGTGTTCTTAATAATGAATTGAAAGAAGTTGAAAAGTATCTAAAAATGAACAAGTTAAAGCTTAATTACAAGTAAAACAAAAGCAATGGTGATAAATGGAGCTACGAATAAAAGTATAACTATTGAGGGTGTACCAATAGAGCAAGTTGCAGAAATGAAATATCTTGGCGTCATTTTAGATAAAAACCTTAGGTTTAACTAACACTTCAATTATATGTGTAAAAGATTTCGAAAAAAGTTGCCTTTCTTAGAAGAATTCGTAAAAAAATATCAACAAACACAGGAATTTATAACACAACAATAAAACCTCATTTTGAGTATTGTTCAACTTTACTATTTCTTGGTAGTCAACAGATAAAGAAAGACTTCAAAAGTCATTGATTAACCCACTTCAGTGATATGTTAGAGAATCGCAATGGCTTGGCTTAAAATGAAAACTGGAAAGCTGCCAAATTATATGCGAAAGCAGTTAGTTTATGTTGCTGATGTTCAACCCTACAATTTGCGGAATGCTAGTGACTTCAGGCTGAATTTTAGCAGATCAAATTTTAATCAAGACATATTAGTTCTTAGGATGTTTAATGAAATTCCTTTAGAATTACAAAATAAAAAAATAATTTTTATGTATTCAAACGAAATACAACAGCATATATAAAACGTTTTTTTCTAATGTATAAAAATCAATAGATATAAAATTACTGAATGTATTTTTAATAGCATAAATGCTAAATAAATAATTAAAAAAAAAAACTCTATGTGTTAAGTTTCAGCTAAATTTTTTAACATTTAGAGGTCGCAGAAAAAGTGATATTTTCTGAATTTCAATTGATATTTTCTGAATTTAAAATGAATATTCTGAATTTCCAATGATATTTTCTGAATTTCAAATGGAAAATCTGATTTTCAATTGATATTTTCTGAATTTCGAATGGAAATTCTAAATTTTAATGGATATTTTCTAAATTTCAAATGGAAATTCTTGACTTTACATTGAATTCTTTCTTAACGTACCCAAAGTACCAATCTGGTCTAAGTTTGTGTGCAGAAAAGGAATATAAAAAAAAATCCAAAAATTTTATAACTTTTAAGTTATTAAAAATTATAAGTAAAATACATGTTTTTGTAAAAATGATAAGTTTGTGTGCAGAAAAGGAATATAAAAAAAAATCCAAAAAATTTTATAACTTTTAAGTTATTAAAAATTATAAGTAAAAATACATGTTTTTGTAAAAATGATAAAATTTTTTGAACTTGTTTACGTTTAATATGAACAAATTTCTCAAATCTGAGCTTAACTTCGATAAAAACTAGGAGTCTTCAATCGATATTTAAAAAAAATTTGTGGATTTTAAATTATTCTTATTTATTAAAGATTCCAAAATATTCGCTTATTTTTCTAATTAATTACAATTTTACTTTTTTTGGGTTTTCGCTAATATTTCGCCAATAGCTTAATAAAATTTATATGTTAACAAACATTTTTTTTTCACATAAGAGGACATTCCACTGAATTAAATTATACAAAAAATATCAAAGTTGAACACTTTTTTGCATAAAATGTTCCTTTTTCTCCCATTCCAAGACGACTCCGATTGTTCCGATATTAGATTTGATAAAATGCGATCACAAGAATTATTTTCAATACTTTTTATTTTTTTTTTTATATATTTTTTAATTCAAATGAAATTATAGAACAAGTAGGGTAGACTGGGGACCATTCGCAATTTTTTTGTTTGAAGCGCTTACCAAACCAATAAATTTTTTTTGAAAAATTATTTTTTTATTTTAAGATTTACACATTCTAGCTTTCATTTAAATGCATAAAATTCCCAGTGTATCTAAGACTTATACAATATTTGTAATGTTTTTTCAGTGCAACCTAAAACGTCTAAACTGTCCCACCTTGCGGGGCACAATGGGATTTTCTTTAAAGTGTCCATATTTAGGCGGTTTTTGAACACAATTACGTTATAATTATGAGTCTACATTAGTTTAGAGAAATGAGATGAAATTTTAATCCAAGTTTGATTTAATGATTTCCTTACACCAAAACTGTTTATTAAGGAGTGGTATAAGAGTGTCCGTTATTGGTATGTATCACTGTATTTTTGTATTTACTATTTGCAAAACCTCCATTGGAATTATTTTATTGAAGTCAACAGACCATCATATTTACAGGTATATTTTTTAATACACCAATTGAAAAGGTTATCAAAGAATATACTTTTATATATTTTTTTAACCCTTCTAAAACACACAAAAATATGTCTGTCCAGGACTACCTGTATAGTAACTGAACCTGATCAAAAACTGAACAAATTTTCATTTAAGCATTTTTATTATATCACTTAAATTTGTAGATAATAGGGGGTGGTGTTTGTGACCCACTGGCGAAAGCTCCCCGTTATACCCTACAACTTTAAAATTTCAATTTCGATCTGTGACCTGCAAACAAATATTTTTTAAGATTTTTTTTTGGCGGACCATATTTATTTTCATAATGGCATATTTTAAGCGTTGTGGAGCATGTGAATTTCAACTTTTTTTTTTTTGGACCACCTTACTTCGAACGTTTTTGTTGCTGTTTCTGATTTTTGTGGTAAATTGTGATTATTTGCGTTGCCTAAATGTTTTGTCTGTCTGTCTAACTATTTGTCGGTTCTTAACCGATTTTTTAATGTTGTTGTTAATGTGTGTAGATTTGTTAACTGCTTGACCATTTTTCTAACTCCACCGCTCTTCCCTTCTCTAGTACCAGCAAATCAACCGCCCAAAAAGAAAGAAGTTTTAGCCGTGTTAATGTAGTCATGTCACATATGAAAGTGAATCAGTAAGTATGGACGAATTTTAAAATTATGTCTGTCTGTATGATTGTGTTTGTATTGTTTGTTATTTTTTTTTTTTTTATTGAAAATCGAAATGAGATTAAAAGTGGGTTGTTATGTGGTCGAACAAAACAAAAAATATGATTGTCATGTTTAAAAGTAAAATTTATTTAAAATTTAGAATTTGTTTTGTTTTTGAACCAATTTTATAATGAGTTAATTTGATGTTTTTAGGGCAAATTTTAATTGGAAACTTTTAACTAGGGCAACCAAAAAAACAGGTCCAAAAATAATATTTTAAGCGCTTTAAGAAAGCTCAGTAAAATAGTCCGTTAAAATTTTGAAATAAGCCGTTTTATTTTAAATAATAAACCGCTAAAGTTTATAATTTTTTCTTAAATAAAATTTGTTCCATGGAACTTCGTCAGTCAAACAAAGTTGTTATAGATTAGTAGATTGTCTTAAGCTTTAAAATACAAATTTGTCTCACAAAATATTTTAATAAGCCAATTTGTTGTCCCCTCTATCACATGTAAAGGGCAATTCTATCAATCCATATCTATCACCAGTATCTATATCTATTACCAATAATGGTAACCAATAATGGCAATTACTAATAAGGATCACCAATAATGGCAAATACCACTATTAGTGATATGAAATGTCAAATTAATGTAAATTCTCTTTCGAAAATGATAAAATACTGGGAAATAGTAGATATGGGTGGCTAGCGTGTGAATCAGGCTTAACATTCAGCTTTCAATTCAAAAACTTCAAAATGCTAATTGATTTTGAAAAAAAAGAAAAAGCTATATTTTAATAGAAAAAGCTTAAATAAGCTTAATTTTTAAAGAAAAAAGCCAAAAATAAGCTTGTATTTACAAAATAAGCTAAAATAAGCAAATATCAAAAAATTAAGTTAAAAAAAGCTCTAACAAATATAGTTCAAAATTTTCATAATTTCAAGATCAGAATTTGTGTTCAACCGAAATTGTTCTATACTTTCTAATAACAAACAAGTTCAACACTAAAAAACAGTTAGTAAAGTCAGCAACAATTTTTGATGAATCAGCTAAATTTTAGCCAGGAGGGTGCTTGCAAAAAAATTGCTAATATCAGCAAAATCTTTTGCTGAAAATCAAAAGGCTGATTTTTTAGCAACAAAATTAGTAGATTGAGCAAAAGTTTTGCTAACATCTAGTTGATTAATAATTTAAAAAATCCTTGCTAAAAGTTAATAAATTTTTTTCTGAAAATTAGTAGTTTGAAAAGACAAAACAAATTTGAAGAAGAATTTTACTTTAGTTAATTTTTAATTTATTTGCTGAAAATCCTAAAAAATTTTGTTGTGATTTTTTAAAAAATAATTTACAATAAGTCACAAAATATAAAAAATGTGCGTACTCCCCACATTGACGACAAGAATTAACGTAATATCAAAAACATATAGAAATAATTATATATAACACAAATAAAATTATCTTTCAACTACTTACATCAATGGTTGTCTAAATGATGGCATCTTTTAAATGAAGACAAATACCGTAGATAATTCTAGAAACGAAACGAAAAAATAACAAAATATTACATACGACTATACAACCCTTTTTTGGTAATAAAAAAACGGAAACATAAAAAATTACCTAAGATGTGTCTCCTTGTCTACCTGAACGTATATTTGTTTGCAATTTGTTCATACTCCCATATGAACGACAAGAATTAATGTAATATCTAAAAATATATAGAAATAATTATATAACATAAACAAAATTATCTTTCAACTACTTACATTAATGGTTGTCTAAATGATGGCATCTTTTCAATGAAGACAAATGCCGTAGATAATTCAAGAAACCAAACGAGAAAAATAACACAATATGACATACGAATATACAACCCTATTTTTGTTATAAGAACATGGAAATCTTAAAAATTACCTATGATGAACACTGAACATTTATTTGTTTGCAATTTGACCACACTACATTATTAATCACTATACACATTTAGTTTAGAATTTTTTTGTTTTTAATTTAATTGCACAGGGCAGTGAAAACACAAAATTGAAGTTGATTTTATTCACAATTTTGTTTTATGTATGATCAACAGATACAAAAATCTTCCATGGTTTTTTAGCATCATTTTCCTCGTCGCTACTACATTTTGACTTACAGTGACATCTACTTCATTCTGCGCATATCTTCCAATTTGGTTGTCAAGTTTAATGTGCTTGTCAGCACAATTTTTTTTAGCAAAATAAATTAGTAAAACGTTAGTAAAATTGAAGTGCTGAATAAGTATAACTAAGTTTTTAGCTGAAAACATAGTTTTAGCAAAAAATTAGCTGAAAAATAGTATATTTGATTTACAAGACGTTTTACTAACTTTTCTTTCTAACTTATTTTATTTGAGTGTAGCTTATTTTTCTTTACAAATGTGTGTAACTTCAAGAATATGTGTTGGATTGACATAATACTTTCTGTTTATATATTTGAATGTATAACTATGCATTACATATAAAAAGAAAATTTTATGTCAATTACGGGGGTGAATCCGGGAAAAACGGATCTCATTCTTTTCGCAAGGAATAATATTGACAAGTACAGAAGACCGAGGCTAAATGCGGTAGAACTCACACTTTCTGAGATTGATAAGTATTTTGGAATTATCCTTGATAAAGGGTTAAGGTGGAATCTAAACACTTAGGCTAGAGTGAGAAGGAAGCTGACGTCATTAAAAGCTGCCAATAAGCCGTTGGTGTGAACTTAACATCAAGTTTATTTTAGTACAGTCTTCAGACTTACACTCCTGTAAGGGGTATTTTTTATTCGAGAGGATTTTGAGGACGATGACGATTGACCTCATATTGCAAAGTTGGCGGCTATCTCTACATGGATATACAGATCGTTTGAACATGTCAATATACTGAGGCTTCAGCGGGACACGTCAGTGCAAATTGATTATCGCTCCCGTTATTCGATCCTGAGTTCAAATCTTAGATACTGAATAGATTGGAGTAGTGAGAGCTATTCGACCTATTTAAGGGGGCACTCGTGGTTTTCATGGATGGCCTTCGTAGAAATGGAAGGTGGCGTATATGTATATAGTATAATTATCGACACTCTTGCCGGATGAGTGCAGCTTTGTCTTGGATAAGGTGTCAAGAGATATTCTAACATTATATCGTCTTCACCGACAGTCAAGCGGCCATAAGGTGCCTAGGAGGTATATTTACCACATCGAGGGTTGCCCATGAATGCCGGGTGTCTATACACGAGATAGCGAGACATTCAATATTGACTTTCATATGGGTGCTGGAACACGGGGACTGTAGCTGCAAATAACTTTCGATTAACTAGCTGGACGTAGGATGTTGCTTCGTTTCTATGATATCATCCAGGCTTACAAACACCCATCTGATATTGAACCTTCTTGTTTGCGTTTTTAATATTCCGTAGTTTAGTGGGAATAGTTTTGAAACTCCCCTTATGTATAAATGTAATAGTATTACGTTTATATATAATTAACTTCAATGTGAACTACCCTAACTTTTGTTTAGACGATTTAATTTAGGTTATTATAACTATAAGGACCATTTGGACATTTGCGAAAGGAATACCAGGTTATTGATGGCTTACATCACCACGTTGAATTGAAATATAAGATTGGATACATTGTTACGAAGAGGAAGATAGATATCAGGAATCATAATGGACCCTCCTGCGTCTCTATAATATAATGAATGAATGGCACGTCCCTAACAACATAGCCAAACCTTCACAAGCACTCCAACTTTAATCGAAGTTGAATGAAGTTAAAAGATTTGACAGTTTCACCAAGACGGACACTTAAAGGATAAAAGCAGAGTTCTGTGATATCTAATAATGCTCAAATAAATAGAGAAAAGACACTTAAAGCAATAAGATTGGATTGGACACAATAAATTGAAATTGCCTAAACTTTGGCAACCTTCACGGTAAGGAGAAAAGTCTGGTATCGTGAAATAACTCCCAAATGAAATAACTCCCAAAAATTTTCAATATAAATTGGGATTTATTTCACTATGAAAAAACTCCCAATGCGTTAGGACTTTTTCACAATTTTCAGTTAGGAATTATTTCGTTATGAAATAACTACCAAATGAAATAATTCCCAACCAGATTTTGTTGGGAGTTATTTCACTTATTTTTGTCATTGGGAGTTATTTCACATTTGTTGCGACTTATTTCATTTTCATTTTTAAATGTGATTTTATCGTTGGGAGTTATTGCATTTTTGTTGGGAGTTATTTCATTTCTATTAAAATTACATTTTGGTAAATTTTATGCATTTGTAACGGTTCTTAAAATTGTCGTAAAGTAAATAATAGCAATACAATGAGTTATTTTACCAAGGGGAACGCAGTTCGTGCTAGAATTTTGGTAATTTCGGTGGCATGTCATAACGTCCAATGACATAATGTCCATGGACGTTATGTCACTCGAAAAGTGTCATAATGTCCATGGACTTTATGATACTCTGCAATGTTACATTATGTCCACAAATGGAATGACATAAAGTCCATGGACATTATGCCACTTTTTGGGTGACATAAGGTCCATGGACGTTATACTCCAGTGTGGAAACGGATCAGTAATTTTGAAGTTTCTTTTGTGTCGCACAGAGAAAAAACTTTATTCGCCTGCCGCTTTCTACGGAGAAAAAAGCCCTTAGGAGCGGCCGAAGTCCGCCCTCCAGAATAATTTGTTTTTCAAATCAGATGTCGAATCCGTCGAAATCCTATATTTTTAAGACATCAAGTAATTTGTAAAAACAAGTGATTCTGTGTGGCGCTCTTAGAGGTTTTTTCCGCCGTAGTTATTTCACGGTAGTTATTTCACGGTTTGGGAGTTCTTTCATTCTTGACATAATGTCCATGGACGTTATGTCACTCGAAAAGTGTCATAATGTCCATGGACTTTATGATACTCTGCAATGTTACATTATGTCCACAAATGGAATGACATAAAGTCCATGGACATTATGCCACTTTTTGGGTGACATAAGGTCCATGGACGTTATACTCCAGTGTGGAAACGGATCAGTAATTTTGAAGTTTCTTTTGTGTCGCACAGAGAAAAAACTTTATTCGCCTGCCGCTTTCTACGGAGAAAAAAGCCCTTAGAAGCGGCCGAAGTCCGCCCTCCAGAATAATTTGTTTTTCAAATCAGATGTCGAATCCGTCGAAATCCTATATTTTAAGACATCAAGTAATTTGTAAAAACAAGTGTTTCTGTGTGGCGCTCTTAGAGGTTTTTTCCGCCGTAGTTATTTCACGGTAGTTATTTCACGGTTTGGGAGTTCTTTCACGGTACCGAAAAGTCTTGCAGAGTATGAAATGTGGAAAAGGTTAGTCATTGAATGAGCCAGTTTCGCTGTCATAACATCAACGCCAATGTTTCATCTAGCATATTTAATGTTCTTAGATGCATTTCTCTGTCTTTCTGGAAGACGTTAGACAAGCCAATAGGTCTTATTGCGTTGCAAGTCTAATTGTATAAAAAAAAAATATTTCATCGTAAGAAATTCCTTGTTTATCAATTAAATATTTTCAAGTTAAAAAAAGTTGGTGTTTGATTTTTGGCCTTTAAATTAAAACAAGCTTGTTTCGATGTTGTCTTCAATCAAACAGAACATGTCCAAATCTTATATACATTATACATAGTACTACATGTTGGAAGAAAGGAACAACATACATACAACATTTAAACATACATGTTAGTTACTGTAGTAGTATGTTGTTAAATGAATAAAGTATAAAAAATTAACCCAATTATGTCCATGAGCAATGTAATCAAAGTGGACAACTATAGCCGCAATTCCAACAACTACAGCAACAGCAACAACAACAGCTAACATACTATATATGTAGCACACTTTAGGAATGGAACATCTATTATAAACAATACAAGTTTTGTCGAACAGTGATACTCTAGACTGTTTGAATACTTGTATAGATTTACAACCAGATCACTGAACAAGGAATGTCTTCTCAGGGTAGTTAGTTGATGAATGTTAAGGAATATGAACTAATGAAATATGCAATATATCCCAGTTTAATTCTTATTTTTTTTTCTTTAGACCAAAACTCAGGGGATGCCGCTTACTAATGCAGTGAATTATGTTGATATTAGGAAAATTGGTGATGGGGAGGAGGAAATAGTGTCTATGGATATTTGACTTTAAGTTTACGGGTGGTGCGACTAATAAACGAATTCTCTATGTAGTGCGCTGTACAATTCACTGGACTATGGAAAACAAACGGACGAAGTCCACTAGACAAGCTTGTGTTACCAACAAAAACACGGACCCCAGGAAAACTTCACTTATCTCATGGTAGCATCGATAGAACAATGACACACAACCTAGACTCCGACGATGATCCACTCTACTGTAATTAATGAGCGCCAACACCCTTCATTATACACGGTCCAAAGCTCCAAAACAGACTTTGAAGCCCGTGCCCATATATTGTATTCCATATTCGGTCGGATATAGGTGGCATATATAGTAGGCAGATCAGAGGGAGTGAAGTAATTCTTGCATCGGTTAAGAAAGCCGAGACACTTGAATGCTTTTTTCGACACTTGAATCAAGTGATTTTTCTAATGGACATCACATTGAATTCTTTTGCCCAGAACATGAAGAGATTCATATTCCTCAATATTGATACTACGAATGAAATTCCATCTATAACAACACTTTTAGTGCGGTCTCTGAGAAAACGCGATATAAATCGAAAAGGGAAGACATCGAAGACACCAAAAGCAATACGCTTTGATACGAGTGCTTTGTGCCACCAACGATAAAACGCATTGGAAATATATAGAGGAACCACTTTGCTTTCACCAAATCTGTGAATGAAGCGATTGCAACGCTCATAAAGAAATGCCGTAGAACGACTTCTACGAAAACCATACTAGCGGTCATTAAGAAGTGTGTTAGACTTTAGATAGTTTACAAGATCGTAATTAGCCACAGTTCGGACACTGGTTGATTGCTTTCCGCCTCAATATTGGCTTCCAAGAAACAAAGTTTTCAGTTGAATTGTCTATAAAAATCATTCAATTCGTTCTAATGAATATTTTCATAAATAAACACAGTGTTTTATGGCTGACTGTGAAGTCTGAAGTATGAAGAAGATTCTCACTTCGTACTTTTCAGGGTGCGAAGTGAGAAAGAGGTCGAGAGTATAGTGAAACTGTAGCTGTCACTGGTACACAACTTCATTTCGACCTAAATATATTTAGTATCAGCGACAGGTATCAACAATCTTTTAACAATTTTTTAGTCTCGAGTTATAATTTTTGGGAAGTAAGTTTTAGCCCCTCTATTACTTCTCGAGATTCAAACAAATCCCAAGTTCTACTGTACGGAGACCTTCCTTGTGGGTCTTCTTTTAAGAGCAACAACTCGTTGTATGTACTAGTATTATTTAAAAAAAGGCCAGTACTTCCGTCTTGTCAAAATGTAGGTCACATTATGAATGTTGGTGATTTTTCATTTATTTACCGAGATGTATTCCAAAAAACCAACAACATCAACTAAATATTACTTGCCTTGCAGTCAAAGTGTAATGCAATTTATTTAAGGAGACACATGAGTGCAACGAAACATACATACGAAAATTACAGACCACAATCCCAAACACATACGCATCCATAACCTAAAAAGCCATATAGTTAGTGTACTAGCTAAAACTCAAAATTTAATCTGTACCAAAAGATGTAAACCAGCAGGCTGTGTTCCTTAGAGCATCGATATGATTACTCCAGTACACCAGCAAATGAACCATAAATATGGTGCGTGTCATGTGCGTTTAACTTCATCATCAATTTCATTACAGCTTTAAGCTTTAAAGGCTTGTTTCTTCTTGTCTTCTTCATTATTATCTTCTTTTTGTGGATGTATGTTCCTCAATTTGTTGTTGTATTTATCATGCTTTTGTTTTTTTCATTTCATATCTTCTCCCATGCTTAATGATGCAGGTCGCAACAAGTGCAACAAATAACGTTGTCGCATCAATAAATTAAATGCACCAAACAACAAACCAAACAACCAGCCAACCAACAACAATCGGATTCTATAACAAATGAAACGTACAACAACAGCAGAAACAACAAATATTACCAACTTTGAATCCGTATGCAGTCGTCATGTTAATATGATTAAATCTCGGAATGATGAGTGTGAGTGTTGAAGATACCATTATGAATAAGTCTAACCCAAAACAACAGGTTCTTCTGTCTTCTACTCTGTTGGTGTTTGTTTTTTTTTTAGTTTTAGTTTTGGATTTTAATTTTGAGTTGCGATGTTTTTTCTTCTGAAGATTCTTAAGCCCAAATTAAAACAACAACATCATTGCGATTAAGAGAAAAAACAACAGAAAGAAGCAGTAAAGTTTAGACTTGAAAACCTTATCATTAATTCCGTCGATGTAAGTTTTTGGTTTCAAATTAATAAAGAACAGTGGGTTTGACAAGAAATATATATTAAATATAGTGTGTAAATAATTGCAACAATGAGTACTACTCATGGAGATGGTCTGAATATGGGCGTTATAGTGGAATGGTTGGAGCGTTGGACTGTTACACAAAAGGTAACGGGTTCAATTCCCAGCGACTACAACATAAATTTAAAAAAAATAGAATGTATGAGTTTTCTATTCCTCATACGTATCGCAACGTCCTCCTTCGGTGTTCCCATAGCACTTAACCCCACCGAAATGAATCATGAATACTACAGTATTTTCATGTTTTAAGCAATTCATTTTTTACTACCTTAGAGCTGTTCCTTTTTCGAATAAAGCAACATATTAATTAATAGCAAGAATTTCCTTGAGTTGAGTTCAGGTGGTTTGGACAAGCACAAATGTAAGTCCATGGCGCCCAGACTATATTTTGCCCATCGTACCATGAAAAAGATAAAAATAACTCTTGCCTATAGATAATATGACAACCAGTTTTAAATTCAGTGCGATGTTAAATTTGTGAATAAAAAATCGAATGAAATGAAATCGAATGCCTTTGAAATATCTATCAATCAACAAACCAGTGGTGAAGGTCTCTTGTAGAACTACTTCTAGGCAAGTCATACCTAGGATTTTATATATTAGGAGTGGCAAACCCAACAAATGCAACAACAGGGTTTTTTTACCCTGGTGAAAGCGTGGAACGAAGAAAACTTCAAGTGAAATAAAACTTTTATTTCATACATTGTTTACATTACATACTTTACATTATTTAAATTACATTTTTAACATTCTTTACATAATTCACTTTATATTCTTTACATATTTCACGTACTTGTAATTTTACCTTACTTAAAATTGTTTTGTTACACAGAACATCTCTGACTAGATGTCAGGATATATGGTCGTGCTCTATGTAATATTTGGTTTTATATTGTGTTCGATATGTCGGTTATGTCTATCCTATTATATACAATCATTGGCCTTATTGTAAATCGTTATTAATTTTTAATGAACGCATGAAAGTCTCTTTACGGGCTGTCTCAACATCTTCCAGCCTACAACGCTGGTGCTAGGAATACGAAATTTGAAACTTAAAAATATGTGTTACTGACATCATACTTTTTAAATTCGTGGTTAAATGGAGTAAGTCTCCTCCTTGGCGGCTTGCCCAAACCCTTTTGGCTTGAAATTTAAAATTTTAAAATAAATCCTTTCGAATATGATATTACATGATAAAAACGGGACGAGAAATTTGGTAACTTAGTTCCTCCTCCCTCTTAGATGTTCGCTAAGATGGGATTTTCAAAAATTCTTGACTGCCTGTCAGCACACCTTTGACTTGAAATTTAAAAAAATGTTTCTTAGAGTTTGGACTAACTCACTGAGAAACGTTGTAAAAATGGTGCTTAAAAAGAAAAAAAAAATCATCCCTCTAAATTGCCGGGCCACACCGCAAAAGTTAAATCAGTGAGATTTTGAATCTACTCCCGCATAGATATCCGCATAGTTGGTATTTTTTGAACATCGTACAGGGTGAGGCAAAAGGACAGATAAGGTATTTTTTGGAATTCTAATCAGAAACGCGGTAAAAATAAGGACTTAATAGGGAACAAGAATCCCCCGTAACGGGCTGTCCAAACACCTGAAAATTGGAACTTGAAATTCGGTATATAAGTTCATTCTCTTACATAAACATCCGAATAATAGGAATTTTTAGGATTTCCAATGAGTCTAAGCATTAAGGGGAAAAGTCTGTTCCTTGATGCCCTGCTCTAACGCTTTTGTCCAGAAGTTTCCCTTTTAAAATACGCGTTCCTTGGCATAAATATTTAATTAGTAACATTTTAAAACTTAAATGACAATAATTTGAAAAGTTATATCCATGTACATTAGTAACACTTCAATTGCAGTACCCTGTAATAACTGCAGAACTTTTTGAGTGTATGCTTATAAGGGATCTCACTGGACACTACTTTATAGGCTCAATATCTCTGAGCTGGGCTTACTCACTCAGCATTTACTACAGAAGCTGTGGCCGTAAAAAAGAGGAGAGACAGTACATCTATTTAATAAATGCAATAGCACTGAAAAAGTGGACTTTTAGGAGAATGAGTGTGTAAATAGTTTAAGTTATTTACACACTCATTCTCCAAAAACTCCTTAACAAGTTTCATAAAGATTATAGCCAAATAAAGTTTGTAAGTTTTTTTTTTATATCGAAAACACTGTTCAATACAGTAAAATTTAGCATATGTGTCGTTTTTTTCCTGCTTCATCTTCACCACGTTCTTTCTGGTGTTCAATACATTTTATGCTGGCAGCATAATCAAGTCAATAGTAAACATAACGCATACCAAGCACAACGTGATATGGGCCAACATACGTATGTTACTTACCACGCTCCCCACAACCAAAACATGACACCCAAAAAAAACAACAAAAACAACAACTGCAACAACATTTCAAAACTTCGATACAATAAAAATATTTTTCAAACCCAACCCAACCCAGAAAAAAAACACATAATGTATTTAAAATCAAAGATAAAATACGAAAACTTTAAATTAAAAGAACATCAGCGATTGACTGAAATGCGTTTACAATGCGCGATTGAAAAAACGAGATATTTAAACCAATAAAATGCACTTTACCTACCAAAAAATAGCATGTGAATTTTAAATATACGCAAGGGTGCCACTTAAAAAACGACTTGTCATTACAGCACCAGTTGCAAACGGCTCCAAATGAAAGAAATCCGTTTTTGTTTGTCCATTTATAAAAAATGTTAATGAAAATTAAAAATTTCCAAAAATTCGAAATTTTAAAAAAATTTAAGATTTTATTTGATTTACTCAAATAATATAGTCTGAATTATTAAGATATAAATTTCTGACTTCATCGGATACCATTAACACACTTTAGCCTGGAATCAAAAAAAAGGCTCACGAATTGTGACAAAAATGCAAAACTTGCTTTTTAAAAATTTATTTTTAAGATTTTTCAAAATACGTAATTTAGAGATGTCGGTTGCTATTTTTATAAAATAGTACTTGTATTTAAAAAAAATTAAATTGAAAAAATTATAATTTGTGTTTCAGAACATTTTATGAAAATTGATTATTTTGTCAAAAGTTGAACAAAATTTCAATGCTTTCATTAAAGTTTGCATAATTTTCGGAAAAATATCATTTCAATTTGATTAGTCTATAATTATCTTTACTTTTAGCTAAAAAATATTAAACCTTTACTGGCCTATGGACAAAAAAGACACATAAAACATAATTTATATAATTTACAAAGTAGAGTACACACTAGGATGTCCCTTAAAATAATGATTTCTAGAATTTCGTTCATTACACCCCCAGTTTTATTGCAAATAGTACCAAATGGAAGAAATCGTTTTATTTTTTTTTTTGAAAACGTTAACCCGTTTCGAAAGACGGCCGAAAATGTAACATTTTGGAAAAAAGGAATGAAATCCGGATAGGGACACGCCTACATCAGATTGCTTTTCACAATTTGTTAAATAAGTTTTGGGACTTTAGCACATTTAATTACTATAAATGCAATTAATGTTTATCCCGATGAAAATAAATTTAAATAACAAATATGCAGGTGCTTGTGCAAATTTAAATGTAACTGACACTAATAGAAAACATATGATTTTCTATTGTTGATTTACTTGAATAAACGTCACTACATTGCTAGGTCTGTCAAAAAAACAGAGTAGTATTTGGAAGATGACAAAGCCAATTGTGACAATTTTTTGTTGTTGTTTTTGTTTTTTCTTTGATATTTTAAATTTTTTTCTCATTGAGTTTGTGATTTAACATAACAAATATCTCTAGAAATTCTAATAACAAAGTCCCCTGAAGATTTCCTTAGGCAGGAATGAAATCCGGATAGGGACACGTCTACATCAGATTGCTTTTCACAATTTATTAAATAAGTTTTGGGACTTTAGCACATTTAATTACTATAAATGTGTATTATTATTAATAATTCCCAAACTTCAAAATTTCGAAAAAATTTACTTTTCATTTCAATTGTCTATTTAATATATTCAAAATTATTCAGATATGGAATTTTGACTTCATTGGATATAACTAACCTCCTTTAGCCAGGAATCCAAAATGAATTGATAAAAATGCTTTAACTTAATTTTAAAGATTTTATAAAAGGCCGAATTTGTAGATGTCGATTTCCCTTTTTACAATAAAATGTTTGTTATTAAACAAAAAATAAATAAATTGAAAAATGAAAACTCGAGTTTGTATTTGGAGCGACCGGCTTATTTTGTCAAAAATTTTACAAAATTTTAATGTTTTGCTCAATGTTTGCATAATTTTCGGCAAAATGTTACTTAAATTTAATAAGACTATCTTTATTGCTATTAAATATAATAAACCCTAAGTGGCTTGGGGGCAAAAAAAGACCCATTAAACTTAATTTTAATTATGATTACAAGATTTTAAAGCTTTTAAATTGCTAAAAAAATCTCAACATAATAAAAATAATTATTTTATCTAACTTAATCCATATAAGGTTAATTTCTCCACTTTTGTCCCTCTACGAAATTTACAGAATAACACATTTAATAATTTTCGGAAAAATATCACTTACATTTGATAAGACTATAATGATTGATGAAAACATTTAAATTTTGTTCAGTGCGCCCCGGTAGGCTAGTTGGTAGCGTGCTGGCTTATCGTGCAGGGGTCGTGGGTTCGATTCCCACCAGAGGCACTGTTCTGTTTTCGCTACAACGTGCCGAAGGCCATAGTAGCTAGTGCTCGGTTAGGATAATATTATATAATTTGTAATTATATGATTATTAATTAATAAAATAAAAAAAAAATTTTGTTCAACATTTGACAAAATAATCAATATTTATAAAATGTACTGGAATGGAGTCGCTCTGCGCACAAACACAAACTATCAGTTTTTAAATTCATATTTTTTTCTTTTGATGCAAAGACTATACATAAAAATAACTGTCGACACCATCAAATTACGTATTTTAAAAGTTCTTTAAAACTACTTTAAAAACTCGTTTTTATCAAATTCGAGGGTCACTTTTGATTCCAGGGTATATATGTTTTGTGATATCCGATGAAGTCAGAACTCCATATCTAAATAATTTTTAATATCTCAAATAAATAAATGAAATATAAAAATATATTTTGCAAAGTTTCGAATTTTAGGAGTTTTTAAAATAAATACACATTTTTGAAAAATGGGCCATTTTCGTCCGAAATTCGGAATGGTTTAAACGTCTTAAAAAAAAATCGATTTCTTCCATTTTAAATTATATGCAATAAAACTGTGGTATATTGACAAATCAAGTTTTAATGGACACCTTAATGTTCATATTTCAATAAAATTGTTGATGGCATATTTCACCAAACATATTTTTGAAGTTTTTATTCAAGTTTTTAATATTTCCCGAAAAAGAGAGCCACATTGACTGCATTGTTGTAATAAATTGCTGTTCGCATTATTTAAGTCTATCCATACGCCCGTGTTTATATATTTATTGTATGAAAATAATTTGTTTACTTCAATATGATGTATGATGTATGATTTTCTTTTTTCCTTTTCATATGTATTTTATTGCCATTTGCGTCTTTAATTTCTTTTAATGGTCTTTCATTGTAAATTGCACGTTTAGGGCATACAGGTTACTCTTGTTAAGATTTTTTACTCTTTGTTTTTTGCAATCAAAAGTAATATTGTTAACATCATGAAGTTAATAACAAAAATTAATTTAATAACATGTATTGTTTTCCAGAAATGCCACATAAAAAAGTGTTTCTTAAAATACTACAATTTTACACTCATTTAAGCAATTTCCTTTAAGGAGGTTATATTGTAAGTAGAAATTATACAGATTTTTACTACACATTTTTTTGTTGTGAGAATTTTTGAGTTATTCGATGGCGGAATACGAGTCTTATTAAATAATATGTGAGTATAAAACAAAAGACTTAAGCAACAAACTTGAAGTATAATTTCATGTGTTTTATAGAATTTGTTGTTTTGTTTAAGTTTATATCCACAGTATGGTGAGGAGGTGGATATTTTTCAAACTTAATGGAATAATGTAGTTTATTGGTCAATTTGAAAATATAGTTTTACGAACTAAAAGTTTCATAATTAGTGATAAAACATTTTTTTTTATAAAATTGAGATTGCTTTATAAAATCTACAAATGAAAGTTTTTGAAATATCTCATTACGAAATATGAGTTTTATTAAATAAAAATGGAAGTACAAAACACAAGACTTAAGCAACAAACTTGAAGTATAATTTTGTCCGTTTTATATAATTTGTAGAATTTTTTAATATAATTTGTAGGTGGTTATTTTTTTGCGAATTTGACTCGCATTCATAATAATCCATGTATAAAATACGAAATTATTGTCAAAACTACCAAAACTTTTGTACAATGTACAATTTTTCGTTTATTGTACAAAAAAAATAGGTTATTTTGACATTTTTTCGTAATCCAAAGCATGGATTATTATCAGCATGGGCGAAGAATTGTATGTAAATGCATGTTTTTTCGTGATATTCAAAAACTGTTATAGACTGTTGGTGCGGATTTTGGTCCAGAGGCATAATTGGGCCATTTTTCTGCGAAAATGATCAAGGAGTGGCTGTTACAGACAATGGCGATCGTTATCGGGCCATGTTGAACGAATTTTTGTTCACAAAAATTGAAGAGGAGGAAATACAGCTGCACACAATCGATAATGTGCTTAAAAATTAGACCGATCGTGTAGGCTACTGCATGGCCAGCCGAGGCAGCCATTTGAAAGAAATTATTTTCCACTATTAACCGGAAGGATTGTACTTTCAAATAAAAAAAGAAGTTTGAGTAAATATTCAGTAGTTTTTTTATAGCATTTTCAAAAAAACAAAGTTATTTGGCGGACCCTTTATTTATAAAAATCATTACATTTAGAACAAAGTGACATTGATTTGTTTGTAGTTTCATATTTGGCATATTTTAGCAAAAATGCATATTTTTGCTTATATTTACTTTTAATGCATATTTTGTAATATTTGTTAGAGTATTTAACGAAAGGAGTAAAAAACAGAAGACTTAAGCAACAAACTTAAGCTATAATTTCGTCTGTTTTATAGAATTTGTAGATTTTTTTTGATAAATGTAAAATTGTGGTTAATTTGTCAATTTAAAAAATATAGATCTAGGGAAAATATTCTGAGATTTTTTCTAAAAGTTTTATTATTAAAAAAAAGTATTTTTCTTAAAAAAATTCAGATTACTGCTAAATATTGAAACAATTTTCTTTGCATTCTGATGAAGTTAGTTTTATTTTATTCTCCATATTTAGACTTTATTTAAGAATATCTTGTTAAATTTAACAAACAGTTGAATTCCAATTTTATATGGGAAACAACTTTAAATGTGTCAGATTAAGTCCCAGTTTGTATTTAACTTGACATTATAAAATCAGGCTTTGAGTTGTAATAAATCTAAAAAAATTATATTTATTTGACAGTTTTCCTACAGTGAAATTATAATAAATTTTAATAAATATAGCCAAAACCAAAATATAAGACTTATAACAGTTTTAAATTATTATTATTTATATTATTACTGTAGTCAGATACTACATTGTTTATTTTTTTCTACATCTATGGCTATTTTCTTCATTAAAAATTATTATAATTTCTTTTGTTCTAAATTTGACCAACTTAAATAAATTTAAAACACAAGAAAAATCATAAACAAATATAAAATTCATTCATTACAATAAAACCGCAGTAATTTATGCACATTAAAAAATTAAAATTATAACAAATAGAAAGAAGAAATGGAAAAATAAAAAATAAAAGTTTTGAAAAGCAATAACAAATGAAATGAAACGAACTTAAATAATCATCATAATGACATAAATGGCAAAGAATATTTAAAATACTGAAGTTAGTGTTTTTTGTGGTTGTGCATACATAACGAGGTTTTTGTTAAACTTAAAATTTTTTTAAAATAACTTTGCATACTTATTTTTATACACAAATTTTTAAACAGTAAAATTTAAGTAATATAAAATGTAAGGCGGTAATCGGATACCCTACAATAGATGGATCATAAAATATGTTTATGGCTTTTAAAATTATTTTGAAAGTGTTAGCAAAACGAATTCCATGCTAAAATATCAAAGTTTATAAAACTTTTATTTAAAAAAAAATATACATATGTATATCCTTTACTGTACGTACAATTATTAAGGCGGTCCTACATGATTAAAACCTTTTATTTAAAAAAAAATGGACATGTTGCTGTCCTATGAAAACACTTAGAGAAAAAATATGGTTAAAGCACATCATGTCATAATTGGAACTTCGATTTTTATATTGTATGATCCTTATGATAATAAATATGATCCTAACTGATCAATAGGGTGTTTTAACATTTGTACGTTTTTATGGCCTTAAAGCCTTTTTAGAATTTTTTCAGATTTTTTGAAGAGAAACCCCCTTTTCTGAAATGGATTATGAGCAAAAATGAGGGTTATGACACAAACATTATTTAAATTTACTTTCTCTTTTGTTTTGTTTCCAAAAACCTGATAATTCAATAGACTTCTTACCCAAAAAAAAAAATTTAACTATTTGCCAATTGAAATTCGGTTAATACGACTCAAATGTTACGAATTTCAGACGGGGTACAAAGAATTGCACACAGAGAAAAATTTAGCTATTTGCCAAATGAAATTCGGTAAATACGACTCAAATGCGGTTATTACGAATTTCAGACGGTTGGCGCAACTTAAAATTAGTTTTCCCAACAAAATTCAGTTAAGTCAAATGAGTTTTAGATGTAACACTCAAAACATTGAAAATTAAATCTAAATATCTTTGTACTAACTGAATTTATAAGTTGTTATCATTAATACCCACTTTTTAATTCGGTTGGCACTTTATTTCTCTGTGTGTAATTTAAGAAGTGTCACGCTGGTGACCCTAAAAAAAAATTCGAAATTTTCAAAATTAAAAAAAGACAAAATTAAAAAAAAAAAGAATCGCCAAAAATTTAAGACACCAAAAAATTAAAAAATAATCTTTATAATTTAAAAAAAATCGCTAAAGTTCGTAAAAACCGGCAAAAATTACAAAACCGCTAATATTTGAAAAAAAAAAATATCCAAAATTTTATAAAAAATACCGCCAAAATTAAAAAAAATTGTTGAAACTAAAAAAATCAACAATCATTGGGAAATATCGCCCAAATCGCAAACATTAAAAAATTAAATAATATTATAAAATGCCAAAATTTAAAAAATCGCCAAAATGTAAAAAATCACCAAATATTTTATATGTTTACGAAATTTGAAAAGCTGGCCTAAATTGTAAAAAAAACCAATATTAAAAAAATCGCTAACACTACATCGCTACATAATTTTTTTTTTTTACAAATTTATTAGTTTTTTGTTTTTATTTACATCGAGATTCTTTTCATGTTATTTTTAATTTATAACCAGTTTTCAACCTCCGTATATTTCCATAAAATAAAGCAAATCAAACATATTTGCTAGGTTAATAATAGTATTTCGATCTGGCTAAAGATCTCATCAGAACCCGAAGTTTTAAAAAAGTTAGAGCCTCCAGAATAGGCAGAACTTTAACAAAAAACCTATTATTATCAATTTGCTCCATTCTTGCCTTCTTAGTAATAAAACACGTGGATAGGGTATTTTCCTAACAAGCATCATAACGTTACTAAACTTTCTAGACCAAAAATATTCTATTTATTTAAAAAAAAATAGGTTTTACTCTGGCTCAAGTAATATTCTTTACAGTTTTATAGTTTTTTGTTTTTATATCCATCGAGATTATTTTTATTTCGGCAATTTTTATAAATTTTGACTATTGTTTTATATTTTGGAGATTTTTTTAAATTTTAATGATTTTTTTTTTTATATTTTGGCTTTTTTAAATTTTGGCAATTTTTTATAATTTTTAAATTTTGGCATTTTTTTATTTTGGGGATTTTTTGTTTTTAATTTTGGTGATTTTTTGTTTATTTTATTACACAGGAGGACAAAATGTTTTTTTTTTAACAAGTAATAAAGATCTTACCATCAATTATACATGTTTCGGACATGCTGATTTCAATGGTGCATTTCATTTTTTGATCAATGGTACAGATTTCGAGAAAAATGCCGTTAACCCTCAAAGCTTTTTTGCAATGCAATTTATACCACTTGTTCGGCACGAAAAATAAACAATATGTTTTTCTTCTAAAATTTTTTTTGTTGCCTATTTTAGGCGATATGGGCCAAAATAAGTTTAGAGCGAATCTGATAAAGTAATCCATAAAAATTAATAAGTTAAGGCATAAATTATTCCTCTTACCTAGATATAACCACAGTCCAAAAATTGCACTTTTTGTGGTTTTACTCTAAATTGAGCGAAAACACACCTAAAATTCAACGTAGTGTAATCCTTCAGCCAAATTTCATAAAAGTCCATGTATAGGTTTTCAAGTTATGACGATGTCTTTTACAGGTATGCTATAGGAATCCTATATGTCCTTTGACCATAATTGGAGCTTTTTTGAAAAGCTTAATCTTCAACCTTATTTTGTGTTAAGCATAAACGGTTTCTAGTCAACATAAATATGTTTTTAATATTTTTGAAAATTGTGTTCATTTCAAAATATTTATTTTTTGAAATTTTACGAAATCTTTTATTAAATTTCAAGCAAGGATACGCCCACCTTCAATATATCCTAGAACGTAATTGTAAGGTTTTGTTTTATAAAAGCCCTAAAACTTATTGAAAACCAGCGAAAATAGGTACATATATATTTGGTATTCAATTCGATGAAATGATACGTCGATCTTACAAATATTCCTACAATCCCTGGAAATTAATAAGTCTACATCCCATATATCCCATATATCCCATATATTTTTTATATTTAAAAAACAAAAAAAAATTTTAATTTCCTTAAAATCTACTATGACTTTTTGACAATATTATTAATACGCTATTTACAAATCAGTTTTGATCTTAAAGTAGACTTTTTAAATATTAAGGGTGATTTTTTAGCAATTTTTTTTTGGCAACACTGTTTTTAGCAGCCTCAGCTGTTTTCGTGTAACATGTTACTGTTAAACATGTTCAGTTTGGTCTATAATTTAACCATGAATCGACTTACAAACGAACAACGCTTGCAGATTATTGAATTTTATTATCAAAATTCATGCACGGTTAAGGAAGTGCACTTCTTCCAATTTATGGACAGTTTGGGCGACCTTCTGAGGCAGCTATTCGGAATCTTCCCTGCGGGAAATGGACCAGTCACTGGTATGGTCACGTGACTAGAACTTTGTGTGTATGAACCAGTCCAAGTTTCGGTTCTGTTATATGAAAGTGACCGGTACTTTTAACATGGGCTTGCCATAGGAGGTGACAATTGCTACCTTTGGGGCACTGTTTGACGTGTCGAATAACTTGACCAAGGTAACCTATAACCGTACCGACTGAAATGAATATGCTACGGGAAAGTAAGAAGTGGGGAGTGTCAAAGTATGACCATTTTAGGATTTATGTGATATGCAACAGAACCAGTATGAAAAAATTATCACGTAGCTGGTGTAGGTGTACGTGTCGTAGAACTGGAGAAAAATCGTTGAAGGAAAACTGGTCACATATTAAGCGCAATGTGTTCTGTTATAGAGGTAGTTTGAGTGAAATAGTTTTGTAAAGTACCACTGCACTGGTGTAAGGGGTACATTGTCGCCGGGCATACGGAAAGTAATTAGCAAGTAACCTTTCACTTTTTATTCAGGGTGTGTGTCATATTATGTACGGGTTGCTAAATAACCCCTCCGGAACCAGTCACTGCACTTATTCAAAACAGCGTGTCATACCAATTGTTCAAAAAACCTTCAAAAGGCTCAACAAAAATCAATTTAAAAATAGTTAATTTTGTCTATACCGAACAAAAAACTATAACATTAAATTCATTATAACAATTTAAATTTGGAAAAGTACATAACTAGACAAGAAGTCCGGATATTCAAAATATAGATTTTTGCAAGTTTTTTTCTTTATTTGCTAACATTTTCTACTAATTTTTATTTTCCAACACTTCTAAAAAGCACTTCATGAACATTTTCATTTTGCATTCTGCATTATAGGATCTTTATAAAAGAAGGAGCTGCAACAATTCAGCACAAATTTAATGTATAACTTATAAAGCAGAATAACAAATATATACTCAGTTCGATTTTGTTCCCAAAGAAAGACAAATCGTTCCCAGAAATCTTGTAAAATATCTAAACCAGATACTTCGAAACCAATATGCAGAAATATTTAAATTTTAATTTATATTCAAGTTTTTGTATAAGTTTGGTAGCGATAGTTTATGTGTAAAATCTCCATTCACTCGGAAAATCGCCAGTCGGCATTTCGAAAATGAACTTGCCAAACGAGTTTCAAGATCGCGACGTTTGGCGATAAATCGGCATATCCGTCATTCCTTCAGTGTTGAGTCCACTTTGAAGCAGTCAAGGAACTGCATCCTTAGCTACTAATTGCCATGTTTTCATTTACTGCTAACGGTTTTGAGCCAGTTCAATGACCAGTACCAACTTCAACTGCAACGAGCCTAGTTGCATCAGTACACTTTGATGTTATGTTACTTTTTCTCCAGTTACGTGATATATCTGGTACCAACCAGTGAATGTTTTGTCCCCATTACTATAGTCACGGGATTGCACATTTCATCCAAATTAACGCTTTTTGGTACATAACAATTTTGGTTTCACCAGTTTAGTGACGTGCTCCCCAATCATATATCACAGAATTACCACTTTGGATCAATCGACCCTTCATTTCCCGCAGGGTTGTGACGAAATTTCGCACCAAATTTGCATTATTGGACACTAAACCACCAACATGCATACGTAGAGTGCAGACAGAGGAAAATATCGCAGCTGTATCCGCCGTTCGCATCAATTGGGGCCGTCTGTTATTCCACTATTTGGGTGTAAAACCTTTCATAATACATCTGGTGCAAGAATTGAAGCCACACGACCTACCACAAAATGCTAACTTTTGGTAAATGGGCGCGGGCAAAGTTGGATGAAGATTTACTTTTTTATCGGAAAATTGTGTTCAGCGGCGAAGCTCATTCTGGTTGAATGGATACGTGAACAAGCAAAATTGCCGTATTTGGTGTGAAGAGCAGCCAGAAGCCTTGCAAGAACTGCCACTGCATCTAGAAAATGCACTTGTTTGGTGTGGATTATGGGCCGGTGAAATCATTGGACGTACTTTTTCGAAGACGACGAAGGCAGGAACGTTACTGTGAAGGATACCGAGCGATGATTATAAATTTTTTTTTTGACCAAAATGCAAGAGCTGGTGATATGTGGTTTCAACAAGACTTTGCCAGATTAGCACACGAAGCAATGGCTCAATTGAGAGGCGAGCTAGGTGAACAGTTTATTTCACGTTTTGGGCGGTCATTGTGCCGCCCTAGATCGTGCAATTTAACGCCTTTAGACTATTTTTGTGGGGCTATGTTTAAGACTCATGTCTATAGGGACAAGCCCGCAACGGTTGGCACACTGGAAGCCAATATTGAAAAAATTTTTCGTGAGATATCGTCCGATGTGTGGAGAGAGTATGCCAAAATCGGACCTATCGTATGAACCATTTGAACAACATTTACATTAAATCATCTTTAAACATTGAATTATATAGATCGTTCTATCGACTCAAATAAAGATTTCATACATTTCTCTAAACTTTATGTATTTTTATTTTAAATCAAATCCAAAAGCTCTTAAAAAATAACCCTTTAGTTAGTTTTTAAATTTTTTTTTGAATTTTTATTTTAAATTGCACAAGTATACAAGAGAAAAAAAATTAGGTATGCAAATTGTTTATTATTGTTTTGTGTTAATATGAATGATAAATATACTTGTAACACTTAAATATAACGTATACAAAATAGTGTAAATTGTTTATTGTTTTATGACAACTTTTATTTCAATAGCTTGATGTTTTGGTTTTACCTTCCTGTGGTTAATTTTTATATGTCTCTCCTAATGATAAAGGGAATACTATTTTATTTTTGGTAGCATAACTTGGTCTGAACTATTTTTCCCTTCAAATGAAAAATGTAAATAGTCAGATATTTTCATAGGAGTCGGCCTAAAGGAGTCGGGTACCTAAAGCCACCCAACATTGTATTTTTTATATTGTATGTAACTAAGTTTAATAAAAACTTCAGAGGTATCTACCGAGAAAAGTTCTGTTTAAAAATTTTGGCTTTCGAAAAAACTAATTTTTATTTGGGGTATAAAGTGTTTGTAACCGTCATACTATCGAAGAATCGTAATTAATTTTATTACAATTGATTACTGAAGATTTTTTAGTTAGATTTTAACAGGATGAAGAAGAAAACATTTTTTATTGAAAATTTTAAAGGACACAATGGATATGCTCGACTGCCGCAGTTTAATCCCCTCCAAGGTCTCGTCAGTGGTTAATTTATGTGTCAATTAAACAAAGTATTTTAAATTGTTAAATTGCTCCATATGAAAACGTTTTACTTTGTTTCGTAGTGAGTTTCAAACCCACAGCCATACAATAGGCTATGACTCATATTAACACCCCTTAGCTATTTTAGTCACGTTATTATTTTTCTAACTACAAAATGACAATATGGTTTATATCGAATAGTTTAATAGCATTAATATACTAATAACTTATTAGTCAAACTAATCTAGAACAACTTCTTTCCTAAATCTACAAAATTTATTTGGGTACCTTGAAATTTATGCTTAGATATGTTTGGAAGTTTCCTTAGAAATAACTAAAGCTACTTAGAATTTTTAACTTTAAGGCTCAATAACTTCGACAAAAATTGTAGTGTAGATTTAAAATAGATTTGCCATTAGAAGATGAAACCTTTTTTTTGGAACACGTTAACCCGAGCCGCAAAAAGGCCGAAAATTATCCATTTTGGAAAGAAGTGTATTATGATTATTATTAAAAATTCCTTAAAACCTAAGTTTATTTTTTTAGTTTAATTTATTTATTAAGTATTCTCAAATTATTCAGATATGGAATACTGACTTCATCCGATATCATTAACCCACTTTAAATGATAATTCAAGTTTGTGTTTGGTGCTACTCCTTTTAAGGACATTTTATGGAAATTGCTCATTTTGTCAAAAATTTAATGAAATTTGAATAGTTTTATTGAAGTAGTTAGCATACTTTATGGAAAATATCGCTTAAATTTGATTAGACATACATTATTTTTTACTTTTATCTAAAAATCCTTAACCCGTAGTGGCCTGGGACAAAAAGGCCCACGAAACTTAATTTTATTTATGACTAAAAGAATGTAAAGCCTTCAAATTTATATAAAAAATAAATTTTCACTTAATAAAAACAATTATTTTATGTAAATTGATCCCTATAGGGTTAATTTTACTTTTTTGGCCAAAAACCCAATAATAAATTTACTAAATAACACCTCTCTAATCTTACTTTTATTATCTATTATTATCTTTACTTTATTCCAAAAGATTTATTGGCCGGGGGACAAAAAAAAACCCATGCGACTTAGTTTAAATTATGACCGCAAGAAGAGAATATAAATCCTTTAAATATATAAAAAAAGTTTCCACTTGTTAAAAATATTTATTTTGTGTAACATGATCCCATATAAGGTTTTACGTTTTCACTGTTTACCATAAAAGACCCACTAGGAAATTTACAGAATATTATTTTAAAAATTTTCTTAAATTTGGATACTCGATAGGGGTAACTAACGAATACGCGATAGTGGTAACTGACGAACAAGCGCAATTATTTATAGCCCCATTCATGTTTTTAATGGTTAATAATATCTGTTATTTAATAGATATTATCAACCATAATAATTAAAGATTTATTGAGATGAAAAATTCCTATTATATTTTTAACTATATTATTATATTTCATACAATATGTATAATTTAAGGGAAAGTGTAATACTATTTAAATTATTTTACGGGTAAACTTGAAAAATCAAGAACTTTTTGCATATATAAAAAATAATATAAAAAAGTGTTATATGAATTTATAAATTTATCCCCTTTTACATAATCTCGATGATGAACTTTTAAAAATTTGTGTTCAAAAAGTAAAAATTGAAATATTAAATAATTTTTTATAATTTTATGTTTATTTTTTAAAAGAACTTGCATACAATATAAGTACCTACTCTATATAAAAATTAATATATTTGAATTTTTTTATAATTTAAAACGTTTTTTTATATTTTTTTCTGAAATTTTACAATAATACCGGTAGTAGAAAGCGCTATTAATGTCTCAGTATCGGTTATACCGAAAGTGATGTAAATGGAATAACCGATATCAATACCGAAACAAACCAAAAAAAATACCAATACCGATACCTATACCTATACCGTTATTCGTTTCGGTAGCCAACCTTGCAAAATATATTTTTTTAATTAATTTTTTTCTCCATTTATCAGAGGCTTTGGCGCAGGTCACCAAGGGTTAAGTAATCCGAGTATACTTAAATTTCGCACCACCGAACTATTGGACCCGGTGCTACAACAATCAGAACATTAATTAATGAAAATCAAAAATGAAAGTAAATATTCCTTCTTTAATCAAGTGCATGAAATTGAAAAGCATAATTACTATTTACTATGTAAATTTTCTGTTTTTCCCGAGATATTTGTACGTAAACTTTCAAGTTATTCTTCAACAAATATTGACTAATTATGCTGCAATGAATAGTAATTTTGTCTACTTTGCCAGTGCAAAAAAAAAAATGTAGAATAATTTTTAAAAAGTTTTTAGATCGGAGGAAAAAAACTCCGTTTGTAGTAAAAATTAAGTCGCAATATCTCGAAAACCATATGTCCGATTTAAAAACTATTCGTGCTAAACATGCCAAAACTAATTGAAAATGTTGTGTCGCATGACATTTTTTTATTAAAGCAGTTATAACAAAAATTTAAAAAATCGAAAACCTTTCTCAAATTCTTACGACCTAACTTTAAGACCATAATCGCAACAACAAATGATAAAAATCGAAAGTTGAAAATAATGACCGCTCTTATATGCATAAAACTAGATATTCCACGGAACAAATTTTGGTATTAAAATTGCAAATACATTGAAACTATCCTGAAATATTTAGAAAATTACTTAAACTTTAAACTTCTTAACTGCTTCAACTAGCAAAGAAAAAAACATAACAAATATTACATTATTAAAAAAAACAGGGTTACTGACGAAGGTTCAATATTAGAAACTGCGCAGTCTGATTCAGAAAATTGAAATTTTCAATGTAGTTATGATTTTTAGAAAATACACTCATTCTTCTCTACCACGACTTTCACAAAAAAATTATTTCATATGCCTACATACATATACATATTTTCCATAGATGGTAACCGAATCGATGAGGGTATCGGTAAGAGTAACGCTAATTTCTGTTACTTCGGTAACGGTTTTTTTGGGGGTATCGATATTTCAGTTATTTCGGTAACGGTTTTTTTAGCGTTAACGGAATTTCGCTTATTTCGTTATTGGTATTTCAGCGGTAACGGGTTTTTTAGTTATTTCGGTAACGGTATTTTAGGGTCCGATATTTTTAGACTGATTATGACCGAGTTCTAATGACTGCTAGTTTATGATCAAACTTTGAGGAAATATATCTATTAACAGCGATTGTTTTTCAGATCTTGTCAGATTATTCCGGTAACGGTATTTTAAAAAGAACGCTATTTCAATTATTTCTGTAACAATATAACTGTATTTTAGGTATTTCGGTAACGATATTTTAGGGCTATTGGTATTTCGGTTACATCGATAACGGTGTTTTACGGATAACGGTATTTCAATATATCGTTAACGGTATTTTAGCGTTATTACCTGCCATCCATGATATTTTTCTAATAGATTTACACTGTGGAGCAAAAGCGAGCCATTGTGTTAATAATAAAACTCACGATGCAGTTATTATCCAATCTTCTTGGAAAAACGAATTTAATTAGGTATAACGGAATGATAATTTGTGATCTTCATAACCATACACTCATAATAATCCATGCTTAAAAATACAAATATATTTTTCGTAATTTTTTTTTTTTCGTAGAATGTACAAACATTTTGTTTATATTACAAAACAAATTATATAATTTACAAATTTCGTAAAAAATACACAACATGAGTTCGTAATATTTTTTTAGTACATTGTACGAAAATTTGTAATGTTACAAATATTACATATGGATGTGATGTGGTTAGAGGTCGGATTTGCAATCAGAAGGTTGCGAGTTCAACTCCTGGCCAGGACAATTTTTTTTTTTTAGTTTTATATTTTTTTTTGTTTATTAATGTTTTTAAATTTGTATGTTTTATTATTTTTATTTCATTATTACTATTTTTGTGTTTGATATAAATGGATATTTTGTATTTTGTTGATTAAAACAAGTTAAAGAGGACCCGAAAACACTACTTCCACTTTATTTGCCGGGGTTTGGTATGAAATTCAATAAAACAAATATTAAGAAGATAAAATATTTAATAATAAATGCAATTAGTTTGAAATTGTTATTTAAGTTTTTTATTATTATTATTTTATTATTTTTTTATTTTTGTTTTTTTTAATATATTATTTGATATATTTATAAAAAAATTCTATTATTTTATTTAGTTCAATAAACATAATAAAATATTTAATTGCTATTTTACCTTTTTTATTAAATATTTGTAGCATATTTTTCTAGTTTTTCATTAAAAATTTCCTATTTTCGAGTTAGTTCCTTTTTAGTTTGTTGTATTGCATCAGCTACTTTGGTTGCAAATGGTAGAGGGGTCTACTTCAACACAGCAGGACGTCACTGAAATCGTGAGTTCGATTCTGGTGTGGCACCATTACATTTTTTTTTTTTTTTAATTTTAAAATAAACCCGTAAGGTATGCACCACATTTTTATTTAAAAAAGTTTTTACAAAACTTTACGAAATGTGATTTGTATATTCTACAAATTTTTTCGTAATGTCAAAATAACCAAAACTTTCGTTAAAATGACAACGGTTTTCGTGTATTTACCTATAGATTATTATGAGTGTAGAAGTAAAACCTTTTTGGACACGCTATACTCCTACAATCTCAAATTGTATAGGAGAAAAATTCCGATTGTTTATTTATTTCTTTTATTATTTATCTATTTATTTTTTTTCACCCATTTTTTACCTTTTTTACTCAATAACTGGATTAGAAATCCACATTTTCAATTATTAATTTAGAATGTTCTAAATTTTCTTGCCATGCTAGATAACATATAAAAATCTTATATTTTCTGTGTAAGAATAGCTGTAATATGAATCGGAATTTTTATTTTCATGCTAAATAAAGTTTATAAAGAAAAAACAGCATTATTTGTGGATTTTGTAATCCAGTTATTGAGCAAAAAGGTTGAAAAATGGGTATGTTTGCCGTTTTTTTAAGGCACCGGATGCACTTTTTTGGGGGTAGGATTGTATGTGTTAAAATATAGAAAAAAGTGCTAAAAATCCGCATTAAGTCAAAAATTCGTATGGCCATTAAATTATTATTGTAGCCAACTTGACAAAACGAAATGATGCAGAAGTTCTTATTTTTTTTTGGGCTACTTTACGTGCAATTCTCAGAATTGAGTCCCAAAATCATGTGTTGTACTGTGTGATTTTTTATAACATACTTGAAAGCACCAAACACAAACGGAAAACACTCTTGAAACTGATACGGATTATTTATAAGCCACGATATGAAACTTTCTGCATTACAACCTGCATTCTTGTGAGGTAGGAAGAAAGACAGTTAACAATATTGTTTGTTATTTTATTCGAGAATTACTTACATCAGCGTATTTGTTTTATCCTGCTCAAAAAACACGAAATTTTTTACTTGTAACTAAGTTATGCATTTTCAACTGATCAGAAAAATTGTTCCAAAATTATTTCCTTGAAATGTCGTTGCTAGACAAAAATTGCCAAATTGATTAACATAAAAAACGAAATGTATGCTAATAATACTATTTTATTGTCAATTTAATCAAAACTACTGAAACATAACAGTTTTGTAACAGATTTGAATTAGCCGTACCGAACTCTGTAAAAAAGTATAAAATTGTCGAGTAGTAAAATCAGTAAAAAATATTGAAAAATTACGATAATTGTGTCAGATTTAAATGCAAAATTCAACCCTTTCGTAGCAATATTTGATCGAAATTTTCTCCTGGGTTACAATTAGACTTGAGTTATGGAACTGTGATCAAAAACAATAAATGGCGTGATTGTAAAAGAGTTTCCTATGTCCACCTCTTCTCCTGTAAAATTTTAAAAATGAATTATATATACTTATTCATCCGAGTGGCGCTGGGTTCTTCCTAGGAATTTAAATTTTATTTTATTATTTAATTTAATTTATTATTTAAATAATATTTAGATATTAAACTTTTAATCATACGACTGGATTCTATGACTCCAAATTAAGTTGACATATCCGGAGTTTTGGTGTGTCAATAACATGACTAACGTCTCTATTCGCAATTTAATTTTAGGGGATATCTCTTTGAGTGTCTTAATATTAAATCAATACGATCAACCGTTCCATACTTATGATACACTACATTATTTGTTGTAGCGTACTTAACAAAAAGAAAGAAAAGAATAGCTAGAAAAAATATTTAGAGAAAAAAAGACAACAAACGAAATGCTTTAAACTAACTGACTCACGAAGTGACTGACTGACGGGTTGATTTGTTGAAATAAAAATCACAACAACGTTGTGTTGTTTTTATAAAAGTCGGTCATGAAATCGCAAGTGACCCACTTTTAGCTGACCGTGACGGCCAAGTAAAATGACAAAAAACATATAAACTTAAAATAAAGCTTTGCAGTGTATTTTTTTTGCTGCTCATGATGGTGGTTTATTATAAAAATGCGTATTAATACAAACAAACATTTCACACATACACCAAGAAAATTTTTTTTTTCGTTTTTTTTGCTTACAAATCTCGGTTGACTTCTATAAATGGCATGTATAAGAAACTTTTTGTTTGAGGTTTTGTTAATATAAAAAAAAAATAAAACGAAAGACTTAAGCAACAAACTTGTATAGAGAATTTTGTTTGTTCGATGTTGTTTGTGCTGAACAAAAAAAAAATACTAACACCAACTCATCACAAATTTAAAAATTTACTTACAGACATGTACTCTTCTCGACAAATGCGGACATAAAAATGTCAAGTAGTAGCAAAAATCACAGTTAAACTACATTCCGAAACTTAAGCCATTACAGCCGACAATATGGAGGCCACTATAAACGGTCAAATATAATTACTTAACAACAAAAAAAAAAAAATATAAAACACTTTATAGCTGGAAACATTTTAGATGGAAATGCAGGTTTTTTAACTTACATTTAGTCACTAGACTCTACCACTATTGTTTGCTGCAGGAGTCTAATTTGACTAACTTTACCTCCTAACAAATTGTCTGCTATAAAAATATACTTTTTTATTATTTGATTTGAACAACAACAGTAGCCTAAGCATCAGCAATATTATCGTTATATTATTTGCAATGCTTTACAGCATCATATTCAGTACTTTAATTTATATTAAGGTTCAAAATTATCAGAATAATAAAAAAAAAACAACTGCATCTAAATCGTTATCAATGTACAAAAAACGGAATCTTTGCTATACCACAATTTGTTACTAGCCAAAGGGCTTGGTTATAGTAGATTTTCAGAGGATTTCGTGGGGTGACAACCGAATTTATCCTATCAAAAACAAACTACTTTATCATTAAAAGCCTAAATTTGAATTTTGTTAACTTGCAATTTACAAATATTGTAAAGAAAGAACTCCCACGCAAACAAATTTTTGATAAATTGTATATTACTTTATACAATTATATATAATGATATATTGCAAAATATATATTCATATAAAATCATATAAAATTATATATCAAATATATAATTATATTTTTCTTTATATTACACTTCAAATAGTGCAATATGTAAAAATATATAATTATATATCGATCTATATGTTGTTACATGTGTCACAAGCAATTTCATATATTTTTTATACAATTGCATCTAATTGGATATAATTGTATCACATTATATATAATTTGATACATTTGGATGAGGACAAAATTCGAATACAGTTGTATCAAACCATTTCTAATTTCATCCAATTAGATCTCAATTTATCAAATAATGTCTAATTGTATCAT
Organism: Delia radicum; assembly: GCA_021234595.1. Lineage (NCBI taxonomy): Eukaryota > Metazoa > Arthropoda > Insecta > Diptera > Anthomyiidae > Delia > Delia radicum. The sequence goes on along the minus strand of CM037851.1, from coordinate 65,409,221 downwards.
ATTAGATCTAATATGATACAAACTAATGATACAAACTCATACATATATTTTTTCTTGGGCTATTTATTATTTTATTTAGTAATACCTGACAAAAAAAGTTTATATAGAGTCATATATAGCTTGATATGATTATATATAATTATCTATATGTGGCCATATGTATCGATATATACTTACATCTCATACTTATTTTTACGAAAATTTCTAATATAGCGCTATATATTATCATATGCAATTATATCTTATGTTACATATAAGTTGATATTTTTTTAGCTCTTCATTTGATATAGCTTAATATGAGATCCAATATACTTTAATGTATAGTTATATATAGGTCTATATAAAACAATAAAATCAAAGAAATTCTATCACTTTTATATATAATAATATATAAACATACAATATATGATAGAAATTAACAAAAGCATTATATCACTTTAATATATTAATATCAGAAAAGACAAAAAAAAAAGGAAAATTCAATGTATTTAAGCAAAAAAATATTGTAAAAAAGCAAAAATAAAAACTTGAAAAGTTCCACTTAAAACAAAGTTAATAGATTAAATAATATTTATGAGAAAAAAATAATGTTAAGTCAGAAAACCGTAAAAAAACAATTATAAAAAAATGAAAACAAAAAATATAAAAGAAAAAATGTTAAATTGCCTTCTCGGATAATTCAATATAAATATATATGCTAGAAACAAGAAAAAAACAATCGAATTCTTTTACATATAACTGTATATGTCATCACATATTTGTCAAATTAAAATAATATTTAATTTTAAAATACTTTCATTTATATTTAAATTTTCAGTATTATTTCAAATGTGAAACAAAACATAAGTGTGGATTTAGAAACAATTTTAAAGGCTTTTATGAAGTTATATCAAAATGTATCAAATTAGATATAAGTTGATCAAATTAGATAGACCCATTTTTCGGATCAAATTAACACAAGAGATAAGGTTGTTTATGCCATTTTTCGGATCAACTAAGATATAATGTGATATGAAACTATATATATGACTATATATGTTTTTTAACGGAACTTTTTTTATCGGGCATACAATTTGAGATATTTCACATTTTTTATAAATATAACACAATTATGAAAGCGTTGACTAAACTGTATGAAGTGGTATGACGCCAAGAAGTGTGAGTCTTATACTTTGCTTTTTCTTATGAAATAGCTAAGAATTTGTCAGACCAAATTATAGACAATTATCAGAGACAGGAACTTCATGCGCTAAAAAAGAGTTTTTATAATATGCATGAAAATTCTTATAATATGCATTAAAAACTAAAAAAATAAGCACTTAAATTTGTTTAAATAAATTATTTTCATGTTTTTAAGCAATTTTAATAAATTTAAAAATTAATTTGTATTGTTTGAAATATTTTCTGAACACGTTTTGCACAACTAATACAACATTTTAATAATTTGTATTGAAAAAACTTAGTCCCAGTTTGCAAATAAAATTTGAGGGAACACTAAAAAGGGTTTAACGTGCTTTTTATGATAAACTAAGAATTCAATAAAAATATGCAAAGTGAAAAAAAATATGCAATAAAAATATGCATTTAAGGAAAAATAAGTAAAAATATGCAATACAAATACACTTAGAATACTATGTAGGTAAAGACCACTGCAAATGTAGTTAAAAACAAATGAAATTTCACTTAAAGAAATTACGACTTACATTTCAGTAAATTCAACTAACATTGTCATTTGTTTTTAATGTTCAAAACATGACTAACAATTGTAGTAAAAATTTACCACATATTAGTAAAAAATAAACAAACATTTATTTTATTTTCAATTTATAACGAGCTTTCAACCTCCGTATATTTACAAAAATAAAGCAAATCAAACATATTAGCTAGGTTGATACTAGTATTTCGATCTGGCTAAAGATCTCATCAGAACCCGAAGTTTTAGAAAAGTTAGAGCCTCCATAATAGGCAGAACTTTAACAAAAAAACCTATTAATAATCAATTTTTCTGCATTCTTTTGTTTATTTTTTACATAAAAAAACTACTGTTAAAAATTAATGTAAAGTCATAAAACAGTCATTTGATATGGTTTGTTTTTTAACGAACTATAAAGTTAGTAAAAAATTTGTTTACAAATGACTGACATTTACATTAAAAAGAAACTGTATTACAATCCAAACAAGTACATATTTTTAAAGCAGAAGTTCCCTGAGTGTATTTATTTAAAGCGAAATATGCAAAAAAAAAATATGCAATTATAGCAAAATATTGAAAAATATGCACTAACAAATCAATGCCATTTTAACGGAAACTATTTGATTCGCAAAGAAATTTTGTTTACCCTGTTCTCACGCATTTGCATAATCTTCCGATTTTCTGAAAATAGTTCTAAATCGAATAATTTTGAAAAAATGCCCAAAATTAGAAATTAAAAAATTTTTTTTTTTTACTTCATTTATTCTTTTAATATAGTTACCTAAAAGTATTCAGATATGGAATTCTGAAATTATCGAATGTCATTAACCGAATTAAGCCTGGAGTCCATGAATTTGAAAAAAAATGCAAAAAAAAATAACTTCTTTGGTGTTGTGAATTAGTGTTACTGATTGTCAATCATAGGTCATTTGGTTGGTTGTAAATATATTGATGAATTCAGATTTCCATTGGATGTAATTCTAGGCTGACTTTATTTGGGTTATATAAAATTTCTCTGCCAGCAACTACATTGGCCGTTATTGTTCTTTATGTGAACTATTGCTTCTGACTTATTGGCACTACTGTATAAGTGGACTCATGAAAAGTGTTATGAGTAACACTTTTAGCAGGCGAAGTCATAGATTCTTTGGTGGTTTTCGTCCTGGTCAGTTGAACAATAGTATTAAATGGTAGAAATAACGCAGTTTGTTTTAGTTGAATACAACCCATTGATTTTGCCTTCTTTCCGGTTCTGCTTGAGTGGATTTCTCAGAAATTTCAGGAGTAACACTTTCAGCTGTAAAAGCCATTTATGGGTTTGGCTTAACCCTCAAACCGGCCTGAGTTTTTTGGAAAGAAATTTGTACAACGTGTTTGGAACGAAAAATAAACAATATGCTTTTCTCTCAAAACTTTTTTCATTGTCTATTTTGTGCGATAATTGCCAAAATAGGTTTAGAGCGAATTTCAAAAACTAATCCGTAAAAATGAATAAGTTTAGGCATAAAGTATTCCTCTTATTAATATATAGCTACAGTCCAAAAACTGTCCTTTTTGTGCTTTTGCTTAAGAAGATATGGCGATTTTCGTTTTTTGTAAAACGCGAAATTGAGCGAAAATGCACCTAAAATTAAACATATAATGATTTAACTTAAAGGCTTTCTCAATACTTCTAAATATAATCTATCTTCAAAATTAAAATCCGTCAATAAGTTTTCAAGTTAAGACATTGTCCCTACAGGTATCCTATTGGAATCCTGTATGTCCTTGTACCGAAATTAGAGCTTTTTAAAATGTTTAAGTTTTAATATTTCTTTGGGCTTGGTATCAACGGTTTATAGTTAACATAAATATGTTTTATAAATTTTTAAAAATTGCGTTATTTCAAAATATTGTTTCATTGAAATTTTTCGAAATTTTATTTTAACACTTTCTCGCTGCCAAAGCGTGCCATGCACGCACGCAAAAACTTATTTCACAAAATATTTTGTAAATATTGTCTTCTATCGAAATAGCTTAATTTGTTATTATAAAACACTCATCTGGCGCAGGTATTGCATATTTAAAAACCTCGCTTGAAGGCGGTCTTGATGGTTAGAGGGTAATTGTACAACCAGCAGGAAAGCTTATGCCCTACCGGTTTTCACCTCCAATTCCAATGGGGCTCCTGGTGTGTAGCCCTAATTTTTACAAAATATGATTTTCTGTAATTTTTTAATACAATTTTATTTAATTTTCCAATTTTAAAAGCTACCTATTTTAATATTTTATGATCACGGCCTGTTTTACGATAGGGTCATCGCGAGCCATTACATAAATGTTATTACATAAATTGTATTATTTTTTGTCCAAAATTTAACAAATTTTAATGTTTTTATTAAAGTTTGCATAATTTTCGGAAAAATAGCACTTAATTTGATTAGACTATAATTATCTTTACTTTTATTTAAAACTCTTTACCCGTTAGTTTTCTGGGGATAAAAAGACTCATGAAACTTAATTTTAATATGGCTACATGATTGTAAAGCCTTTAAATTGATTACAAAAATACCAACTTGATAAAAATGATGAATTTACAAAAATGTTTTAATATTTGTATTAAAAATACAATAATTGTTTTTCGAACTGTCTATATTTTCATATACTTAGTTTGAATATTGTTCTACCTCAAGATTAGATTTTATTGTGTGCTTTTCAAAAGTTTGTTCACTTTTATGAGAGACAATAATATTGTTTCATTGGCATCACCCAAACCGTCAGTTGTCCGCAAAAAGAAAACGACAATTGGCTTAAACTCAAACAGAGACATTACATACAACATACAAAATTAACGTTTTGAGAATTGCCATTGTGTATAAACGGCTAATTTATAAAATCAAAACTATTTGAAAAGCAACACTTTGTACATATCAATTTGTATATCATTATATGTAGTATAGTGTGTTTGTTGTATTACAATTTTTAAAAACAACATATATTCCAACAAACAGTATTTGTATGAGCAACAATTGAAATCTAATATGAGAATAATATATAGGATTTGGACTGAGGTAGAACAATATTCTTACTAAATATATGAAAATATAGAAAGTCCTAAAAAATAATTTTTGTATTTTTAATACAAAAATTAAAACATTTTTGAACCTTTAGCAACCACGGTTCTTCTCATACAAACATTATTTGTTGGGATATATGGTGTTTTTACAATGTACAAAGTATATTGATATGTAAAAATTGTTGCTTTTCAAATAGGTTTGTTTTTTATAATTATGTTTACAAGGTCAGCCAGTTTATAACTTAGGCAGACAAATTCTCATAAAGTTGATTTTATCTTGAATGCAATGTCTCGGTTAGTGAAGCAATTATCGTTTTCCTTTGCTGACAACTGAGGATTTGGGTGATGCCATGAATAAATATATTGTCTATCATGAAAATGATCAAACTTTTTGAAAGCAACAAATAAAACCTAATATGACATCATATTACATTTAGACTTGAAGAAGAATAATATTCTAACTAAATATAGGAATACTTATTATGTAACTTGATAAATATAGGGTAAATTTTTACACACTTGGAAAAAAATACCCACTAGGAAATTTACAGAATAACACATTTCATTATTTTCCGAAATATATCAGTTAAGTTTTATTAGACTATAATTATTTTTATTCCAAAAATCTTTAACCGGGGGAACTAAAACGACTCATGAAACTCTCTTTAAAAATGGATAAAACAAAAATCCATTTGATAAAAAATATTATTGGATGACAGAAAAAAGACACACAAGTAAACTTACAGAATAACGTCTTTTAGATTTTTTTATAAATTTCGATATGTGATATAGGGTTATAAGCTAATGAACAAGTGCAATTCTTTATCGTACCAGTCTTACGTTAAAGGGTTGAAAAGCTGGCGTCAAAATGGCCCCAGGAAAAAACAAATAAGCGTATACCCAGTAAACATTTTTTTTTGGTTAATCGTTAGATATATCTTTAAAAAACTTTAAGTTGGTACCCATTTTTTTTTTTATATATTTTTAACCCCTTAAAAGTAATATTGGTATCGCTTTTTCGTTATCCAAATTTAATTAAAATCTGAAAGAATTATTATGCGGTTTTATTTTTTGGTAAAAATTTAAACACTAACACTTGTTTTTTCCAAAATGAACCATTTTCCGTCGGATTTCGGTACATATTAGCGTTATATAATGTAGGCTTGGGCATTTTAGGTCTTTCTAAAGATCGCTCTTTACAGTTCTGCTCGTTTCAATCAACAAGTTCGCTCTTCTAGTTCAACAGCTCTTTATCATAATTGATCTGTGCGACACGAACTATTTGAGTGAATTGAATCAGCTGGTGCGAAACAAAATGTGTAACTTTCTATTAATTTTACTATCGGAGAATAATTCAACACTTTGAAATATATTTAAAATGATTGTTAAATCATAAAATGGTACGTAATATAAAAATTTACGTTTTTCAGACATTTTATAAAACTCGAAATTGAATTTTTTATTAATTTCAGAAATGATTGTATTTTTCAAAGAACTAGGTAACAATTCTTTGAAAGGAAGAAGAAATGAATAACGTTTCCTTTAAACGTTAAAAATTGAGCTGGCAACATTAAAAAACTTAAAAGACAAAAGAACGAAAAGAGCGAAAGACCTAAAAAGCAGATGACTGTGATCCACCTCACTAGTTCAAAGAAAAGACTAGTTCAATTGAACTAGTTCGTTCACGAACTACACACACTTTAATATAATGTGTGCATTTGGAACCATTCGCAATATCACTGATGGTTTAATCTACGAAAATCAACAAATCGCTGTTCAAGGGACAGCGTAAAATACATCAATAACCATATATGAAACGCCGGTAGTCACATAATTTATTACGCAATTCTAGTTCTTCAATGTATTTAAAACAGGATAAATGTTTACTGAAAGAAATTATGTTCAAGGATATATCACATGTTTTTCATGTTCTTGAGGAACACCCACATTATGTTGTAATAATATTTTTTCACATGTGTCGTCCGTCAAAAGTGTGGCAAATATTAAAAATATTACACATTATTACGTAAAACATAAACAAGGTTATTTAATTTAACAGCAGGATATTAATTGAAGGACTTTTAGTAAGAAAAAACAATGATTTTAGTCAACACTATTATTTTTTAGCTGTAGCAATTAAGGGGTTAAACCTCTTTGGATGGTTTTTATTTCATATTCAAAATGTATCTAAAAATTCATGGAAATAAAAAGTCAAAGTTTTTTTAAACAAATTCATAAATTCTGTAAACACTCATTGTCTGAATGATTTGTTAGTTTTATGAAGATTTTCATAAATTGTACAAACATTTCATACACATTGACTTTAATGAAACCTATTTCATAGATTCTACTAAAAGCTTCATTAAATGAGTTCCAGTGCGAATATTCATTAAATATATAAAGAATTTCATTAATAAGGTGAAGATAATTCTCTCAGTGTACGCTTTCTAAATTAGACAAGGTTCTTTAAAGATATCGTATCAGAATCATATAGATCCTTCGACCAAAATAAGAGATTTTTTAAAAGTTTAAGGGGGGACATGACATTGGCCGTTTTTTGAACTCGACTTTTTTTTATAATTTTGTATTTAGTAAATATCTTAAGATTCTAAGAAAAAAAATTTCATGGAAAAATTCCTACGGGTTCAAAAGTTACAGCCGGATTAGTGAGAGCGCATTTTTAATTTTCGCGCTACCTATGTACGGCAGCTGGTATATACTTGTTTTACTTGCTACCTGACTTTTGGTGGTTGTTATTTCGTACCTACTTGAAGGGTGGAGAGTGAAGGCATATGAAGCTTCAAAAGAAGAACGAATTGCTAAACGATTGCAAAAAACTGTAAGAAACAGCACAACACAAGATAACGAAGGCATACAGTACGAAGCGGCATGGCAGATTGAATGTAACCTTTTCTCTTTTGTTCAAAAACTTTGAACGCGTTTATCTCTTTTTTCGTACTGGTTGCGGCACTAGCGCGTTCATTTTTTGACGAAATTTTTTTTTTATATTTTTTTTAACTTATGACACGAGCTTTTTTTTAAAATTTTTTTTTTTGGATTTTTTATAAATTTTTAAGTCAATATTTTTTTCGAAAAAAATACTTTTAATATTGGAACATCACCACAAATTTAAAAAAAAAATTAAAAAAAACTCATGTCATACGATAACCAATTTTTAAGATTTAAAAAGTAATTTTTTTCCAGATCGGACAATTTTTGCGACTCCCAGCGCTGCAACCACGAGGCCCCGTTTTTTTTTCTCTGCCGCCAGTTTGGAGCTCCATAAAAACCATGTTGGAGTGAAAAATATATTTTTTTTGAATTTTTTTTCTTGTAATTTGTTAATTCTCTACAATAATAAAAAAAATTTTTGAAAAAATGTTTGTTTTTGACTGAGTTATGAATTTTTAAAAAAGGTCTGTTTTCTCTGCCGCGAATGTAATGTCCCCCCTTAAGCTTCATCTTACTTTGTATTCATTAACAATGTTGTGTCTCTTCAAATATTTATTTTTTAAATTGTACAAAATTTAAA